>OY783192.1:13043261-13640210 GCA_963678675.1 Xiphydria camelus | reverse complement strand
GTATAAGTAACACTTGCTGTAAATCAATGCATATTGTGCTCTGCGCGCTTCCAGGCACTTGAGAAGAAGCGGCATCCTGTTTCAAAAGATTTGTGACTTTTTCGGCCTTTTTGTGGTGCAGATCAAGTTTTTGTTTATTTGAGTTTTTTTCAGTAATATACTTGGCACTATTTATTTTACAATGCAGCTCATCACAAGTGCGACAAGTATCAGAACGGGGTTTTTGGAAAGATAAATTTGGAAAGTTCTTATGAAATGTCCCCGAATAAAGCTTGTATGAAACCAATCCATCAGGATTGGCAGCTTTGAAAGCATGGTATAATCGATTTATATTCAGGTCGGGGCTTAGATATTCTTTTTTGTTTTTGAACGTAAATAGTGGCTTTCACACCTCGGAATACTGTTAACATGATAAATAATTTGCTTCCTAACTTCATCAGAAAACTTCTTAGGCTTCTCAAACATTCCTCGGGTCTCTGAATAGGACACCGCCCCCATTTTCTTTCTTTTAATGATAGTCGAAACAATATTTTTTTGTATACCAAAAATTTCGAGAAACGTTTTACGACAAACCTTAACATTTAAACCGGTTCCATTTGGTACATTATACACAGCAGCTGCTTGTCTTCGACTTTCCTTCGGATCATCGTAAGTCCCGTGCCAGCGCCGCTGGATTTCCAGTATTTCTATACGCCCCATCAGATAATTTTTTTGAGCCACTTCATCACAAGCGTAAAATTTTGTAAACAAATCAGCTTTATGTTCTGCTTTTAACATCTTGCAATTGTTACGACATTTGCATGATACCTATGGAAAAATAACAACGATATAGCAACGGTGTAACAACGTTATAGCAACAAGCACAGCTATTAGATTTATTTACTTACTTCTTTGGGCGGTGGATTTCTAGCTGATCTGTCTTTATTTTCAGCTGTTTTGTAAGCTTTTCCAGCAATTTTAAGCCTTCTCTGTTTACGCATATACACACTTGAACCTGCTTTTCTTTTTGCAACATAATTCACACTATCCCGTTGTGGATTCATTTTGACAAATATATCAAAAAACTAACTGTTGACTGTTCGGTCGCCGTACGATCAATGCTAGCTCTCGGTTATTCATTAAATACGTGTGATGAGGTGGGTTTAAACTTAGCGGCTAGTTCAAAATATGATTTAACACTGCACTTAAGTTAGAGAGCTTGCACATTTAATGCACTGTACACGTTCCGTCGTATATTTCGTTATATGCATTGACAAATGCGCATTTAGTTTCGGCTTATATAGTCTACATCTAATAGCAATTGAAAAACGGTAGGGATAGCGTGGTCTCGTGCAACGCTCCCTGATTGGCTGGAGGAGGAATAACGGAAGAACAAAAGATGACGCTTGTTATTTCTCGAATTCCATGCCTAATGAGCAAGAATACCGATTACTCGTCTCTAATAATAAAATTACTCGTTAATTATTACGAGCTCATTTGCAGCCTAGATTCGCCGAAACGTACCGCCCACTTTGCGATTGCGACTGATGGCGAGATTAGCTCTACATTATAGTGCGTCTTTTAGATCGCAATGATACTGAGCGATAAGAACCGATATGCAGAATTCCGTCTATAATGCGACGGAACCCTGATCGCTAAATGACGAAACAAGATTTTATGGTATTGGCACTTAGCCTACTTTCGGGTAAATATGCAATAGACTTATACATCCCATTATTTTCCGCTTCAAATTAAAAGCATATCCTATGTGTCTGGCACGTCGCTATTTTTAGGGGACATTGGCAATTGAACATAGACTATATTTATGCAAAAAAATCGAAATATGAAAAATTGGCACTTAGCCGGTTTTACACTTTCACTCTTCACTTGGCATAAGTGCGCCTCTTTGGCTTTTCGATGACGTCACAATCTTTTAGAGAGAAACGCACTTATAACTGCGAATTTGCCGCAAACGCGGTTACGTGATGAAGCTTCTCGAATATTTTAGAAGTTTCTAAAAGCTTCCAGAAGGTTCTACCACCATGACGTTACTTCCGGTGGATGTACGTATGTATGCACGCGCCCATTTCACCATTTTGCACTGCGGAAATCGCTATTAAGCCCGAAGCATACTAGCGCGACGCGCCGCGCAACGACGCGCAGCGCAGTGGCCATAATTAACGCACACTAGAGCGTCGGTACGCGAAATCGCGAGTATTCTCAGTCTGACACTTGACGTCGAAATGGATAGTTCGACGAAGAGGCGATTGTCATTTCACTTCTTTGCGAGGAAGAGACTCGTAAAAAAATGCGTCACGGGACGCCTGTTAAATGTGAAACATCGAAACTCTTCTTTATATTCCGTTTCTCGCGAGACGGAACAGCGACCGATGGCAGAGTTGAGAGAGAGTAAACTAAATGCGCTTTTTGAATTAGACACAACGGTTCGTACCGTCTAATAGTATCACAGTCATAGATATAAATGCGCACTGGCGCACGTGTTCTTTCGACGGACGCGTGGTCCATCCTTCCTATCGAATACTTTCTACAAAGAAGAATTTCGATGTTTCACATCGAACAGGCGTCCCGTGACGCATTTTGTGTTTTTTTAAACGTACTAACCAATGATGAATCAATCCTCATGCTTTCATTAATGAGGGTAAATGCCACCGTAGCTAATGAGGGCATGAGAAGTAATTTTTCATTGGCTAGTATGTTTGAAAATGACATTTTAGAAACTCACTAGCGACAGAATCTGAGACGCTGGGTGTACAGGATATACCGCGCAGAACCGCACAATTTGGTTAGAAAAGTGATGTGAACGCGAGGGATGACGCTTCCCTGAGTCATGTACCTAACGGGACCGAGCGGTGGTTGTTCGTACCGTACGGAGAGGTCGGAATTCGTCCCTATTTCTCCGTATAAGCGGATTAAGTAGCCGACGGTTGGCAGTGATTAGCAAAGTGATTTCGGTGACGCGTGACTCATTAGGAATCGTCCGGCAATTAGCTTTCCGCGAAAGGTACGGGACCGCGAGCGCATTCCAGCCCCTGATTGGCCTTAACATACCCCATCTCATCCCTCGAGTGACCTTCGTCCTACAAGAGTATACGCAGTAAGAAAGAGATATGCTAATAGCGAGAGTTTCTAATACACGAGTTTTGAATTTGAGAGTCCTTTGAAGAACCCGCGTTCTTTAGCGGAAAATATGACGGTCGTCGCTTCATGCAGACCTGTCCAAAGAACGTAATGTGACACATTTTCTACACGGTACATAGGGAAAGTTAATATTTTGTGAGAATTAGTAATAAATCCTATAAATGAAAGGTTGCTTTTCATTATGCCGAAGTCAAGACCATCGTATTGCATAGTGGGGTACAAAAATCGCCCTGAAAAAGAAGAAGTATATGGCATACTTTTTTAATCTACTTTATATTTTGATTCGTTGATACTTGTTTGCGGCAGTACTCTGCCTATAATTATGGAGCATTCGCCGGGTCGTTGTATTTCAACAACATTTTTCACATGATTCTAGTTAGATAGTTCTTTTCCTTTCGTCCTCACGGTTTCACGAAGGAAATTTTCGTTAACTGGAACGAATCCGAAAGAGATACTTTTCCATTTTTCTATAAATAATTTATTTACTTACTTCACTATGTACACCCGGCGTCTCGGATTCTGTCACTGGGGAATTTTTTAAATGTCATTTTTAAATGTACTAACCAATGATTAATCAATCCTCATCCTTTCATTAATGAGGGTAAACGCCACCATAGCTAACGAGGGCATGAGAAGTAATCGTTCATTGGCTAGTATGTTTAAAAATGACATTTTAGAAAGTCACTAGCGACAGAAGATGTCCCGCGCAGAACCGCCCAGTTGCAGGGACCTTGAAATTTACCTTCGACCGGGCTTGGTCGGTACTCGAGTCATTTATACCCGTAGAAGTCGAGTCGGTAGTTGGAGTTGATGTCAATTTGGGAGATCGAAGTGTCTAACCTCGAAACCGTGAATTTGTGAATAATGGTGAGTAATTTCCATTATTCACAAATTCACGATTTCGAGGTTAGATGCTTCAATCTCCCGAATTGACACCAACTTTTACTACCGACTCGACTTCTACCGGTATAAATGATTCGAGTACCGACCAAGCCCGGCCGAAGGTAAATTTCAAAATCCCTGCAACTGGTCGGTTCTGCGCGGGACATCCTGTATAAAGGCACACTGTAACGTATTTAATGCTGTTGACGGCCACTGTAGCACTGAATATTGCCTACTGCCGCGCCACCACTCGGGCATGCACGAGCCCTATAGAGAACGCTCCGTACCTACTGTTTCGTACACCGATACAGTGAGCGTGTAGTAGTAAGTGTGAAGCTAGCGCTCGGAGAAAGGGGACCGCCGAGTCGTGGCGGAGAGAGCCAATGCGTCCCGAGTTTTGCGTCCTCTCATATGGGACAGCGAAGGGGATACTTTTGAGCGTTCCTTCTGGAGACGTCGACGTAGTGATACGTTATCTTTACGTCGTTCACCTGCGTTCTCACAATAGAAGTCAATGAATTTAATACTTGCATGCATTGTAAAAGAGGAAAATGTATTTCATCAAAATTTTTAAGAGAAAAACCCCCTTCAATAAAATTTATATATATTAATAACATAAGGTGAATTGAAGTATCATAGTTTTATTGTACATTACAATTTTCCAGGAAATAATAGAATAAAACTGAAAACTACATTGAACAGTTAATGATAATTAGAGTGAAAACAATGTTTATATATTATATTATTTATTCTAATTCATTAATATTAATATGATAAGCCACATATAATTCATTATTGAGATTAATGTATATATAAGGTGTAATAAGACTGCTAATTGGGATGGCCTGCCTTTACATTATTTGTTTGATGACATTTGTGGAAAAAACCGGAGCTGTCGTATCTAAAATTATCAACTTCTGCTATGTATATGCTGTCACTAACTAGCTTTCAAATGATAGCAAAGTATGTGCAAATCTACAGTGACAATTAGGTTGTTCACATCGACAATTACAATATTTGACAAAGCACCAAATCGAACCCATTTTGGTAACTCCATCATCATAATAGTTGCAAAAAGTAGAAGACTACTGCATAGATCTGTTAAATAATGTTAAACAAACTCGGTAATTATTTTCATTCATCTCATAAGGAAGAAATTATTAAGGCACTGCAACAATTTGAAGCAGCAAAATTAGCATTGTCTTCAGTGTCAAAATGAATATAAAAATTTCGGCCTTTGCGTTCACCAGAAAAACCGGCAGGAGACGGGTCGCCATGAGTGGCTCTTGAGCTGCTCGCAGTGATCCACGGGAGGCGGATCACCGTGAGCGGCTCACGAGCGGCTCAAGCCGTTCGTTCGGCGCTCTAAACCACGTCCCAATCAAGCGAACGCGAGCCGCTCGGCTCGCAGATGTATCCGGCTGATCGTTGGAAGTTCCTTGGAAGCATTAATTTAAATGGACGGCTCACGCTCAGCTCGCAGATGTATACGCGCCTTAACGCACACTTGAGCGCGGAGCAGCGCAGTGCAGCGATGCGCCGCGACCAGGATTCCCCCTGGAGAATTCGCCGACGGTCGCTCCGTTGCGCTGCGCTGCTCCGCGCTCAAGCGTGCGCTAGTCCATTTGCATACATGGATTGAATATTTTTCGTCGCGCGTCGGTACACCGCGCGTCGTGACGCGTCGCGCTAGTGTGCTTCGGGCTTTACTCGTACCTACGACGTACGGCAATGAGGATAGGTACGGAAGCACGGTCGCATGTATGCATACCTACACGCATGCACACCTGCATACATGCATATCGCACGCACGCACATAGGCGCATACGCACGGACGTACCGTCTTGCACCTTAAGGTAATTCCTCCGCGACAACCTCAATCAAAAGTTACATACCATGTTCATGTTTAAAATATTGATAATTGGTTTAATTAGTAGTAAATAAAATTAAAAACTACGTTATATTGACGTACCATTGCCAGTAAACTTTTTGCCGGGACTGTCCGGGCTTTGCCCCAGTTCACGAAATAGCTTGTATATATAGACGACGCACTCTTCTGTGTGCGTGTGAGCGACGATTGTGGCTCGCTGTCCCGTTCCCCCTCCACGCACTCGTTCGCTTGCTGGCCTTGCAGATCAAGAGACACGGCAGTATCTCGTGGCATGTTCGTTCAACGTCGCAGCACCCGTGTATCTTTACAGGAAAAATGTCTGCCCCCTTCACCCCTCAATTTTTATACCGAATTTTCTGAATATATATATGGTTATAACCAAAACTGTGCTTAGTTACGCCATATAAATTGATTATTCTCTATTGCTAGAGACCAGAATAAATTTTATAAGTTACATATTAAGGAGGATCGTCAGTGCTCTTCGGGGTGAGATAGAAGGGGAAAAAGAACAAAGAAATCGACGTGTGTTGCCAATTTCAAATAGTAAAATTTCAAGTTTTATAAAAACTGCCATAAGTAATAATAATAAGTAAGGTGCTGAATTCTTTTTTCTTTTTGTTACTTTCAATCTAAAAAAATAAGATAAATATTCGAAAACAATTTTATAACTTCAAACTTAATTTATTTTAAATATGTAAAATGGTGCAAAACGTGGCAACATAGCATTTCAACATTCGTAAGTTGGTAGCAAATCGGTAGGTTAAACAGAATTCTTATCGACGGACAACGCGTTGAAGCAGTTCATGACGTCTGTTTATAACCTCAATCTCAAGTTAGCGAGTATATAAACAGACGTAAAAGAACTGCCAAAACATGTACAATATTTCACGTGCTCAAACTTTCCGATGAAGAGGAAAACTGGTTAGTGAGGAAATGTATTTGTAAGTCGGTAGTAAATCGGTAGGTTAAACAGAATTCTTATCGACGGACAACACGTTAAAGCGGTTCATGACGTTTGTTTATAACCTCAATCTCAAGTTGGAAAACTGGTTAGTGAGAACGAGCACGCTTCGTGCCGATAGCTTGTGACGTCACGTAGTAAGATGTTGCCACGTTTTTGCATATGGCGGACGAGTATATGAAAACTTTTGAATTTTTCGACTGTTTTTCCTTTATATTAAAAAAAAACTGTAGAGTGAAAATTCTTTATAATTTAGTAAAAACAAGTTCGTGTGGCGTTGAAACATTTCATAATTTTCAGAATTTTTTTCGGTTGAAAATCGCAAGTTCTGTGCATTTGAAATATGCTCCCCATAAGACTCAATGCTAATCTCGTAAGTTTTAAAAATTAATTACGAGAAAACTGTAGAGTGAAATTGTTTGATTTTTTTCTCATTAAAATGAGTTCACAAGTATTTTAAAAAATTTTCAACTACGGTTTCTGAGAAGTCATTTCTCTGACGATCCTCCTTAACAGAGATTCATCCTTAACAACGCGAAGCCACGGCCCTCCCGCCTAAAACTCGAGAATTTTAGATTTCTCGGCCGATATCTATATGTCAAAATGTCACAAAAATTCCGGCAATCTTCGGCGATAGTCGGCCATGATCGGAAATGTGTATACATAGATGCGATGAAACACACACATGCGCCATTGAATGTGTGAGATATATTCCGGCTATCATCGTCGACTGTTCGGCGATGATCGGAAATGCGTACCTACACAAATGCGACCACACGCATACGCCATCAAATGTATGTGAGAGAATATATATGTATGACTTCAAATGCCTGTACCTCCTTTCCTAATTACTTTAAAAATATTTTTTCTTTTTCCTTGAATTCAGAAAATTATAGCGAGCATTTTCATTACTGCAATTATTTCCATGCAATAACACATACTTATTATGGTTTCATGCCGATTATATACTTTCAATTGCTCGTTTCATATGGTGACAATAAATGTATCAAGCTGTCAAAATAGCTTTAAAAAAGAAGGAAATGACATGACTCTATATTATCGACTATCGGATTATTTACCGTATGTCCGTCTCTGTACCGTATGTATCATGACAAATTAAACAAGCAGATATACCGACATTGCCGAAACTTTACCGACGGTCAAGAATTTTATAGTTAGAGTTGGCTTGAGAAGAGTGCGCTGTGTGTGCTGCGTGAGAGCGAAAAGTGTCAAACGTCTGATTTCCCGATAGCTGTTAATTCAAGAGACCGAAGTGTTTCGTCTATTATTCAATACTTCGATTTTCCGAATTGACAGCTATCGGAAAATCAGACGTTTGACACTTTTCGCTCTCACGCAGCACACATAGCGCACTCTTCTCAAGCCAACTCTAACTATAAAATTCTTGACCGTCGGTAAAGTTTCGGCAGTGTCGGTATATCTGCTTGTTTAATTTGGCATGATACATACGGTACTGGCCAGTTTGAAAGTTACCTTCGGATAGGCTTGGTCGGTAATCGAGACATTTATACCGTAATTATAATTATTTTCGTAATTTCCATTATTCGCAAATTCTCAATTTCGAGGTTAGACGCCTCGATCTCCCGAATTGACATCAACTCTAACTGCCAACTCGACTTTTACCGTATTAAATGGCTCGAGTACCGACCAAGCCTATCCGAAGGTAACTTTCAAACTGGCCAGTACAGAGACGGACATCAAGAGACACGGTAGTGTCTCGCGGCATGTTCATTCAAGTCGTCAGAACGACGCCGCCAGCGCTGTCGCCGCGAGCACCCGTGTATCTTTACAGGAAAAATGTCTGCCCCCTTCACCCCTCAATTTTAACATCGAATTTTCTCAATAAATATACGGTTATAACCAAAACTATGCTTAGTTACGCCATATAAATCGACTATTCTCTATCGATAGAGACCAGAGTAAATGTTGTAAGTTACATATTAACAGATATTTTTCCTTAGCAACGCGAAGCCACGCCCCTCGCGCCTCGAAAGTCGAGAATCCGATTTCTCGGGCGATATATATATGTCAAAATCTCACAAAAATTCCGCCTGTCTTCGGCGATATTCGGCCATGGTCGGAAATGTGTACACAGATGCAGCCACACGCATACGCCATCAAATGTATGTGAGAGTGTGTGAGAGAATATGTTTCTTGAATGTTTAGTTGTTTTTTAAAATTAATAAAATAATATTCCATTCGCGAAACGATTTCCCTCGCATTTTTTCGATCCTCGGACGCGCTTGTTAATTCAGTGTAATCGGAGTAGTGAATGTCAATAGTGGTGAATGTGACAGACGCTCCGTATAGTTTAATAATCGTTTGTATTTTTTTCGAATATCGAGATAGTGAACGGGTGCAGTGGTATTCTTCTCTCCAATGCCTGTGCATCAAGAAAGGAGCAGGAAAGGAGACGGTCTCAGAAGAATTGAAATCAGATAAGTTTAATTGCCATTTGACAGCTCTAACCTCACTTTCCATGGAAGGACAATATCTTTGTGTTTGTTCTATTTTTTGTTTTCAGGGTCATGCGAGCACGGGAAAAATCGAAGAAAATCAATCACCAACACAAGCCGTGGCAGAATAGGAGATGAAATGGAACTGGATCACAATAATCAGGTAATTACTTTATCACTATTTTTCTCTATCGATATATTTCCTCTTTCGTACTATTACAAGTTCCAATTTACACACCGACCTGTCAAACCTGAAGTGTACACGTACCGCACTTCAATTTCATCTCTTCTTCGTCTCCGGTGTAACGACGGTCAATGAGGAATTACTCATACCGATTAGGCAGATAAGTGCTGAATAACGTAGTATAATACGAGAGAGGAAATATATCATTTTTAATAATTCTGTAATTATTAGAATAGAATTGATTAACTGAGATATAGTTTTTTAATTTCTACGCTCGAGTAAGTTCGGTATATTTTAAATAGTGAAATGCTACATATGATTATGTAATTTACAATTTGTTACAGATCGTATGCAAACCCGAGGAGGTTTCTTTCGAAGGAGGGATCATCTACTTGTTGTTCCAACAAGAACCAGTTGCTTAGTTGCATTCATTGCATTTGACAGGTCGGTATAATTTCTACGCTCGAGTAAGTTCGGTATATTTTAAATAGTGAAATGCTACATATGATTATGTAATTTACAATTTGTTACAGACCGTATGCAAACCCGAGGAGGTTTCTTTCGAAGAAGGGATCATCTACTTGTTGTTCCAACAAGAACCAGTTGCTTAGTTGCATTCATTGCATTTGACAGGTCGGTATATAAATTGGTTCTTAATTTTTATGCTGAGTAACTTCGGTATATTTTAAAAGTGAAATGCTGCATATAATTGTGTAATTTACAATTTGTTACAGATCGTTTGCGAACCCGAGGAGGTTTCTTTCCAACGAGGGATCATCCAGTCAGCGAGTCAATGGGAAAAAGGAAAAAATAAAAAACTCGCGTGATTACCGATATGACATTTAACTAAAATAGTATCTTCTAAAAATGGATATTGCATTTCACGCAAGTTAGTTCCGTATAAATTGCACATCGGTAAATACGTTGGTATTTATCCATGTACGGGTCGGTTTTGCGGTACGCTTTGTACGCAAGATGGTTATTCCGGATCTCAGTCTAGTTCATTAGAGCTCAATAGCTTCTCGGCTCAATGAGCTAAGATCAAAAGTGTGTATACCGCCGCAGAGTGCAGCGAGTCAATGGGAAACAAGGAAAAAATAAAAAACTCGTGTGATTACCGATATGACATTTAACTAAAATAGTATCTTCTAAAAATGGATATTGCATTTCTACGCAAGTTAGTTCTATATAATCATATGTAAATACGTATACTTATACCTGTACGCGTCGGTTTCGCGGTACGCTTTGTACGCAAGATGGTTATTCCGGATCTCAGTCTAGTTCATTAGAGCTCAATAGCTTCTCGGCTCAATGAGCTAAGATTAAAGTGTGTATACCACCGCAGAGTGCAGCGAGTCAATGGGAAACAAGGAAAAAATAAAAAACTCGCGTGATTACCGATATGACATTTAACTAAAATAGTATCATCTAAAAATGGATATTGCATTTCTACGCAAGTTAGTCCTATATAAAATACACATCGGCAAATACGTTGGTATTTATCCATGTTCGGGTTGGTTTCGCGGTACGCTTTGTACGCCAGATGGTTATTCCGGATCTCGATCTAATTCATTAGAGCTCAATAGCTTCTCGGCTCAATGAGCTAAGATCAATGTGTGTATACCGCTGCACAGTGCAGCGAGTCAATGGGAAACAGAGAAAATATCCAAAACTCGCGTGATTACCGATATGACATTTAACTAAAATAGTATCGGAAAAATGGATATTGGATTTCTACGCAAGTTAGTTCTATGTGGTAATAAAAAGCTATTCTTCTACATGTACGTATCTTCCTCATGAATAAATTCCAAAAAGTAGTGAAATCCCCCCACAAAAACAGATTCTCTGTAAAAAAAGGCGGCATGTTCATTCAGTGCCAACAAAAATTGATACGTAAAATACTCTCCAAAAAAGATTTGAAATCAATTAAGATCGCCATGTTCAAGATTTATGTATTAAAAGTAAAAGGCATCATTTGAAAGGAAAATTATTGTAAATCAAGTTACTAAAAAATTCGACTAAAAAAATTTATAAAAAAATTTTAATAAAAAAGAACTTGCCGCGTTTTTTTCTTCAAAATAAAAAATTCAGACAGAATTATACTCGATGTTTATGCACTTATGATTTTAAATAAATTCATACACTTATAATATGATACCACCAGTATACCGAATGTCGCACGGGAAACCGATTAGGCGGGGGCCTTCTGAAATTCTCTGAATTTGACTTCGGCAGTGTAATTTATGAATCACTCTAGCACCGTCCAAGCACTGCCAATTATTCGGCATAGTGGACAAAATATGAAAACTTAAACGCGGCAAGTTCTTTTTTATTAAAATTTTTTTATAAATTTTTTTAGTCGAATTTTTTAGTAACTTGATTTACAATAATTTTCCTTTCAAATGATGCCTTTTACTTTTAATACATAAATCTTGAACATGGCGATCTTAATTGATTTCAAATCTTTTTTGGAGAGTATTTTACGTATCAATTTTTGTTGGCACTGAATGAACATGCCGCCTTTTTTTACAGAGAATCTGTTTTTGTGGGGTACGGTATACCTTACCGACTGCTGAAGTCAAATTTCAAGGTATCGGCCATAGGTATGACTCTGATCGGTTTGCCCGCGGACATACGGCAGTGATTTAAGGAAATCCTTTCACGAACGAATTGTTCTGGGGAAAATATATATATTATTGAAACATTAATTATAAAATCATTTTAAAATATCATGAGAATAAATCAAAAGTAACGTGGTTATAATTAATTAACTCGTATCAGTATAAAATGTGAGACTTTAATTTTGTGGTAACAAAAAGCTATTCTCCTACATGTACTTATTCTCCTCATGAATAAATTCCAAAAAGGAGTGAAATCTTGTCACAAAAACAGATTCTCTGTAAAAAAAAGGCGGCATGTTCATTCAGTGCGAACAAAATTGATACGTAAAATACTCTCCAAAAAAGATTAGAAATCAATTAAGATCGCCATTTTCAAGATTTATATATAACAAATATAAGGCATCATTTGAAAGGAAAATTATTGTAAATCATGTTACTAAAAAATTCGACAAATTTATTTAAAAATTTTCATAAAAAAGCGCGTTTTTTCCCTTCAAACTAAAAAATTCAGACAGATAGAAAATTATATTCGATGTTTATATATGCACTTATGATTTTAAATAAATTCATACACTTATATGATACCACCAGTATATAGTGGACAAAATATGAAAACTTAAACGCGGCAAGTTCTCTTTTATGGATATTTTTTATAAATTGTTTTTCTGGGAATTTTTTAGTAACTTGATTTACAATAATTTTCCTTTCAAATGATGCCTTTTATTTTTTATATATAAATCTTGAACATGGCGATCTTAATTGATTTCTAATCTTTTTTGGAGAGTATTTTACGTATCAATTTTGTTGGCACTGAATGAACATGCCGCCTTTTTTTAACAGATATATGCTATACGACCAAAATTGTGAGGGCTTCTCATGGTTATATCTTGGAAACTAGATGGTGAATCATTCTCATTTTTTCACATTATTCGTGATATCCTACTCTACCTTATCTTCGTTTTTTATCAACTTCTTAATTTTAGTTTTGACGGTAGAATTAATGACGTACTGTTTTGCCCATCGTAACGTATTTGTCACGTGTAAATCAAGCCAACTTCAAGTGTAAGTATCTCAGGTTTGGAGTGGTCAAACTTATTTAAATTACACAGATGTTTGGATAATGGATTAAATAACATATATGTCTAATTTCAACCATTTCTTAATTCAACGATCTTGTGGGGGTACTACCTTAAAATCTGACTGGCTAGCGTCGAGGTCGGAGTTCTGCGCTTGGTTGAATACTACTGACCTACGGGCTCATGCACAATGATGTTACAGGTCCGAACGAACGCACGCATATATGCGTATTGCATGGATACCGTCTTACGCCCTGAAATCTGATTGGCTGGTGTCAAAGTCGGAGTTCCGCGATCGACTGAACCCTACTACCCTACGATTCACGCGCAACGAGTTCACTTCATGTGCACTTCCGCGACTCTTTGATATATGCCGAATATCAAAACAGACATAAAGAGTGATTCCTAGTGTGCAGGTCATAGGACGGTGGGCTACGTAGCGCTTTGTAGTCTATGTTATAACGACTGTTTTTGGGGATTTTCAAGGGTTTGTTGATTACTTCGAGAAGGGGAAAACTATTACGGGAGCATATTATGCATCCTTATTGGACCGTTTGAAAACCGAGCTACAAGAAAAACGTCCGCGATTGGCCCACAAAAAAGTCTTCTTCCATCACGACAATGCACCAGCTCACTCTTCTGTAGTCGTTACCACAAAATTGATGGATTTACGATTTCAACTCCCCCTTCCCATTCTCCAGATATAACTCCCTCGGACTATTATA
The DNA here is from genome assembly GCA_963678675.1 of Xiphydria camelus. NCBI lineage: Eukaryota > Metazoa > Arthropoda > Insecta > Hymenoptera > Xiphydriidae > Xiphydria > Xiphydria camelus. Next base: position 13,626,255 of record OY783192.1, on the reverse strand, counting down.
TTATGTGTTTCCTAATGTGAAGAAATGGCTGACAGGAAAGAGATTTTTTTCAGAGGAGAGAAGGTGATTGCGGAAAAGAATGCTTATTTTGTTAAGTTGGACCAATCCTATTATTTGGAAAGGATCGACAAACTGGAGTAGCGTTGGACGAAGTATTGGGTTGTTCGAAAAGTAATTCCGTTTTTTCCCATGTCTTCTATTGGTAAAAAACGAAATTACTTTCCGCACGCGCGGCGTAGTACGGCCCTGTGTCTCATTGATTTCAATGTAAATTTCAAACCCGAATATCCCTATTTCTAAACGTCAGAATGATTTCATTCACAAGGAAAAGTTATCAGTTTTTGAAGTGAAACTTCTTATGTGACGTCGGAGCGTTTAACGCTGTGCGTTAAATATCTAACGCTCCTGTGGAGGGGGTACGGTACCGTGGGCCCACTATAAGGTGGAAATGGTTTATGGGCATGCGCATATAAACGAATCGCTGTTCTAATATCCCGTTTGCCCGCTAGATGGCGAATATTCTCGGGTGCAAATGTATGTTTTAGTATTTATAAGAGCAACGTTGAAAAGTATAATTATTATGGCTTCTTGGCTCAATTTGGGCTTTGATATTTCCTGAGGCTTCGGCTGCCGAATCAGAAATCAGCTGGTTAATCAATGCTACAGCATCTCCTTTGCCAGAATTGATTGCATCATTCGATGCGCTTGAAGTAATTCACCACTCTGGACTGTCCAAATGGGCTGGATTTTTTTTATTGCAAGATGGTCATCAAAACGTTGACTTATTTATTGAAATAAATTGCACATGTGACGGCATCATCATTCACTAGAGTACTTTTGTGAATGTAGTTCAACTCTGCTAATGCTTTCTCAGAAATATGATCACCGTTGTTCTTCAGTTTATATAGTATCTAAAGGTGAGGATTCCATCTAATTTCATTGGCACTTAGGGTGAGAAACAATGTTGGTTTTCCAAGTTGCCTAATCATGGCGAATAGATCTCTTTTTCTTTCTGCCCAATACCAAGTAGAATTCGGAATTGCTCATAAGAATGCGAGGTTGCTCTCTATGCAATTATTGATGAACTCTTCTGATTCAATTTGTTATCGAATAATGTTTGTATTTTTGCCGACATGTTTGAACGCAACAGTGAGGCTGATGCGAACCCTTAATCTCATAATTTTCGTGGCTACGTATAATAAATGATACACAGTTACCCTACGACAATCAGAACGAGCTCACTAGTAGCCATCATAAACAATGTAACGCATACGTTCTCCCTGAATGTTCGAAATTCACTCAAATAAATAGCCGGAAACAAAAGTTCTTCAGCATGTTCATCGAAAAGTAAACTTCTTGGAATGCTATTTTTTCCCGGTGCAATCCGTAAATATTTTTCATCATTTCATAATAGAATGTGTTGTTGAGTGGTAAAAGAGTCTTCAACGGGGATATTTCCACTGATATCATCTTGATCAATTTGTTGAACGTCGTCAGGTGCACCGAAAAACGGTTCCTTTATGGTAACATTATACAATGTATATAATGGTGAGTTCACTAAATATTGCAACCACACTTTAATTATTGTTCTTTTATTTATCAACTCACTCACATAACTTGACCGATAAATTTTTCTACGATTTATGTGACCATTTATACAATGATCATCATCAGTATCTCGAGGCAATTGATGAACTATCGTGTCCACTGGTACCGGCACATTAATGACCTGTCCGTAAATTCCATATTGCCCATGTACATGCCGTAATCGACGAATTTGCATGAAGGGAATTCGTGGAGATATGAATTGCTCTGATACCAAATACAATGGTGGTAAATGGTCTGGTACAGGAGGATATTTGAAACCGTTGTATGTAGCCATTGCAGGAATCGTATTCTTTTTGGCAGGTAAAACATAACTTAATAGTTTCTCGATCAATGTGGGAGAGAATTATGTTGATGTCTTGTTCAGGAACATAGCCTTTCAAATATTCTTCGAACCATAACCTCTTACAAACAGTGCACGTAAGACTGAACGAATTATTTGTGAATTTTTTGTCGAACAGACGATGAAGGGTTAGGAGCCAGAATGTCATTTTCATTCCGGAAATTATCATTTTCGAGTTCACCGGTAAATAACTGATTGTCAATAATTTCATTCACTGAGTTTATCTCATTCACTGTGTTTGTCATTTGTTTCCGTAATCTACACTCCCTTACACGTTTGTCATTTGTTTCCGTGATCTACACTCCCTTACTCTTTGGTGTGCGAATTTTTTTCCCATTGTATTTATGTTCGCCTTTGCACGTGGTCTTTCGCGGTATTCCCGGCATTTCTGCGCGTTTGACTTCCCCATTTTTAATCAATTACTTGAAACGTTATTGAAAAATTTACTACTGAAGAAAACTGATTACTTCGGAGAGGAAAAGCGATATTTGAAGCAAGGGCAGTAACGAAGACGCTATACTGTATACATCGGCGCGAAGGGAGATTTATTCAGGGACTAATACAGTGGGGCCATCTAACGTTACCTCCAAATGTATGTAAATAGTGACATTTTACCGACGCGCAATTCGTACGCACGAATTCCCCAGTGGCGGTGATGAGTCATGGTGTCGCTTTTTCGTTACATAGGATATTGCGGGCAACCCGATTCACACCTAAGGCGCCCATAGAAGTTTCACTGAAATAAATTAAATTTCAACATGTATCGGTGGCCGTATTGATCTTCTGCCACTGAATATGGAGCGCTACGTATCCGTCACGAAACACTTGAAGGGTAGCGATATATCCTTTTGATTTATCGAGTCCTTCCGCTTTACGGCATTATCGCTGGAGAAGTTGGTGTCATACCTCACTGAGTTAACAATTCTTCGGAGTCATTTCCCGTAACTCGAGAATGAATAATTCCAGCTGCTAATGAGGAAAGGCGTCTTTTTGTACGAATTCCTCGATGCGTGGGATAAACTTGACGGGAGAGAGTTTCCGACGAAGAAGAGTTTCTACAGTAATTTCAATGCCTGCGAATTCACCGATGAAGATTATGAGCGTGCAAAGAATATTTGGAAACCCTGTTCAATGTGACAATCCTCGGCGAGTACTCGGATATCTCCTCAAGATTCTCGAAATAACTCTCTCGAAGCATATGGTGTGGACCCGGCAGACTACTATACCACTCTTGGTTTATCTTATAATGCCATGCTTCAAGTACAGTAGAATCGAATTGGACTTACTAACTAATATCGATATGCTGATCTTTATTGAACGTGGGATCGGAGGTAAAATTAGTCAGTGCAGTAACCGCTACACCTGAGCGAACAATTAGTACATGAGGGATTACAATCCCAATAAAGAAAGAAACTACCTCATGCACTACGTCAATAATCTGTACGGTTGGGCAATGACACAATATCTCCCATATAGCGGCTTCAAATGGGTTAAGAACCTCGAAAGCTACAACTGGAACATTTCCAATGACTCAATCACGGTCTACATTCTCGAGATGAACTTGAACTATCCGAAAATAATCCATGACGCTCATCAGGATCTACCACTGTGTCTAAAATAGATGAGACCACCGGGTTCGAGGGAATCCAAACTCCAGACGATATTGTACTCTAAAGCTCGCTATACCATTCACTATCGTAACTTGAAAATCTGGAGCACGGTCTCCGACTCATCGAAATCCATAGAGCGCTGAGGTCCAATCAGTCATAGTGGCTCAAATCTTACGACGACTTGAATATTGAGTTGAGGAGTCGCGCCATTAATAAATTTGAGAAAAATCTGTTCAAACTAATGAATAATGCAGTGTTTAATAAGACGATAGAAAATGTGCGAAAAGGGGGAAACGACAGCACTGTCGCCGCGGGCACCCATGTATCTTTACAGGAAAAATGTCTGCCCCCTTCACCCCTCAATTTTTACATCGAATTTTTATCAATAAATATATGGTTATAACCAAAACTATGCTTAGTTACACCATATAAATTGATTATTCTCTATTGATAGAGACCAGAATAAATTTTATAAGTTACATATTAACAGAGGTTCATCCTTAACAACGCGAAGCCACGCCCCTCGTGCCTAAAAGTCGAGAATTTTACGATTTCTCGGCCGATATCTATATGTCAAAATGTCACAAAAATTCCGGCAATCTTCGGCGATAGTCGGCCATGATCGGAAATGTGTATACATAGATGCGATCAAACACACACACGCGCCATTGAATGTGCGAGATATATTCCGGCTTTCATCGTCGATTGTTCGGCGATGACCGGAAATGCGTACAGAAATGCGTCCACACTCGCATACGCCATCAAATGTATGTAAGAGAATGTATATGTATTGACTTCAAATGCCTGTATCTCCTTTCCTAATTATTACTTTAAAAATATTTTTTCTTTTTCCTTGATTGGGTGCTTTCCATTTATGACACAAGTCGACACACTTCTACTAGAACCACCGACTGATTGGCAGGCTCCAGCAGAAAGAACCAATGGTTTAATTTTGTGTCGACCTGTGTCGACTCGTGTCAGTTAAATGGAAAGTACCTATTAAAAAAAAGAAGGAAATGACATGACTCTATATTATCGACTATCGGATTATTTACCGTATGTCCCAGGAGAATTCGAGCAAGTGCCGATACCTATGGCCGATACCTTGAAATTTGATTTCGGCAGTGTTTGCCGATGGTCGAGTCTTTGATAGTTGGAATTGGCTACAGAATCGTAAATTTGTGAATCATGGTAAGTAACTTTTAGAACTTAAAATTTAAGTGTTTCTACACAACGAGTAGGTTAGGAGATTTTCATGAAGTTTTTGACAGTCCGGTTTTTAAACTTTTGGGGAATTTCATCGAAGAATGATTATTTTTTATCACTTCTACAAATTACCCACGATTTCGAGATTAGGCGCTTCGATCTCCCGGACTGACAGCTATTGGGATCAAAAACTCGACCGTCAGCAAACACTGCCGAAGTAAAATTTCAAGGTATCGGCCATAGGTATGACTTTGATCGGTTTGCCCGCGGACATACGGCAGTTATTTATGGAAATCCTTTCACGAACGAATTGTTCTGGGGAAAATATAAGTATTATCGAAACATTAATTATAAAATCATTTCAAAATATCACGAGAATAAATAAAAAACAACGTTGTTATAATTAATTGACTCGTATTGGTATGAAATGTGAGACTTTAATTTTGTGGTAATAAAAAGCTATTCTCCTACATGTACATATTCTCCTCGTGAATAAATTCCAAAAAGTAGTGAAATCTTCACAAAAACAGATTCTCTGTAAAAAAGGCTGCATGTTCATTCAGTGCCAAAAAAATTGATACGTAAAATACTCTCCAAAAAAGATTAGAAATCAATTAAGATTGCCATGTTAAAGATTTATATGTATATAAAAAATAAAAGGCATCATTTGAAAGGAAAATTATTGTAAATCAAGTTACTCAAAAGTTCGACGACACAAAATTTATAAAAAAATTTCATAAAAAAGAACGCCGCGTTTTTTTCTTCAAAGTACCAAATTCAGACAGAGAAAATTATATTCGATGTTTATGCACTTATGATTTTAAATAAATTCATACACTTATATGACACCACCAGTATGTAGTGGAAAAAATATGAAAACTTAAACGCGGCAAGTTCAAATTATGGCAGAATTTGTCTGTACGGAGCAAAATATATACCGTTCGCGTCGAAGACGAAAATTTTTAATAAAAAAGAACTTGCCGCGTTTAAGTTTTAATATTTTGTCCACTATACCGAATAATTGGCAGTGCTTGGACGGTGCTAGAGTGATTCATAAATTGCACTGCCGAAGTCAAATTCAGAGAAATTCAGAAGGCCCCCGCCTGATCGGTTTCCCGTGCGACATTCGGTACACTGGTGGTATCATATAAGTGTATGAATTTATTTAAAATCATAAGTGCATAAACATCGAGTATAATTCTGTCTGAATTTTTTATTTTGAAGGAAAAAACGCGGCAAGTTATTTTTTATTAAAATTTTTTTATAACTTCTTTTAGTCGAATTTTTTAGTAACTTGATTTACAATAATTTTCCTTTCAAATGATGCCTTTTACTTTTTATATATAAATCTTGAACATGGCGATCTTAATTGATTTCTAATCTTTTTTGGAGAGTATTTTACGTATCAATTTTTGTTGGCATTGAATGAACATGCCGCCTTTTTTTTACAGAGAATCTGTTTTTGTGGGGGGATTTCACTACTTTTTGGAATTTATTCATGAGGAGAATACGTACATGTAGAAGAATAACCACAAAATTAAAATCTCACATTTTATACCGATACGAACTAATTAATTATAACCACGTTACTTTTGATTTATTCTCGTGATATTTTGAAAGAGATTTGAGGGGGTTAGTGGAAAAGTGGTACAAGTCACAATTTGGATTATTTGAGTTAACAGCAAAAATGCATAGTTAAAGTAAATATCTGTTTAGAAAAAAAAGTGGTAAAGTGGCAACCATACCATTATACACTTATACCATTTTTTTTTCGAAACAGATATTTACTTTAACTATGCATTTTTGCAGTTAACTCAAATAATCCAAATTGTGACTTGTACCACTTTTCTACTGACCCCCTTATTTATAGACTAGAGAGCCCTTATATTTTTCACTTTGCCTTAGTATTTTGAAGAAATAAAACATATACCGCTTTCGAATTTACAGGCCATCGGATTTTTCTTATATTTTGGTCGTCTACAGAAATCCATGAAGACGTTTTACCTTCAACTCTAAGTATACACTTCCAATGACGATGACGAATTGTTTCATCACATGTAAAGATACCACTTATGACAGTATATATGTTGTTACATATATTAACTCGAGCCATTGGTATAGTTTTAAGAAATCCTTTTGCATGCACCGCTGAAATTTCGCCCCCCCCCCCTTACTCGTAAATAAATTTCCAGCACAGCATCGATATTTTGCTGCACCTGTATTCTTCTGGGAGGTCCTAAAATAATTATAAAAACCCCATATAGTTCAGCCCTAACAAGTACAATCTTATCGAGCTGTACCTCATCGAGGAGATCTTTCGATGTAATGATTCTGAAATGCTTCTATGATGTTTTGCAACATTCGCGAATTTATCGAGAAGTATATATTATGAGTAATATATATAAATATCGCAGGAATGTTACGGAAAAGTTACTTACAAAAACGTACTTTGCAGGGTGTAAATGGTGATATTTTGTAATTTCCATCGTTACACCAGAGGCAAAGAAGAGATTAAATAGAAGTAAGAAGAAAGAATTAATTATTTAATAGTACATATATACTTCACGTTTGACAGGTCGGTATATAAATTGAAACTTGTGATAGTATAATATGAAAGAGAAAAAACTTATATCGATAAAGAAAAAATAATAATAAAGTAGTTACTCCATTATTGTAATCCAATAACATTGTGTATCACTTATTTTTCTGCCACGACTTTAATTGCTGATAGTGAAGAAAAATCAAATTTATTAGTTGATCCATCCACTATCAACAATCAAAGTCGTGGCAGAAAAATAAGGGCTACACAATAGAAATGGATTACAATAATAGAGTAACTATTTTATTATTATTTTTTCTTTATCGATATAAGCTTTTCCTCTTTCGTATGACAATATATATCGTCCCCTTCCTGCAAAAAGTCACTAACTAACATATTTTGTAAAATTCACCTAACTGGACCTAGTAGCTTAATATTATTAAATCTTTAAATGGTAAAACTCACTAAGTGCTAAATGCGTTGGAAGTGAGCATGCGCGCATCATAAAAAGTCATTAACCCGAAATATAATACCGATATTATAGAGCAGAAACTACCTACTAAGTCAGTTGATGATAAATGTTAGTTAGTGACTTTTTGCAGGAAGGGGACGATATGTTGTTACATATATTAACTCGAGACGTTGGAATAGTTTTAAGAAATCCTTTTGCATGCACCGCTGAAATTTCGCCCCCTTACTCGTAAATAAATTTAATTTAATTATTACCACATCATTTACAGCTTCGATGCTGACCTTACGACTCATTTCAGTCCAAGTAGAACATTAATTGCAAATATCATCATAAACATGCCAATGCGAATAAAAATTATCTATTAACTGTTGCAGATGAAGTATTCCGTTGTGGTGGGGGTCCTGATTGGTCTACTCGCTAAGATGCGTATACGTTTCTTAGCGAGTAGACCAATCAGGACCCCCACCGCAATGGAATACTTGATCCTGATTGGTCTCTTCGCTGAGTTGCGTGCACGCAAAGATACGAGTGACTCGAGAAAGGCCCCCCTGATCTCCCGGTAGCTGCCAATTCGGGAAATCGAAGCATCTAACCTCGAAATCAAGTGTACAAGTGATAAGATAATAATTATTCGGGTTTCCTCGGTGAGTTTCCCCAAGTGTTTAAAGTAGTTACTCCATTATTGTAATCCAATTCCATTGTATCCCTTATTTTTCTGCCACGACTTTGATTGTTGATAGTGGATGGATTAGCTAATAAATTTGATTTTTATTCACTATCAACTATCAAAATCGTGGCAGAAAAATAAGGGATTCAATGGAATTGGATTACAGTAATGTAGTAACAACTTTATTATTATTTTTTCTTTATCGATATAGTCCCTCTTTCGTATTATACTATCCCAAGTTCGAATTTATATACCGACCTGTCAAACGTGAAGTGTACATGTACCTCACTTTTATCTCATTAAGTATTACTGCAGACTCTGATATGTCATCTCGTACAGGTGCAACCGAAGAGGACCTAGCTCGTGTCCTGTCCGTAAAAAGATGACTCGATGGACATCGGAGAATGTCAGACTTATCACCGAGCGCCTATTACCCACGGTACATTTATTGCAATATGCGCTTTTCGTTTAAATTATTCCTGCTTTAAATAACTTTCACTTCTTTCAAAGTATTTACCTTGTACAAACTGTTCATCGTAGGGTGCAGCGATCAATGATTGTGACTAATCGTAGACAAATTATTCCTGCGATGATGTTCCAGTTGCAAAGCATACACTAGCAAGTCAGCTTACAGCATCCGATGGTTAGTATCAACTTTACCTCTTTTGGAACACCCATCACCCGAGCATAATCACGATTATGTTAATGTTAATCGCAGAATAGACTGTGAGCTCGGGCACATTATCGCAGTAGTAGTTCGGTACACCGAATTGCCTTTTAGTTTTAATAGACGAACTTGTCTACGACGAGTCGCTAATATCGATCGCTGCCTCCTACCACGAACAGTTCATAAAAGGTTATTACCTTGAAAGAAGTAAAAGTTATTTAACGCTGGAATAGTTGAATGAAACGAGAAGCGCGTATTGCAATTAATGTACCGTGGGTAATAGGCGCTTCGTGACAAGCCGGACATTCTCCGATGTCCATCGAGTCATCTTTTTACGGAGCGGACATGAGCTAGATCCTCTTCGGTTGCACCTGTTCGAGATGACATGTGAGAAAATCGTGAGTCTTCATGAAAATCTTCTAACGTACTCGTTGTGCAGTAATACTTAATGAAATAAAAGTGAGGTACATGTACACTTCACGTTTGACAGGTCGGTATGTAAATTTGAACTTGGGATAGTATAATACGAAAGAGGAAATATATCGATAAAGAAAAAATAATAATAAAGTAGTTACTACATTACTGTAATCCAATTCCATTGTATCCCTTATTTTTCTACCACGACTTTGATAGTTGATAGTGAATAAAAATCAAATTTATTAGCTGATCCATCCACTATCAACAATCAAAGTCGTGGGAGAAAAATAAGGGATACACAATGGAATTGGATTACAATAATGGAGTAACTACTTTATTATTATTTTTTCTTTATTTATATATTTCCTCTTACGTATTATACTATCACAAGTTCCAATTTATATACAAACCTGTCAAACGTGAAGTGTACATATACCTCACTTTTATTTCATCTCTTCTTCGCCTCTGGTATAATAATTTACACCCCACAAAGCACGTTTTTGCAAGTAACTTTTCTGTAACATTCCTGCGATATTTTGCAATATTCGTGAATACTACCGTATACTAGAAATATATATTTCTTGATAAATTCGCGAATGTTGCAAAATATCATAGAAACATTTCGGAATCATTACATCGAAAGATCTCCTCGATAAGGTACAGCTCGATAAGATTGTACTTGCCAGGGCTGAATTATATGGGGTTTTTATAATTATTTTAGGAAGTCTCAGAAGATTACAGGTGCAGCATAATATAGATCTGTGCTAGAAAGAATAAGGAATAACCTTCGACGAGCATTCGGGCTGTGGCAACAGAGGTTAGAATCAGCAAGACCATGGCAGGGAGGATATTGAAGGATGGACGCACGTCCATGCACTCGAGGCAGCAAATCTAACTCGCGGAATGAACCAATGCAGCTGGTTCTTGGAACAACAAGTGGACGATTCCTCGTTCGAAAGAAACCCCCTCGGGTTCGCACATGATTTGGAGTCCTTCTGGGTGGAATTGAATAGCAGCACGTTTATTTCTGTAACAGATTATAAATAACAAAATTATATCCAGCATTTCACTATTTAAAATATAGTACGAAGGAGGAAATATATCAATAGAGAAAAACTAATGTTAAAGTAATTACTTGATTATTGTGATCCAATTCAATTGCATCTGCTATTCTTCTGCCACGGCTTTGATGGAGAAGAAACATCAAATTTATTTGTTAATCCATCGATTCACCCCATGCTCGCATGACGCTGAAAACAAAAAATAGAATGTACACAAAGATATTATTCCTTCCATCTCGAAAGTGAGATTAAAGTTGTCAGATGGCAATTAAACTTATCTGATGGGAATTCTTCTTAGACCGTCTCCTTTCCTGCTCTTGATGCACAGGCAACTAGAGAAAAATACCACTGCATCCGTTCATTATCTCGATTAAGCGAAAAAAATACAAACGATTATTAAACTATACGGAGCGTCTGTCACATTAACCACTATTGAGATTCATTACTCCGATTGCACTGAATTATCACTTTTTATTAACAAGCGCGTCCGAGGATCGAAATAAACGCGAGGGAAGTCGTTACGCGAAAATGGAAATATTTTATTCACTTTGAAAACCATGACCAAACACATTCAAGGAATATATTCTCTCACACACTCTCACATACATTTGATGGCGTATGCGTGCACCCGCATCTGTGTAGACATTTCCGATCATGGCCGACTATCGCCGAAGATAGGCGGAATTAGAGTGACACATTTTGACATATATATATTGCCCGAAAAATCGGATTCTCGACTTTCAGGCGGCAGGGGCGTAGCTTAGCGTTGTTAAGGGCGAATCTCTGTTAATATTTAACTTATAACATTTATTCTGGTCTCTATCAATAGAGAATAGTCGATTTATATGGTGTAACTAAGCATAGTTTTGGTTATAACCGTATATTTATTGAGAAAATTCGATGTAAAATTTGAGGGGTGAAGGGGGCAGACATTTTTCCTGTAAAGATACACGGGTGCTCGCTCGCTGCGACAGCGCTGTCGGCGTCGTTCTGACGAACTTGAATGAACATGCCGCGAGACACTACCGTGTCTCTTGATGTCTCTTATGCCTTCCTAAACCGTTCATCCGATTGCGATGAAATTTTGGGAAATGGTTGGACGTATGCCCGCGATGGTTTCTGAATTAGTAAATCTTATCCAGGGTGTTCAAAAAGTCCTGGTACGGCCGATTATCTCAGCGGGAAAACATTTTAGAGAAAAATGTTTAATACAAAACTTTAAGGATTTTCCCTTGGCTACCCAGTGGTCGTATTGGATTTGACATTGACAATGACCTTCTAGGTAAAATTGTACCGGAAATGAAAAGAGCGGGAAATTTCGCGTTCAAATATGTCCTTGACCATTATTTCCATGTGACCTTTATGGTCAGCGGAGGTCAAATTGAGGTCAAGTACAGTTCGGCTTCGTACCATGAAAGCTATGGGCCCTATACAAATTCTTTTTGATAGTAGGATTTAGGATTTTTTAGTGGCTGTACAATGGTGATATTGTATTTGACCTTGACCATGACCTTCATTTGGAATCTCTTACATCTCACACAATATTCCAAATCAGTTACACGAAAAATCCCTTAGTGCCAACCAAATTTAATCAAGGTAACAATCATCACTGGCAAATTCAAAGGCGAAGACGTCCTCATTCACGCATACCTATGATTTCCAACAATTTAACATTCGAATTCAAGCGGCTCCAGTTCCCTTTGCGTCTTGCTTTTGCTATTGCCATCAACAAAGCACAAGGTCAATCGTTGACTATTGCTGGCTTAAATTTGGAAAATTCATGTTTTTCACACGGCCAATTGTATGTGGCTTGCTCCAGAGTTGGCACACCGAAAAATTTACACATTTTTACTCCAAATAAAAAAATAAAAAACATTGTCTATCCATTGGCCTTAAGATAAATTAATAAAAGAAATATACTTTCCAATTTAAATTAAATACATGTGTTTTTTTAGCGTAGCATGGCTCCCTACCTATGAGTAGGTATAGATATCTGCTAAAAATTCATTAAATGACGACCAAAATCAATCCACAATCTACCCGTGCGAAGCCGGGACGGGCTGCTAGTGTTTTATAAAATCGCGTTTCACACGAATTATGTCGCCAGCTTTGCTAGTTGATTAATAAAATGGATCATGTTAATCGTTATTTCACAATTTACTTTATTTGTTAATCCAATTTTTATACGAATTATTAAAACCTAGCCATTTCACAAAGTTTATTTCCACGTCATCTGAACACCTCCTCTATAAGGTAAACATCAGGATATTTAGTTCTCGAGAGTTCCTCCTCGTAAAAGCCACCTTCAGTGAGGTGATCCCGATAATCCTTCAGCTTGTACGTCACTGGGTCGGTATTTTTTATAGCAGCGATTTTGAGTATTTCTGTCGTTCAATTGGGCATGTAACCCTTCTCGAAGATGTGTTAGAACTTACTAATATGACTTTGTTTCCAACTCGGAATCCCAGTCTAGCCTTTCCCATCTTGACATGGAACTTCTCGTAGACGCGCTGTAGCAGTTGCTTGGCATTTTGAGCATTAACCTCCCTTGATTTCATTCCGATAGTCCGATGTATACTTTCGTTGTAAGTGGACACCAAGCCGGGCAAGATTTCAGCCTATTTGTACTTACTATGCAGTCTGAATCGCATCCACATTTTGCTCTTCAGTGTACGATTTAAATGCTCACAGATGGAAACTTTCAGGTTACTAAACGTTAAATACAGGTTGGTACTATAATGCTGTATAAGAGCTTTGAATTTGGAATTGTGAAATTCCATGCCAGAGTCGACGTGCTAGTTCTTCGACACGCGACGCTGTTTGAATACGGATCTCATAGCGATTGTCACGTCTTCGGTATTCTTGCTCTTCAACGGAAAGACTCAGGCTTTTGAAAATATATCGATGACTGTTAGCAAGAAGTGGTAGCTATTGACTCTCGCATAAGTTGACGTATCAACGAGATCCGCTAGCCAGGTCTCGCCCAAGCCGCGAATATGGACGCGTCGACGCCGATAATTTCTTTTGGTTGGTTTATGAAGTTCCCGCACAATTTAGTACACGCAAATAGTACTTTTTAGAAGAAATAATTTATAAAGTTTTCATATTACGTAAATTATGTTCCTCATGGGAGTAGGAATAAATCCCCAAAAAGTTCCCACATGGCCGATGTCCGCAACATCCCTTATTTTGCAAAAAGCCACCCCCGGATAGTACATCGTGCCGGTTCTTCTCAATTTCCTCGTAAACTGTTATTCAAACGTAAAAAATGTATAGAACTAAAAATGTTCGCCATTAAATTCTACACAAAAACTGTTCTATAAGCATTTTAGCTAATCCTCTCTGAATTTCCGCAAATAACGTTCAAAGTTAGGTGTAGTTTTTAGCATGTAAAATGTGGCTTTAATTGTAGTGATTTTCATAGTTCTAGTGCTATAATATCGCTACATAAGTATTATCTAAGTCAAATTTTTAAATTTGAAGGATTTTAGAGCATTATAACTATGCATTTTCTAATTTGAGTTCGTTTCCACACCACCCATGAGGTAGAGCTCCCGGAGCGTTATTTTTAAATGGTGTCCCCAATAGGCCTAATCTACTAACATGTTTTTTTAAACTCATTATAATAATATATATAAAATATCTCGTCAGGTGGTGCATTGAACCAACCCTGTCCATGGCAGTTGGAGCACATGTTTGAACAATGTAATCCAAGTCTAAGACATGCACATCGCTTACCACAACCCTTTTTACAGCTGCACGATATAACTTTCAGAACAGAAATCGGAGCCGGCGCCACGGTAATAAAAACTGGTGATAAAATGTTGCCCATTTTTTTTCCAACCCCACTGCGCGTTGGCTGTATATCTTTTCCTCGCCAAGATTGAATTTGGTGAAAAACCCGGTAAGAATGCTGTTTTAATGCTGATGTTGGTGGCAATCTAGACAAAATTACGGCATGATTGGATTGGCCAACCAACTTATTAAAATAAATAAATCTGTAGCTATTCAAAGAAGTTTCTTTCCGTTCAGCTTTATATAACGCAAGTGTGAATTTCTCACCAGCACTTTCAATTTGCTCTTTCGTAGATTGAGACCTATTGAAAATATATACATCTTCCAAATCCTTTCTCTTGTTTAATATGTTTACGATTTGAGATTTGCCTTTTCAGAAAAACGCAAAAGTGGTACCACAACCACTAAACGCATGTGCAAAAAGAACAGTTTCTTTAATATTTTTACTAAAATTGGATGATTGCATATCAGAAGATCTATAAATCCTTTTCTTTATATTTCCTTGGGCTGGTTTCAAAAATAAAATATTCTTATCTTGAGGAGCAAGAGCAATATAAGAGAAAGAAGATCGACATCCTGACCAACTACAACTACAGTGTCGTGTTGACTTGATAGATCGATGGCGGTTGTAACGATTAGTAAGTCAGCATCGTCTAAAGCAGTAAGAGTATTAATATTCTCAGAATTTAGCCTCTCGACAAGTTGAGAAATTAAACGATCTTTGTTAGCTATATTACTTAACAATATCTTTTATTGATCGTGTATTGGTGTGTTTTCACTGAATGCAATTGTAGCCGAAGTGCGCTTCAGGAGTCGTTTTTGTCGTTCAAGACTTTGTAATAAGTTACATAGTGACCATAGTGTTTACGTATAAAGTTAACTTAGGCCGAGTAAATGTCACGAAATGTACCCTGTTTTGGCCATGCCACACGGTGAATCAAATTACCACCATCCACTACAAATTCGCAATGATCGCTCAAGTCAGCAGTTCGTTCTGGAACTTTGTTAAAAATTTCGTACAAGGATGAAATAATAATAATAATAATAATACACATTTTTAACACTGACTAAAATCCGTAAATAATCCACCGTAGCGCATACCACAAGTTTGTGTCACAAGTGCGTCGACGCCTCGCTGAACTTGACATATTTTAACGGCCTGCTAAAAACTATCCTTAACTTTAAACGTATTTTTCGAGAAATCAGTAAGGATTAGCTAACATATTTATAGAACAATTTTTGTGTAGAATTTAATGGCAAACATTTATGGTTCTATTCATTTTTTTACGTTTGAACAACGGTTTACGAGGAAATTGAGAAAAACCGACATAATGTACGATCCGGGGGTGGTTTTTTGCAAAATAAGGGATGTTGCGGACACTGGACAATTGGGAACTTTGTAGGGTTTTGTTCCTGATCCCATTAGGAAAATGTATACGTAATATGAAAACTTTATAAATTATTTCTCCTATTCCATGTTTATACGTCTAATTTACGTGTACTAATTGTTAGTTTTTCTTCGTCCACTCTTCCAGTGCTTTCCGTCTGGTGTCTAACTGGAAAATGAATTCGGAATTGCGCAACGTCAACTCTTCAAGATTCTCGTTGTTCACACGTTGTCTCTTCAAATTTTCACGAAAGTTAGACTCTAGGACTTGAACGATCAGATTAGCATTGTCGATATCACTTCGCATGGACGACGTCGTGACTTAATACAGGGTGAGCCAAATGTATGGAAACGCTGGAATAACTTTCGAGGGAGACATTTTGAAGAAAAATGTTTCAAACAAAACATTTAGGTTTTTTCCCTGGCCATCTAATGGTAACCATGAATCTGACCTTGACCTCGACCTTGAAGTTCATTCCAAGTTCAAGGTATCTTTTTTAAATGGCAGCCTACATTTTTTATGGTGTTAGCAAGCGGCCACTTAAGGCAAGGTGACAAAACTGAAAATACTTCAATACAAGATGACGGATCCAAGATAGTGGCAAAATTTTGGAATATCCACCGATTTATCCAAAATGTTGTGCTCATGTCACCTTGCCTTAAGTGGCCGGTTGCTAACACCATAAAAAGTGTAGGTTGCCATTTAAAAAAAATACCTTGAACTTGGAATGAACTTCAAGGTCGAGATCAAGGTCTGATTCATGGTTACCAATAGATGGCCAGGGAAAAAACCTAAAACTTTCCTATTTGATCGTTGACCTTTACCTTGAATCCAAGGTCAAGGTCAAAGGTCATATTCGGACGTAAAATTTTCCGTTCCTTCCAAATCCGCCATAAAAATAGGGGTCCCCATTTAAAAAAGCGACCTTGACCTTCGAATGACTTTCAAGGTCGAGTTCATGGTCAGATTCAAGGTCACCATTGGATGGCCAGGGAAAAATCCTAAATGTTTTGTTTGAAACATTTTTCTTCAAAATGTCTACCTCAAAAGTTATTCCACCGTTTCCATACATTTGGCTCACCCTGTATATTATGGTACACAATTCCCGCTGTATCAGGTTCTGCAGGATACCAAGAGTAATAATAAGCAGTTGGGCCAGTACTCGGATGGGTGACCGCGTAGGATAAAGACAGATATGCGGTGGAATCTGATTTTTTTTTTCATTTTACTTTTCAAGAATATTAATTCAGTGCGCTGTATAGGAATCTAACCTAACCAAACTCACTTCAATGCTCTATTCTTCTTCTTCTTCTTATATAATTAGTTAGCACTGTGTTAACCTGTAGATTTGACGCCAAACGGGCAATGTTCTAGGTATAGAGCTCATTAATCTACTCGCACCCATTTACATGTATTGGCGCGTCATCATATATGAGAAGTGCGTCGCGGCGTGTGTGTTACCTACGCCCTCTCGAATTTCGGCATACTGTCTGCATTCGAATGCTGAGACGGTGCTGGTACTTACCTCAAGACTCATGCGCCATGCAGCCGATGCCTATACCTTTCGTCACTAGAGGACGCAGCTGCCGCAAACGTAACGGCATCGACTACAGTATAAAGAGCAGCGGCTGAGCACTGGTGCTCAAACATACCGACATTTTTCTATTAGGACCCTCTCATTACTAGTGGTTTTTACCACTCTAACGCGAGGTGCACTAAAATATGTTTAAGCAATGGAATACTATACTTATCACTTTGAACTTCTAAGTTTCTAAGCTTCAAAATTAACATCACCAGAAATGTCTCGTATACTGTATATCCCAGCCAAGGGGTTTGAGAAAGGAGTGGCTGAATTTGTCCTATCAAGAGCACTCGATAGAGGCTCGCCGCCAAGAACAAAAAAAGCGAGTCGAAAGAGAAATTATATTTACTCCGTGTATAGTTTGTTATTATCTCTGAAAAAAGTTTATATACAGGGTCTTCAAAAAGTCCCGGTACGGCTGATTATCTCAGCGGGAAATTATTTTAGAGAAAAATGTTTAATGCAAAACTTTTAGGATTTTTCCCTTACCATATTGGTCATATTGGATTTGACCTTGACCATGACTTTCATGGTCATATCAAGGTAAAATTCTGTACCTCAGAGCCAAACTATGTTAAGTCCAAAAAGGTAGTTCTGAGATAATCGAGTTTAAAATATTTTTTCCTGTTTTGTTGCGCATAACTTAAGTCACTTAAATTGCAAGAAGTTCACATTTAAAACCCAAGGTTATTCATGTCGACTTTATTGAATGTTTAATAGTTGACTGAAAAAAAAATTATACTTTCTTTTCTAAAGTGAAACATACTTAGGCTTTGGGAAAAAAAAATCTGAATTAGACTTGACATAATATCAAATCCAAAAAACAAACATTAACAGAAGGCAAACAAAGTTAAGTAACAAAATATGATTTTTATTGTAAAAAATTTATTTATTTTTCATTATATACAGTTAAGACATTAATGAGAATCTTTTCCACCATGTGGCAAATTGCGGTAAAAATCATGGAAGGCTTTTGGTATCCACGGTAATAGCTTTTGAAGGTGTTCGTATTTTTTCAATCCTTCTCGCACTTTAGGTAATTTTTCAGGAAAGCTATCCTTACGGAGCTTTTCGGACTTGTAAACAAACACAATGCGATACTAAGAAATTGTCTCCGGAATCGTCTTTTTTTCGCAAAACTAAAGGAGCTTTGGTCCCTTCACAAAGGCTTTTAAAATTCAAGAAGTCATTTGTTTCCATCCCGGTAACAGCAAAAGGCTTTTTGACACCACATAATCTTATAAGTTGTTGCTAGTTCCATGGTGTAACTAGTCTCAATTGTGGAACTTTCTTTCTTTCTCTTTCTATAATTGAATCGTCACCATCAGCCTCGAAGTGTGTATGACCTCTCGATAAAAATTTGTGAGTGATCGTTTTGAGGTTGGGCTTTCGATTTAAGATAACGAGACAAGATTAAAAATAATAACACATTATAATTTGTGCATTCCTATTCTGTGAGGGACAATTACACAGGTTTACAAAAAGAAAAAAAAGTCCGGACTATTTGACCGGACCATGGTATTCCGAGGTATTTTTGCGTCCTGAATCTGATCCCGAGGTCATCTGAGCCCCATCACGTCAGAAAAACGAGATTTGCAACGAGGAGGTTGCCACTGTAGACGCACAAATTTTTGACTCATGTTCTGCATGCTGTTTCATAGGGCCGATTGTGCACGAACAATTTGCACAGCAAATTTGTGCCGTCCAATTGTGTTGGTTGTAATGTCTTTGAAAAGGACAAGAGCCCGTGAAATAAATAAATAAGGAAATGGGACTGCCCTGAGCAGCACCCAGAGCATGACTCCAAGGTTCTAAGGCCATTAGGGTCAGTGCTGGGTCCACTGTCAATATGTCACAGTGAACGGATCGCCGGAATTGGATGCCTTGACAGGGAGATCGTAATCCGCGAGATACAACGATCATGGCAACATTTTATCCACTGGGGTGGTTCTGTGATAGTCCCGGTCCAGATTTAGGACTCCATTCCAATGTTCGGAAGGTATTCAAGACCTAAACAGCTACCCTCCAACTCAACAGGTCGCTTGAGAAATTGTCCCGGGTCCAGTTCCAAAAAATGGTCATTTTAACCTCTAAATGACCTTGAAATCTCGTTTTTCTGATGTGATGGGGCTCAGATGACCTCGGGATCGGATTCAGGACGCAAAAATACCTCGGAATACCATGGTCCGGTCAAATAGTCCGGACTTTTTTTTTTGTAAACCTGTGATTATCAGACTAAATTATAAGTTGAATTACAGTGTCAGGAATGTCACAAATTTCAGACCATTTAAACAGACATGCCGCAACTTCATTGACCCCCCCCCCCCCCCCCCGATCGGCATTCTCGTCCCACATCATGCAATAAGCTTTCTCGTCAGTTGAGTCGTGAATGACTAGATTATATGTCCAAAGTTTCAAACTATAGAAACTTTGTGAATTGTGGAGTTCCGGAGTGGGTAGACATTTTTGTAGATCAATCATTATTACTTTTTTAGTTCGGTTTTCCTTTGAGTTTTGTTTGTCTGCGGCCTTCATTTTATATCGGTCACTCACATCCTTTAAGTGGTTTTCATACTCTTCTTGGACTGATGATCTACGGTCTTGGCTTCCAGCTTCCTGCATTTTAATTTTATATTTATCGCATTCATCACATGTGTCAAGATCTGGACTTTTAAGTGCAAGATTTAAATGTCAAGAGGACTTAACATAGTGTGGCTCGCAGGCAGAGAGTGACTTAACATTATTTATAAAGATCTAACTTTGTTATTAATGCAGATAGGCGGTTGCTGTAAATAGCAAATAAAAAGCATGTAATTCTCATGGACCTAACATATAAAACCCATTTTCGGCCAAAATGGACTTAACATAGTTTGGCTCTGAGGTACAGAATTGACCTTTTTAAATGCGAACCCCTATTTTCAAAACGTCCCGGTACGGCTGATTATCTCAGCGGGAAATCATTTTAGAGAAAAATGTTTTATGCAAAACTTTTAGGATTTTTCCCCGGCTACTCAATGGTCATATTGGATTAGACCTTGACCATGACTTTCAAGGTCATAACAAGGTCAAATTGATCTTTTTAAATGCGAACCCCTATTTTTGATACCGGAAATGAAAAGAGCGGGAAATTTCACATTCAAATATGTCCTTGACCATTTTTTTCATGTGACCTTTATGGTCAGCGGAGCACAGTGGGAAATTTCCTTGAATTAGGAGGACAACATTCTGAATGGCTTATTCAACTTAAACCAAATACGGTATAGCGGGTTTTTTGGGTCGCTGATCACGAATATGGAGTCAGGTTTCAACAATTCAAGATGGCGGATCCAATATGGTAGACGAGATTTTCAAGAATTGACGGATTCGTGCCAAATTTGGAAAATTTTGAATTTTTGAAATCTGAGTTCAGATTCGTGATCAGCGATCCAAAAAACCCACTTATACCAAATTTGCCACGAATCCGTCAATTTTCGAAAATCTCGTCCGCCATATTGGATCCGCCATCTGGAATTTTTGAAATCTGACTTCAGATTCGTGATCAGCGACCCAAAAAACCCCCTATACCGAATTTGGTTTAAGTTGAATAAGCCATTAAAAATGTTGTCCTTCTAATTCAAGGAAATTTCCCACTGTGCTCCGCTGACCATAAAGGTCACATGAAAAAAATTGTCAAGGACATATTTGAATGTGAAATTTGCCGCTCTTTTCATTTCTAGTATCAAAAATAGGGGTTCGCATTTAAAAAGATCAATTTGACCTTGATATGACCTTGAAAGTCATGGTCAAGGTCAAATCCAATATGACCATTGGATAGCCAGAGAAAAATCGTAAAAGTTTTACATTAAACATTTTTATCTAAAATGATTTCCCGCTGAGATAATCAGCCGTACCGGGACTTTTTGAAGGCCCTGTATATGGAGCATTCCATGCCAAATCACCGAGTTTTTGACCCGACCCTATTCCATTTCGCTCATTTTTTGATATGTTTTAGTACGTATTAAAAGCAATTTGCACACCAATTTTCAGCCTTTCATTCCAAACCGTTATTGAGTAATCAATTTTTAAAGTTTTTAAGCAAAAAATTTTCAATTAATAGACTAGTAATAAATATCTATATCTATAAAAAGTAGGGCATCATTTTTTCGTCTGAATGTAGTTTCTGAAAATAAATAAAAGAAAATTAATCGAAGTAATTATCACTTATTTATTAACGTTTAAAGATTAAAATCGACGTTTTCAAAGTCCGACCCCTTTGATTTAAAAAAAAAATTGTCACAAAATTGTGCTCCACATTACGCAACTTTTAAGCCGCAGATTGAGATGTAATCACAATTTTATAGTATATTTTTTATCGAATATTGAAAATGAAATTTTTTAAAATTGAATTATCTATAATTTCACTCTCTTGACTAGATATCGTCCGAAAACATTAAAAACCATTTTATTGAAAGCGATCAAATTATTTTAATCAATTTAAAATATTTTATTTAGTCATATTATTTTACACTATATAATCTTTTTTATTATTATTTTTTCTCACTTAACGATTGCTTTTTATGTTTTTTAATTGTACTGTGATGTATAAACTTGTCTGAAAGGGAAATCGGCTTTACTTCCATAATAGAATTTAGTAAAGGCGTAATTTTATGGATTTTCTGTGTCGCTGGTGTCGGTTTTGCATTTCTGAAGCTATCTTCCAATTTTTCTTTCATTGCACTATATTCTTGAATTTTTGAGAACCGGATATTTATATTTGGTAAATTTTTCGTTGTTGCTGAAAATTATGCGTTCGTTGTTCAGGATGTTGCACCGGGATTCCACTGGAATAACGATCAAGCGACGGTATGCACTGTAGTTATTTATTACTAGCAGCCCGTCCCGGCTTCGCACGGGTAGATTGTGGATTGATTTTGTCCGTCCACCATTGTTTAAATACATTTTTAATACAAAACTTTTAGTATTTTTCCCGGGCTACGCAATGGTCATATTGGATTTGACCTTGACCATGACCTTCAAGGTTATATCGAGGTCAAATTAATTTTTTTTCACGTTCAAATGTGTCCTTGACCATTTTTTTCATGTTACCTTTATTGTCAGCGGATGTCAAATTTAGGTCAAGTATAGTTCGACTTTTTGAACACCCTGTATAAGATTTACTAACTCAGAAACCTTCGCGGATATGCGTCCAACTGTTCCCCAAATTTTCATCGCAATCGGATGAACGGTTTAGGAAGGCATAATAATCATCCGTACCGGTACTTTTTGAACACCCTGTATAAGATTTACTAACTCAAACCTTCGCGGATATGCGTCCAACTGTTCCCCAAATTTTCATCGCAATCGGATGAACGGTTTACGAAGGCATAATAATCATCCGTACCGGTACTTTTTGAACACTCTGTATAAGATTTACTAACTCAAAAACCTTTGCGGGCATGCGTCCAACCATTCCCCAACTTTTCATCGCAATCGGATGAACGGTTTAGGAAGGCATAATAATAATTAGTACCAGTACTTTTTGAACACTTTTTATAAGATTTACTAACTCAGAAACCTTCGCGGACATGCGTCCAACCATTCCCCAACTTTTCATCGCAATCGGATGAACTGTTTAGGAAGGCATAATAATCATCAGTACCGGTACTTTTTGAACACCTTTTATAAGATTTACTAACAATAAGAAACCTTCGCGGGCATGCGTCCAACCATTCCCCAAAGTTTCATCGCAATCGGATGAACGGTTTATGAAGGCATTTGATATTACCTTAAAGGTCACGGTCAAGGTCAAATCCAATACGACCACTGGGTAGCCAAGGGAAAATCCTTAAAGTTTTGTATTAAACATTTTTCTGTAAAATGTTTTCCCGCTGAGATAATCGGCCATACCGGGACTTTTTGAACACCCTGTATAAGATTTACTAACTCAGAAACCATCGCAGGCATGCGTCCAACCATTTCCCAAAATTTCATCGCAATCGGATGAACGGTTTAGGAAGGCATACGAGACATACATACATACAGACAGACAGACAGACAGACAAACATTCATTTTTATATATATAGATAGATAAGATAGATAATAAACTTACTCATCAAAGTATGGTTATTATTTCTAATTGCTTAAATCATGATGCTATTGCTGTTCATGTTTACTCTGGGGTTATTATCAATTTTATGAAATCTGTCATCTGAAGTTCACAAATTTTTTTTCTTTTCGGATGGTGTATCTCAACAATATACGAATTATAAGCATTTCATTAATTTATCTCATTATAAAGAAGACTATGGAATAAATGCGGAGTGGAATTTGTTTGCAACGGCACACGGCATAGGACCTTGTGATGGAATAGGCGGAACAGTTAAAAGAATGGCCGCACGAGCTAGTCTTGCAGTTGCAACCTCATCTACAAATATTAACACCGATACAATTGTTCGAGTGGTCGTCGAAAAATTTACCAATTATATAAATATCCGGTTCTCATGAATTCAAGAATATAGTGCAATGAAAGAAAAATTGGAAGATCGCTTCAGAAATGCAAAACCGATACCAACGACACAGAAAATCCATAAGATTACGCCTTTACTAAATCCAATTATGGAAGTAAAGCCGTTTTCCCTTTCAGACAAGTTTACACATCACAGTACAATTAAAAAATATAAAAAGCAATCTTTAAGTGAGAAAAAATAATAAAAAAAGATTATATGAAGTGTAGAATAATATGACTAAATAAAATAATTTAAATTGATTAAAATAATTTGATTGCTTTCAATAAAATGGTTTTTTATGTTTTTGGACGATATCTAGCCAGGAAAGTGAAATTATAGATAATAATTCAGTAAAAAAAAATTAATTTTTGATATTTGATAAAAAATAGAAAAAGTTGTGATCACATCTCAAACTGCAGCTTAAAAGTTGTGTAATATGGAGTAGAATTTTGGGAAAATTTGTCTTTAAAAACGAAGGGGTCGGACTTTTTGAAAATGTCGATTTTAATCTTAAAACGTTAATAACTAAGATGATAATTACTTCGAATAATTTCCTTTTATTTATTTTCTGAAACTACATTCAGACGAAAAAAATAATACCCTACTACTTTTTTTGTAGATACCGATATTTATCACTAGTCTATCATTAATTAAAAAATTTGTTGCTTAAAAATGTTTAAAATCGATTACTCAATAACGGTTTGGAATAAAAGGCTGAAAATTGGTGTGCAAATTATTTTTAATACGTACTAAAACATATCAAAAAATTTATAAAATGCCCCATATATATACAGGGTGTCCTATTTGAAACAGTACGGCTGAATAACTCTTCAAGGAAGGGATTGACAGCGAAGTGTGTCCTGTGACAGATGTAAGGTTCAAAGGGGGAAACTTAGTATTAGTAAAATCTAGGCCCACACTGCTCATGTTTTTATGCTACGAGCATAATGTCACTTTTCTTAAATGGCAACAAAATGTTTGATTCTCCTCAAGTTGTGCAGCTTCCCGAGGTGTATTCAGCCATACTATATTTTATGATATTCCTATCGATTTTTCCTGAAATATCGTACAAAAATAGGGAAAAAAGAGAATATTTTTATTTAGGCTCGATTACAGGTTTTGTTGCACACTTTGCACATCTGTGTTTCCGTAGTTGTAATAAAAACTCATTCTAAAAGGTGTTCGATGTTACCGCCATTGACAGGGAGGCATAACTCCAATTGACGTCGGAAGTTTCCTGTTACAGATCGAAGGACTTAAGGTGGAATATGCGTGATCACATTTCTGATGAGTATCTTTGCATATCTACAGGTGTTGTTGGTCGATTAGTGTACACTGCATAAAAAAAAGGTGTGAGTGCCGTTGTACTCACGGAGGATGTGTAAACATCTTACAATTATCTGCGGTCCGAGTTTAATTGGGAGTCAAGCCATGTCAAGTCGGACTCGAAATTTCCACTAAATCGCGGATTTCGAAAATAATAACTATTACGAAGGGAGTATGGCACTTACGTTACCGTATTAATATTTCGTGAAAATTCCGTTATTTGTTAATGTTATTAACAATGAAACTTTGAAGCGCGATTAAAATGAAAAATCGTTTTCTCTTAAACTACTTTAGACAATTACTTAAAATTTTGCACACTGATAAAGCAATGTTTACACTATCGAATAAATATTTGCTTGAGGTGAAATTGTTTAAAAAAATGAATTTTGCATTAATTTTTTTTAAACAATTGCAATTTTTCATGCGTTCTTCACGCTATAAAAAAATGGAACTTACATAAATTCATGCGGCAAACGTTGGCCTTTTATAATCTGCAAAGAGAACTTTGTACTTTTTCTCCATTCCGGAGATACGAAATTGTTTGTTACGCGGTGCGCTCGTAGATCGCGCGGCGCGCTCCGCTACTGGCGTCCGCGGCATCTTGATGGCCGCGCAAACTTGAGCAAAAACCGTTTGAACTTGCATGAACATGATTTTCCGAGTTTGGCAAACATACACAGTTTTCTTGTCAGTTTGCTGATGGTGCTCGTGCGGTATACTTGCGTAAAAACTATTCGGTGTTTCAATATCATTAAGTGAAAATGGTTCGACCGAAGGAATGTTGTAATCCTTTGAAAAAGAAAGGTCATAATTGTGTTCGTCATAAGTTGTTCCTCGCGCGTTACCGCCAAGTGGAATAAAAAATTCGAAGAATACATTGATCGATATATTTGTCAGATATGTCGTAAAGACATGTATAATGATGTTAAAATTGCTTCAAATGTAGAAAATGAAGACCCAAGCACGAAGTGTTTACTAATTACACAGGTTTACAAAAAAAAAAGTCCGGACTATTTGACCGGACCATGGTATTCCGAGGTATTTTTGCGTCCTGAATCCGATTCCGAGGTCATCTGACAAGGAAACGTTTCGAGGCCGCCGCTTCCGATCTTGATGAAACTTCGTAAATTTAAAGTTTATCGAAAAATAAGAGACCCCTATTTTTTTATAGCGGCCCAATTTTGGTTTAAGGGGGTGAAATGGACCCCTGAATTTTCACCCCCTTCGAGCTATCTCCGAAACGAAGCGAGATAGATGAAAACTTTCAATGTACGTTTTGTTTGGTTTTTTTAGTATAATAAAATCCCCTAAACAGATTTTGAAAAAAAGCATTATTTTTCAAAAAAAAAAAATTTTTTTATCTAATTTTTTGAAATTTCGGTTTAGTCATGTGGACAAAAATTTAGGAAATTTTATTACAAATTCAACCATGTATGACATGATATATTTCCCTCCTACAGTTTTGCAAATTTCTAACTTTTATGTCTGATAATGAGCGGGCTACCAATGGCAGTGACGGGATAGGTCGGGGGTTATTACTTCTATGTATTTTAATGCCACTTTTCTTTTATTTAATAAAGTTCAACTTCTATGGCTCATAATTATGACAATAATGGTATTCCGTGAAAAAATGTTTCATACAAAGTTGTTTCTTACACCAAGCACACGTAATAACGGCAATATCGCCACATATGTGGCATCGTGGTTCCGAGTCCTGTGCAAAACAAAATTCTACAGGATGTTCAAATTCAGGAGGTCTCCTGAATATATATCCACTCTTGAACCACGAATATTTAATAAAGTTAGTAAACCGTGGTGAAGAAAACTGATTATGAGTAAGAGATTGAAGTTTTAAAATATTATCTCTCGAATGAAGGTTAATATCGTAATTGAAAAGAGTTACAATATTCTTCCACATTCGAAAGCCGTATACGTCTAGCGGAATATTATCAAAATAAAATGGACAAAAATTGTTCAGAAATCTTATTAATAAATCCGACCGTTAATTTATTTATATTATTTTCTGTTTGTGTGTAAGTAACTAATAATTCACTCACAGGTTAGATAAAATTGCCTGAATTTTTATAGTTTTTTGTTGGAATCATTTTTTTCTTTACTTTTCTTCTTCGCGTACTGTTTCCTCCAGTACTCCTCACATTCTTGCAGCTCTCGTTCTACTTCGGCCATGGATGGTCCTGTTGTGCGGAATGTCAGATCCAGCGATTTCCCGGGAGACGGCAATGGTATGTGCCCATTTTTAAGATCCTCCACGATCTTCTCAAAAGTCGGTAACTCGTTTGAACCCATCACTTGAATGATAGACGCAGCCAATGAAACTGAAGCTCTTTGCTTCTCGGCCCTGTATATATACTCCTCGAAAATGCCGTAAACAACATTCCTGTATATTGAAGGTTAATATCGTAATTGAAAAGAGTTACAATATCTGAAAACCTCCTTACAAAATTCTTCCACATTCGAAATCCGTATACGTCTAGCGGTTGAATCAGTCCGGTGGTGCCTTGTGGAATCGTCATTAATATTATTGTCTTGTCTTCTGGTGTAGCTTCTCGAACACTTCGCTCACATTGTCCACTCCAAGAGTCCAGCAGTAAGACGCTTGTAGATCCAGTGTTAGGGAAGTAAACTTCTTGCAGCCATGTTTTCATGAGATCGGTTGTAAGTTTCCCAGATTTGGAAGCCATGAAGTATACATTTGGCGGCCTAAACACGGTTTGTTGCACTCGTTCTCCCAATTGCCCACTAGCCTCTTTTAATACCACATAAAGAGGCGACAGTAGTTTTCCATCAGCAGATATGGTGGGTTGTATAGTATAGCTGTGGGTTGTAGAAGATATTGATTGTACCACAGCTTCAATTTTTTTTTGCCCCGATGTAGCTAAAGTTCGGCCAGAATGTATTTCTAAATTAAATCCACTCTGATCAGAGTTAAATACATTTTGTGGTCCATATTGTGTAATGAGTGGCTTCACTTGTTCTACGAAGGCATGGCTTCGTACTTTCAAACTTTCCTCACCCTCAACGTTTTTTCTCGTTACAAACTTTGTGATCTTTCGAGAGACAATTCTATATGCTTTCTTGAATGACCTCAACCATGTTTGACTTGCTTTGAAGGTTGGAAGATTCTCTACTTCTTTTGCTTGTAAAGCCCATCGTTTAAGGTCTACATCATGTACTATTATTTTCGATCTACTAGCTTCTACAAATTTATCAAAAGTATATTTCGCTATGCGTATTAATTTATCATTTTGAGTACCCCCCTGTCCTACTTGCGCAGCCCATCTTCGTAATTCTCTATCAGATTTCACTTTTTTAAACTGATGTTGAACTGCTGCTATGGTTCGACGTCTTTTCTTCCCACTGTTCCAGTCATCTATGGCACTTTGTTTATATTCAAAGCTAACCGCTTCTTCATCGGGTGTACAGGGATATGGTTCTGGAGGTATAGAGGCTTCTACGTGAGGAACATCCTCGACATCCGATTCCAGCCAGTCAGTATTAACAGCGTGCATTTCACTATCCTCGATTGAATCTTCCAATTCCAATTTATTTTCATGTTCGACTCGAAATGATGAATCCTCCATGCTACGTATAATAATACTTTGTAATAAATCTTTCAATTGCACTTCTGCACTATTCATTGGAGTTTCTCTTCCATTTGGTACACTGAAAACGGCCACCAATAAAGTTAACACATTGATCGGATTTATAATTGCCATAATAATAATATGAACTGCTGTGCACCATAGAAACTGAATATTCAGACTAAAAAGCTTTCTCTTTCGCTTCCTTATATATAATGAAGTCGCCTCACAAGAACGAAACAGACTGGAGAGGGTGGGAGGTCCGACTTCCCAAAAAGGGGCCATCATCCTCGGAGTCCGCGTACGAAACTCGAGAGCGCGTACGAAAATATTTTTACATGGGCACAGAGCCAACTAATAATAAAGCTTGTCCAAAGAACTAAACTCCCTCTTTCGCATCACCGGGGCCATATAAGGCAACCCTACAAATAACAGGAATGTTGTTTACGGCATTTTCGAGGAGTATATATACAGGGCCGAGAAGCAAAGAGCTTCAGTTTCATTGGCTGCGTCTATCATTCAAGTGATGGGTTCAAACGAGTTACCGACTTTTGAGAAGATCGTGGAGGATCTTAAAAATGGGCACATACCATTGCCGTCTCCCGGGAAATCGCTGGATCTGACATTCCGCACAACAGGACCATCCATGGCCGAAGTAGAACGAGAGCTGCAAGAATGTGAGGAGTACTAGAGGAAACAGTACGCGAAGAAGAAAAGTAAAGAAAAAAATGATTCCAACAAAAAACTATAAAAATTCAGGCAATTTTATCTAACCTGTGAGTGAATTATTAGTTACTTACACACAAACAGAAAATAATATAAATAAATTAACGGTCGGATTTATTAATAAGATTTCTGAACAATTTTTGTCCATTTTATTTTGATAATATTCCGCTAGACGTATACGGCTTTCGAATGTGGAAGAATATTGTAACTCTTTTCAATTACGATATTAACCTTCATTCGAGAGATAATATTTTAAAACTTCAATCTCTTACTCATAATCAGTTTTCTTCACCACGGTTTACTAACTTTATTAAATATTCGTGGTTCAAGAGTGGATATATATTCAGGAGACCTCCTGAATTTGAACATCCTGTAGAATTTTGTTTTGCACAGGACTCGGAACCACGATGCCACATATGTGGCGATATTGCCGTTATTACGTGTGCTTGGTGTAAGAAACAACTTTGTATGAAACATTTTTTCACGGAATACCATTATTGTCATAATTATGAGCCATAGAAGTTGAACTTTATTAAATAAAAGAAAAGTGGCATTAAAATACATAGAAGTAATAACCCCCGACCTATCCCGTCACTGCCATTGGTAGCCCGCTCATTATCAGACATAAAAGTTAGAAATTTGCAAAACTGTAGGAGGGAAATATATCATGTCATACATGGTTGAATTTGTAATAAAATTTCCTAAATTTTTGTCCACATGACTAAACCGAAATTTCAAAAAATTAGATAAAAAAATTTTTTTTTTTGAAAAATAATGCTTTTTTTCAAAATCTGTTTAGGGGATTTTATTATACTAAAAAAACCAAACAAAACGTACATTGAAAGTTTTCATCTATCTCGCTTCGTTTCGGAGATAGCTCGAAGGGGGTGAAAATTCAGGGGTCCATTTCACCCCCTTAAACCAAAATTGGGCCGCTATAAAAAAATAGGGGTCTCTTATTTTTCGATAAACTTTAAATTTACGAAGTTTCATCAAGATCGGAAGCGGCGGCCTCGAAACGTTTCCTTGTGAGCCCCATCACGTCAGAAAAATGAGATTTCAAGGTCATTTAGAGGTTAAAATGACCATTTTTTGGAACTGGATCCGGGACAATTTCTCAAGCGACCTGTTGAGTTGGAGGGTAGCTGTTTAGGTTTTGAATACCTTCCAAACATTGGAATGGAGTCCTAAATCTCGACCGGGACTATCACAGAACCACCCCAGTGGATAAAATGTTGCCATGATCGTTGTATCTCGCGGATTACGATCTCCCTGTCAAGGCATCCAATTCCGGCGATCCGTTCACTGTGACAGTGGACCCAGCACTGACCGTAATGGCCTTAGAACCTTGGAGTCATGCTCTGGGTGCTGCTCAGGGCAGTCCCATTTCCTTATTTATTTATTTCGAAATCTCGTTTTTCTGACGTGATGGGGCTCAGATGACCTCGGGATCGGATTCAGGACGCAAAAATACCTCGGAATACCATGGTCCGGTCAAATAGTCCGGACTTTTTTTTTGTTGTAAACCTGTGTTATTTTTATATTTTATTGTATAATTAATGGCTATACTGTAACACCTTCTTTAATAGTGAACCACGAATAAACTTCCAAGTAATTATAACTGTTCACTGTTCAAATCCAATATTTACATTCAGTTAAAAATTCAATTCGTTCCCTGGAAGGTATTACAGTATAGCAATTAATTATCGGTATTAACTATCTTGGGTCTTGGGTGCTTGGGTCTTCATTTTCTACATTTGAAGCAATTTTAACATCATTATACATGTCCTTACGACATATTTGACAAATATATCGATCAATGTATTCTTCGAATTTTTTATTCCACTTGGCAGTAACGCGCGAGGAACAACTTATGACGAACACAATTATGACCTTTCCTTTTCAAAGGATTACAACATTCCTTCTGTCGAACCATTTTCACTTAATGATATTGAAACACCGAATAGTTTTTAAGCAAGTATACCGCACGAGCACCATCAGCAAACTGACAAGAAAACTGTCTATGTTTGCCAAACTCGGAAAATCATGTTCATGCAAGTTCAAACGGTTTTTGCTCAAGTTTGCGCGGCCATCATGTTGCCGCGGACGCCAGTAGCGGAGCGCGCCGCGCGATCTACGAGCGCACCGCGTAACAAACAATTTCGTATCTCCGGAATGGAGAAAAAGTACAAAGTTCTCTTTGCAGATTATAAAAGACCAACGTTTGCCGCATGAATTGATGTAAGTTTCATTTTTTTATAGCGTGAAGACCGCAAGAAAAATTGCAATTGTTTTAAAAAAATTAATGCAAAATACATTTTTTAAAACAATTTCACCTCAAGCAAATATTTATTCGATAGTGTAAACATTGCTTTATCAGTGTGCAAAATTTCAAGTAATTGTCTAAAGTAGTTTAAGAGAAA
Source organism: Xiphydria camelus (assembly GCA_963678675.1). NCBI lineage: Eukaryota > Metazoa > Arthropoda > Insecta > Hymenoptera > Xiphydriidae > Xiphydria > Xiphydria camelus. The sequence continues at coordinate 13,594,340 of OY783192.1, read as the reverse complement.
ACGATTTTTCATTTTAATTGCGCTTCAAAGTTTGATTGTTAATAACATTAACAAATAACAGAATTTTCACGAAATATTAATACGGTAACGTAAGTGCCATATTCTCTTCGCAATAGAGTTATTATTTCCGAAATCCGCGATTTAGTGGAAATTTCAAGTCCGACTTGACATGGCTTGACTCTTGGGGAATATGACGTCGTAGTTCGACATAAAGAAGTTAAATTTTTTCTATAATAAGATATTTATTATTATTATATTAGATTTATAACTTACTAGCAGCCCGTCCCGGCTTCGCACGGGTAGATTGTGGATTGATTTTGTCCGTCCACCATTGTTTAAATACATTTTTAATACAAAACTTTTAGTATTTTTCCCGGGCTACGCAATGGTCATATTGGATTTGACCTTGACCATGACCTTCAAGGTTATATCAAGGTCAAATTAATTTTGTTTCACGTTCAAATGTCCTTGACCATTTTTTTCATGTTACCTTTATTGTCAGCGGAGGTCAAATTTAGGTCAAGTATAGTTCGACTTTTTGAACACCTTGTATAAGATTTACTAACTCAGAAACCTTCGCGGATATGCGTCCAACTGTTCTCCAAATTTTCATCGCAATCGGATGAACGGTTTAGGAAGGCATAATAATCATCCGTACCGGTACTTTTTGAACACTCTGTATAAGATTTACTAACTCAGAAACCTTCGCGGGCATGCGTCCAACCATTTCCCAACTTTTCATTGCAATCGGATGAACGGTTTAGGAAGGTATAATAATCATCAGTACTGGTACTTTTTGAACACCTTTTATAAGATTTACTAACTCAGAAACCTTCGCCAAATCGAAATGAATTGTCGAGAAGGAAGGATTAGGCAACGATTACACCAACTGGGTTACAATCCGGACGATCCTCGCACCGTTGCTGTATTGGCAATGACAAATCTGAATCCTCATGTGAGTTTACGTGAAATTGAACGTGACCTAGGAGTTCCTCGCAGTACGGCCCACAGAATTCTGCAATCTGTACGGTATCATCCATACCATCAGGACCGCGTCTAACGGGGGGCCATTAGGCGCACTAGCCATGGGGCGCCAAAAGGCCTCATACCTTCCATAAAAAAGGGCGCTAAAATTGCTCTTGTATGAAGGCGTCTCATCATCTAGAAGCGGCCCTGCATACCATATCACACTGACACAAGCATTGTCACTTCAGGATATGCAGAATCGCGTTAATTTCTCAGTGGACTTTGGAGAGATTGAACGAAGGCCCTGCTTTCTTTCAGTATGTTATGTTTAGTGATGAAGCAACGTTTCAGAACACTGGTTCCTTCAATCGTCACAATTGTCATTATTGATCACCTGTAAACCCATATTGGACTCAACAAATTGACCATCAACGTCGATGGAGTGTAAATGTGTGGTGCGGTATCATCAACGGTCAAGTGATTGGACCTTATTTTTTCAATGGTACTGTGAATGGCCCAAATAACCTGCAATTTTTCCAGAATGAGTTCCCAGTATCCATGGAAAATATGTGTTACGCGACAAGGCGAAGAGCCTGGTTCCAACAAGATGGGGCACCACCGCACTTCGCTAGAGTTGTTAGGGATTATCTGAACACCCTTTTTCCTAATCGTTGGATTGGTCGTGGAGGTTTCGTTCAATGGCGTGCTCGATCTCCTGATCTCACATGATCTATGGGGTTACGTTAAAGATGCAGAAACCGAGCCCTAGCTTAACCACTTACTACTACACGCTCACTGTATCGGTGTACGAAGCAGTATTTACCCTCATTAATGAAAGCATGAGGATTGATTGACCATTGGTTAGCACGTTTAAAAATAACATTGAAATACCGTTTGTATAGGAAAATTGTTAGATGTGAAACATCGAAATTCTTCTTTGTAGAAAGTATGTGATAGGAAGGATGGACCACGCATCCGTTAAAAGAATACGTGCGCCAGTGCGCGCATTTGTATTTATGACTGTGATACCATTAAACGGTACGAACCGTTGTGTCGAATTCCGTTTATCGCGAGACGGAACAGCGACTGATGGCAGAGTTAAGAGAGAGTAAACTAAATGCGCTTTTTGAAGTAGACACAACGGTTTGTACCGTTTAATAGTATCACAATTATAAATACAAATGCGCACTGGCGAATGTATTCTTTCGTTTTCAGCTAGATTTATTCAAGTGGACACAGCATTGAGAACAATCTAGCGAGAGTTAGTCTAGAATCTCGGTTGAGAAAAATAAATCTAGCTAGATTGTGCAGTGGATATACGATAAATATTTACTGCCAGAGAAATTTCAGTCTATTTGACCGGCTAAATAGATAGTAACTCAGTCTAGCGAGAGTGATAGGCGCCGGGTCGCAAGCGAAGGGCCTCGACCGCGTGCTCAGATTTCAGGAGCCTCGCGGGAGGCAACAGAAACCCTCTGCTTTTATGCTCTCCTCGGACAAAGTGCAGACCCGCAATAAATTCGACTATTGCGGTGCACGTGTACTTCTTCGGGGATAGCACCAACCGAACGGCGCTGAATCTGCGTACTCTCCCGGCGCCAATTTTCATGTTCCAGCTCGGTGGTTTCGAAGAATTTCCTTCTCCCACCATGCATAGAAAAGTCATATCGATATAGGTCAAAAGTTCATAAATAATGAGATAATAGTAATTGAAACTTCTTCGCTGGCAAGTAAGTTTAGCCTCGTATGGTACGTATCCAGAAGTAAATATGCTATTGCCAACATCAACAACAGCATTTTGTAAACTCAAGCCTTGACTTTTATGTATAGTTATGCCATAGCTCAAACTGATTGGAAATTGCTTACGAATCACATAAGCACCATTCATAATTTGAAATTTAACACTCACACGTTCAATTATTTGTTCGTTTCCGTTACTTAAACGAACAGTAATTAATTCAATATTCGCGTTGTCCAAGCTTTTGGATACTGCAATTACGCGACAAATGGTTCCATTGACAAGTCCTACACTGATATCGATATTACGTCTAATCATAATCTTTGAACCTAATTTGATTACAATCAGTCGTTCAAGACCAGCAGTATTAGATGAATCATCTTCCAGCTTTCGTAAAATTTCTGCAGCTTTTTTCGAAACATTTTTCGGACAATCAATTTCATCATCAGCTGTAAGTAATAATTCATCTGAACGAATCTCTTTGAGCATTTCAAAATTTAGCAAATGACATTGCTTACATGTCGATAATAAGACAACTGTATCATCTGGTAATTTATTTATATGATTACATAGCTCACGTAATCGACCATCGTATGATAAAGAAGTGTCGATACTAATTAATCTCTGTTGTAATAACTTAATATCATCGCCGGTTACAGCACCAATTCTCAATCTAGATAATAAATCTCCATAGGTTTGGTCTGTTTTTTGTCGCATATTAATTCGTAGTTCATCGTAACTAAAAAGTTCTTTCCAAAGATTAATGTTTCCCAGTGAACCCATCAACTTTGTATGTGCAGACGATGTTAAAGTTTCATATACTGGACCTTGACATACGGGTGGCAATTGCAGAAAGTCACCAAAGACAATTAAATGTAAGCCACCAAACCAACCATCAACCATTTCATCAATAATGATCAATATAACGTCTTTGAACTGCAATCGTAGAGCCTTCAACACAGCATCTGAGATCTCATTATATTTTGGGATAGAACCATGTTCGACTGGCAATTGGAAGACTCTATGTGCGGTTAAACCGCTAATATTAAATGCTGCTAAACCAGTAGGTGCGGTAACAGCAGTTTCTTTCTTCAAAAAGTCTTTGGTCCAACATCTAATCGTGTCAATCAATCGACTTTTCCCCGTCCCACCTTCTCCACTCACGCACAGTCTTAATAGACGATTATTGGATGTTAGGGCATTTTGAACGCATTGAAAAATTCTAGCTTGATCTACATTTAATTGGGAGATCATTTCTGGTAGATTTTTATCAGCCATCGCTTTGTCTGCGATGTCTTGAAAATCTTTTCGTGCATCATCATCGACGTCAGATTCATCAGAACTTAATGCATTAGAATCATTATCATTTTCGTCATTTTTCTTATTACGAGATTCGAGTTTCTCAATCTGTTCTTTAATATTTTCTAGTCCTCTTTGCAAATCCATTAATCCTTTATGATATTCTGATGCATCTTTCAAAATGTCTTTTTTTGCTGCGAATGATTCTGTGTATGTATTGAAGCCGTTTTTCAATTCGTCCGTATCTCTCCATGGCAGATATAGCAATAATAAAGCGTAATAGTAATTTTCTGGATAAGTATTAACATTATGCCTATAATGATTAATTAAATAACCGCGTGAACGCTTCTTAAGAAATAGCGAAGAACCAATTTGGTGAACTTCGACATCTTCATTTTTGGGTACAGTTTTCACGAGGTCGTACCACGTTGCGAATTCGTATAGTGACATTGCTTCTAACGCTTGTGGACGATTGGGGTAATGGTTATCGATCAGTGATGGACAAAAAATTTCGATTGAATCTGGATTTAACTCTTCAACATCTTTACGGGGTTTCAATTTACGGTTCCTAATTATGTTCACATCCAACCATCTAATTGTAGTGTGCGTATCAGTCCCGTATAAGGGTATGCTTAAAAGTGTATCTACAGCTTCGAGTGCACCAATTTCTCTATGATTTAAACTGCGAAAGGCAAAGCCCCATAAACGTTGACGTAACGTCTTTGTAGAATTAATATCATGGACACTATCCGATACAGTGGCAGTTTCGAATTTCGTTGCATACTTTGTACAATACTGTGTCAATAGTGTCGAATTTTCACCAATGAACTGAATATCCATATTTCCTTCCCAAGCACAAAGGATAGTAGGATTATAATCATTGATAAGCACTTCTTCAAGACTACGAGGTAAATCGTAGAGTGACTTTTTGTTTTTAATTGTCTACGACCAGCAATTGATACGGCTGGTTCTCTTAAAACAAAGTCCTCAGTAGCAGGTCTTGGAAACCCAAACCTGCATCGACTGAGAATTGCTCCAGACTTTTCTTTCTTAGTCCTTAAGCAATAACTGTTATGATTATGCCGCTGATGAGTATTTACGCGTCTGTACAACACTGGAGATACTTCTTTGTTCGGGAGACGACATGTCACATATTTCGTTATAAATTGCCTAACGTCTTCATTGGAGTTTATTCCCATAATTGGTGCATCCTCTACCCAAAGAACCATGTGCCAATGCTGAGTCCCTCGGCCTTGATATTCACGGCGCCAGATGTAATGACTAATTTTTCCAATGGGATTGTCATCTGACAAAAGGAAATCCATCATTCCATGAAACTTATTATCCAAGAATCGAGAAACTGATACCGGATCTCGAACGATACATTCGTTCTCGGAAAATTTGTTAAAATGTGAGGAATTTACATCACGAATATATTTTATTAAGTCTGTCCATAACCATTCCGATGGACTCAGTGTCAAAAACCACGTTGCTGGACCATAATAACGTATCATACAATTTAAATTATTTCTCGGTGTCTTCCAATATGCAGCAGAATTTCGAAGACGTTCAAAGATTGTATTTAAATTGCCTTCCAGTTCACCGTTCTTTAATTGCTGTAAATAGCCTTGAGCAGTATATTTCTGTCTCGGATTGATAATATTTAAAGCATGATAAATTCAAGCGTTCAATTGGCGAACATTAGTTTCATACAATAGGTGAAAAATGTATTGTTGATTCAAACGATATCTGGAATCCTCTGACATTAGACGTAATTGAGCATAACTCTGATCAGTAAGTTTGAGAGCTCGTTCTTCATGTTGTCCATTGATAACCGATGGATATAATTCCGGAAAACAAAGCAATTCTAATATTGGTACTCGACCATCTAGGGGTTTCTCTCGAACTTTTTTCATTTGATACAAATTTGTTGCTGTTTCAGCAATTCTTTTATTATGGAGAGGGTATAGTGTGTAATTTTCATAATAAGATGCTCGATCGCCAACTTGAGTTAAAAACGGGGATCCATAAGGTTGGTCTTGACAATTTAATTGGTCAGCAGGTTCAGTAATCAAGTTATTTAAGTCGCCTATGATGTTATTAGCGGGTTTCGTTGAATCATAATCATTTTGAACATTAATTTTAAGTGATTCTTCATTCCGTGAACTATCACCTTTATCGGCCTGAAATTCAACGTCTACGAAATTGACTCCAATAATTTTTCGTGACCATCAGGCAACAAAATTAGGGAATAATGCGGGTTATTTTCCTTCAACCATGTTAGTGCATGAAAAACCTTTCGAAGATCTACCAAATTTTGCCAAACCTTGTTAGCTTTTGTCGGTAGTCCATTTACCAAGATATAAAATTCTTGATTATCACTTATCGCAACTGTTGAAGGACATATTTTTGATAATGTTTCCTCTGTTGGCAAGGGCAGATAGAAAGTGCGACCTACCACTTTTTGCATTTTCATGTGATTTGGCATGTTTTTCTTTGCTACCGTCCCCATTCTCTGAACAACTTGAAAAGCCTTTGCTCGTTGTATCAACATTCTTTCGCAATCATTCAGCATCTTTATTTCTTCTGGGACTTTGACGACGTATAAGTTATTCAATATGCAAGTAGATGGTCCGGTACCTTTTCGAAACTTGTCCAAGCAGTATATACATATAAAATCTGGCTTTGCTAAATTTTTTTCATCGAGAAAAGTTAATAAATCGGTCCACACCTTACTGTCGATCGGTTTGCGAAGTTTTGATATGTGTGATCCTTTACTTCTTGAGCTATGTTTACGACATGATGTACAAATGAGATGAGGAGTGTCTGACGAGCGTTTAATCAATGCTTTGAAGGCAGCACGATTTCTTTCCATAATTTCGTCTTCATTCAAACATATTTCCGCGTTATCCTTATAGAAAGTTTTGACGACTTTTACCACTTCATCTGTAATGGCGCTCAATCTTCCGTAATCAGATGATTTAAGCAGTTTATCCAATTCATACAATTTTTTGTGGACATAATTCAATTGGTATATTAATCGTTTCAAAGAACGTACTTCCGGAAAGTGTGGCGATAATACCTCAATGGATACGAAGAGTGATGAACAACATTTTTCCAAGATGTAACATGATAATGGATGACCTAATAGTGCCGCAGTATCATGTTCCGCGAACATATCTCTACAAAATAAGGAAATATTTTTTACGTTCAAACTTTTTAATTTATTGAGGAGGGCTTCATAATGATCAAGTGTTTCTGTTATATCATCAATTTGAATTCTACAATGATCATTACAATACCACTGTTTGACGCCTTTTTTTTATTATCCATTGTTTCCATGAGTGGTAAAATATTTGTGGCCTTTCCTTCGCTATTCATGACAATAGCAATATTTTTCAGATAAAAAGAATATGTCATTTCATAAAAATAAGACTCAGAAGTAGCCGTGTGTAATGAGTCTTTACATAAGTTTTTAATCCTTTGTTGTTTATCGATAGGCATCTCTTTTAAGGTATTTTCGCCTTTTTTGTTAAGTAGTTTCAATAGATGTGTTAAATCTTTTACATAACTATCTCTTTGGTGCAGAGACTATTTTATTATTTTTTCCGCCATCAATCTGCTTTCATGTTTATTAAATTTATTCTCAATACAATTTTCTTCATTTTCGTCACTTTCCATATTGTGTGTTGAACTATTTTTGCGATGTAATTGACTCACCTCATGTATTTGCTCAAGATCTTTAAATTCTTCACTATCATCACAATTTTTTTCTGCACTACCCGTTTTCTCTTCGCTTTTTGTTACACATAAATGTTTTATTGTTGCAATGTTTGTTGTCTTATCAGTAATAATCGGTGCCGATTTTTTATTGTGATAAGTTTGAATCGCATTACACAATTCTTCAATGTATTTTTCCACAGGTAATTTAGTACGGAAAATATAATTTTTGGTATTTAAATCTTTTGCCTTTTCATCGGGACTATGATCGTCTGTTGCACATGATTTTATATCAAGATTGTCTCCTTTAGCAGCTTCTAACTTTCTAGCGCTAGATACTTTAGGAATTTTCAAATGAGGTGACAGATCCTCATCTGTGATATCATTACACTCACCCATTATTTTTGCATCAGCAAGTATTATCCTTTTTCTTTTGAACGCATCATTAATATACGAAGACGATTCTACATCGCTGGCATTATCCGAACCAATTACCTTTTCATCATGATATACACATGAATATTCACTTTCCTTCATACTTTCAATTAAATTTATAGGTTGAGTTTTTAAGTTGACGGATACATTACTTAATTTATTATCATTGCCACTAAGAGGTTCGCGTTTTTCAATTATAGTCTTTTCATGAATTTTTACAGAACCTGGTGATGACAGTTTGCAACGTTTTCCATTTATGAGATGTTGTTCATAGCGGCGTTTACGCTGACGACAGGCATTGAATTCTTTCTTACGAACAATTTCCAATTCCGGTATATTAGCGTTACCATGTTCTGATAAAACAGTGGGAAAATGACTAATTTTATTGCTCTCGAACATACTCAGCAAATGTCCTCTCATCAAAGAATACATACATTCTGGTTTTTGATTAAAAAGTAAAGAAACAGCAAAGGCAATAGCAAATACCCCGCAGTCAACCGCATTTTGTTGGTTTTGAACTTTTGGAAAATTAATAGTACCGTTACTGAAATCATAAAACGGATACAAACGCTTCAAAAATATCAAATGGTCCGCGTGTAATTTATCTGTATTAAGTGAGTCGTAAATAAAAATTTCTTTACCATCATAAAATGAACATACCCAATGATTCAGATCAGGATTATCATAAGTACTATGTAATATTTGGATATGTTTTTTCCAAAGTGGTATCGGTTCAATTAAACTTGGTTTTTGCAATAATAAGGTATCACAGTGAATGTAATCAGAAAATGTTGACATTATTGTTCCGAACTTCCATATGTGTGCGTCGTTCAATTTAAGACCATGCGAAATTTTATGTTTCTCATCTTCGCTAAGAGTAGTAATTTGAATTGCGCGCCTTTTACGTTTACTACACTTCGCTAATGGTTTTACTTTGCCGTTATTCAACTGTGTATTATTCACGTTAGAAGTCAATAATGATGATTCATCAGCATCATTTATAACGACAGGGAATCGAACTGTTTGTGGATGCGATTGCAGGTGCTTAACTAACGGAAAATGTGTAATAACATTTGTTTGGAAAATGCCTATTAAGTGTTTTCGTAATAAATCCACATTATACCTAACATTTTCGGGCTTTTCCTCTAATGCTAATGAAACAGCGAAAGCAATCGCAAACACACCGCAATCATTAGAATTTTGTTGTTGCTGTACATCCGGAAATATCACAGGGTTAACGTCGAAAGAATAATATGGATAAAGCACCTGTAAAAATCTTTTGAAGTACCCATCGAGAACCTTCTTATTTAGAGAGTCGAAAATGAATATCTGTTTTGTATCATAATAACTACACACCCAATGACCACCTGACATTTCACCAGCTTTAGAATCGGAATATTCTCCATCTAATCTGTGAAGCAATTGAATATGCTTTTGGTGACTTGGAATTGGTATGGCGTAATGAGTCAACATTTGCATCCAACTTTCGCGAATTTCATACCCGAATTTATGTCCCAATAATTGAGAAAAAAGGTTAATGTGATCGCCTGTTAGCCATCCATTATCTATTATAATTTTATAAAATTCCTCGTCCATGATAAATAACTCAAAATATTAAGGGCTACTCAGGAAAGGATGTCCAATGAATAAATTGGAAAATACAATATATACAATGTATTTAAAAAATTGTTTGTAATTATATTTATATGTATTCGGTATAACAATATTTTAGACTAGAACTGCAATTATGATGCAGATATTGTTATACACTGCTTACAAATGCATAGAAATTGTACTGCGGCAAACTGTTGCGTGCAGGTTATATATATATAGAATTGTCAATAAGTGACAATAATAGATTAGTATATATAACGAGAACTGCTCTTAAAATGCAGAAAATCGACCTGCAATGGTATTTGATGTGCAGATTGGCGAATAAGCCTCGATTTTTGTACAGGAAATGAAACCTGTAGTTGATTATCATAAAATAAAATTATTTATGATTTGATAATCTGAAAAATAAAACAAACAAATGAATATAACTACCCATGAGAGAGTATCATATGAAAAGAAAATTTAAACGAGATACAAATACTCACCAAATTCATAAAAAATTGCAACACGCTGTATCAATATAATAACACGTTACACGTAATGACAGTTAGGGGCCTATAGGGAAGCCGCACGATCCGGCGAACAGTGCCCCCTAGTGATCGCTGCTGTAAAATAGTTGGTATAAACAAAACGTGTCAGTAAATTTTTTTAAGTCGGTGTTTTCTTCGTGTAATGTAATTTTTGAAGTATTTTGTGCATTTGTTTCCAAAAATGGACAAAATTATTCGCTGTGGGTTTGAAAAAATTTATTTCAATAATAACAGACCATCAGAAGTGCTAAAAGGAGAGAAATTATGTGAAGCAAAACATGTAATAAATGTTCAGGAAATAGAACACCATGGACTGTTTTTTATAACTGGACATGTTATAAGACAAATGTCTATCAATTTACCCCCTTATAAAGTTCAAATTGAGGTAGATAACCTCCTTCATTCATTCATAAACTACATTCAAAGGCTACATTCATAACCTCGAAATTAGTGGGAAAAATCAGTGGTTTCAATTAACGCAGAAGTTTGTCTTATGCATTTTCACTGTAGCATTCAGAACGTCAAAATTAGTGGTAGTACTAACGTTCTGAATGCTACACTGAAAATGCATAAGGCAAGAGAAATAGCCTGCGTCTCCGCTTGTGTTGAATTTTGGGACCGTGTCGCGGAGAATATAGTTGGAATATACGCAGGATGAGATTGTATGGAACTTCGTTGGCCTCCGACAAAATGTGCACTATATATTTTTGAATATTTTGTCGGTACCCATAAAGAACCATCCTCACTGAAATATTGCAATGATAATAATTTTGTTCTCAATGCCCAATAACCTAAAATCACTTTTCTGTTAACAGCTTTTATCCACTGCTGTCGCCTTCCTACAATGATAATTTTATTCTCAACGACTAATAACTTAAACTTACTTTTTTCGGTTAACAGCTTTTATCCACTGCTGTCGTCTTCCCATTTCGTAGGATTTACCCGGGAATGAGTAAAACTTAATATTACTGTTTTCGCAAGAATTTTCAGCATTTTTGCAATTAGTAACACAACAGTTTCGCTCCGATTTAGGCATGATTCACTTTAAAATCACTATTAAACTCTGATATACCCTAATACTGTCACGAATTGATTATACCAAGAATATGCAGAAAATCTCCACCGATGGCGCCACTAATCAAGGTGCAGCTTCCCTATATCCTTAGCGCGATTGACTGAACTGATATTTCATATTTCGTTTTCTATAAACATATATGTACACACCAATCGTAATCTCTTTGACGCGTGTGTAATAGATTTAAAGTATAAATATACATAATTGTATAAACAATTATATATATTTATAAAAGAATACTCCAATATACAAATAACTAGCAAATTTACTATATGGTGGTACATGTATAAGTACCCCAACATATTAAGGTAACCTATCTATATAAATTCGCTAATACCTACGATTATAAATCTTCCCTAAAATATCATGGGAATATTATTTCACGTAGTCGAAGGAAACTGATTATCAACTTCGCTTCAAGTTTACATGTATAGTCTACATATCAGTATAAAGAGCATTGCAGTGGTAGCTTACATATATTATATTTTTCGATCTTTTAACGGTTATAATAACGCGCTTAAGAAATATTTATAGTATTCCTTGAATATTCTAATTGAAAATACGGTAGTGTCATTGAAATCATTGTTAAGTATTTTTTCCAATATTAGACTTCAAATTTGAATACTATATAACTAGCTTTCATTCTAATACCCCAGCGGATCTTATGCACTTCTACAAATTCTAATACAGAGATTTCACTAATTCAATATCAAATTAATTTCAATAAAATTACAAAATTCTTTAACCACTTTCCAAAACCTTTATAACCCCGAAATTTTTTAAGTTTGATTCGCGAGGGTTTTTGATGCATCCAAAAAACTTTTTTATATAATAGAGAGAAGAGAGATTAATTCCTCAAATTACATCGAACAGCGGAATGACGCCTTTCAAACTGTCGTATGATAGTTGACAACCGCAGACACATCTACCCCATGTAAAAATTACCCGACTAGGCCCAAATTAGGAAATGCCGCACAATTTTTATTTACGATAGGAATCAGTGGCCTAACTAAGGTCTAATTAATATTCAGTCGGACATCCTAAACAATTTTACGAAGGCTTTCCCTGGCAATACCCAACTTTAGCTCAACTATGACATCGCTTAAGGTTGTTCACTTGTGACTGGTCACTTCGACATATTTTTAAAAAATTTTTATGGTAAATAGTTCAAAAAATTAACTACAAAATGAGCGAAACCCGACGACGATTGACCGTCTCAAATTTTAGTTATACATTTTTGAAAATAATTAAATTTACATGTGTTTAGATAGGACCATCTATTTTAATTTTTTTAAATCAATGACTCGACATTTTTCAATGAAATTAAACATATAGTGTAGAAAAAGTATCAATGAATACAGCAAAAAAAAATAATTGACCGTTTGGTTATCGAGAAATAATTAGTGAAAGTTCATTTATTTTGCTCAATGGCCGGGACGACTGATCTGAGAGCGCCAACTTGGCAACAGAACATAGAGCACAGCCTAAACGAGGTTAGGGAGCAGACGAAGAGGTTCAATAGAACCCGAGAGAGACAGCCTGCGCGCGGCTGCCACGGTCGCCACCATCCGGCGTTACTTGTATGCGTACGTATTCATGTATTGTACTTTTAACTGTCGTGAATAGAACGAGACTGTACCTCACCAAAACTTTTTGCTTCAACTCGGACCTTTTACTGACTGACCTTTACTGAACGTAACGCTAACCCAGAGCGTCCAAAATTTTTACGTGTATTGTCTCGGTCGAACAACCTTATAATACACAATTCTTATGCAACTTATATGGGTCCAAGATGGAAAAAAAGTATAACATTTTTACAAGATAAGGCTCAGCTCATCATCTAGGCATTCCAAATTGGCTATGGGAATATTTACTCGGCGAGTCTTAACCCCGAAAACGAAAAGGATTCGTAATTCTGCATAGCTTTCTCTCGCTACTCGGTCCTAAAACGCTGTAGACTTCACCAACGATAGCTTGATACACTAACATTGTACCGTATGTCTGACGGCAAGCGCAACACCACTTCAGCAGTTTTTACCGACGGTGGTCGAAAATTGCATTGGATCTAATGCAAGATTCGACCACCGTCGGTAAAAACTGCCGAAGTGGTGTTGCGCTTGCCGTCAGACATGCTGTATACATATAAGTCAAAAAGCTTTTTTTACTCTCCATTCCAAGCTCCATAGCTTTTAACAGCTTTTATCCACTGCTGTCGCCTTCCTATTTCGTAGGATTTACCCGGGAATTAGTAAAACGTAATATTACTGTTTTCGCAAGACTTTTCAGCATTTTTGCAATTAGTAACAACAGTTTCGCTCCGATTTAGGCATGATTCACTTTAAAATCACTATTAAACTCTGATATAACCTAATACTGTCACGAATTGTTTATACCAACAATATGCAGAAAATCTCCACCGATGGCGCCACTAATCAAGGTGCATCTTCCCTATAGGCTAGGCAAGTATCTCAAATTATTGACGCGCGCGCGACCTCGTGGATTGTCCACGAAACTTTGGGGGGATAAGTGACTAATCAGGATTAAGTATCCCGTTGTGGTGGGGTTACGGATTGGTCTATTCGCTAAGAACCGTATACGTTTCTCTTGCGAGTGACTCAAGATTCTGGAACTATACGCGTCACCCGCCACTTTCTCGTCTGCTAGGTGCTTACGCCCTAGGGAACTTCTCTCGCGACGATTGGCGTCTGCCAACGATAGATAGAGCCAATCGTTCGGCGTCCTTGCGTCTCCGACCAATAGCATAGGTACATCCTAGAGTCTATAAATCACTACGTGCCATATCGTCCTATGTCCACAATATACCTATATTATCGACTATCGGATTATTTATAGTGTTATGTATTATGTCAGTAATTAAATAATCTTCCATACCAACCATGATATTAATAGCGATATTTATGGAAATCCTTTCACGAACGAATTGTTCTGGAGATTAAATAATAATATTCCATACCAACAGTGATATTAATAGCGGTATTTATGGAAATCCTTTCACGAACGAATTGTTCTGGGGAAAATATAAATTATCGAAACATTAATTATAAAATCATTACATATTAATGATATTATTTATCATTCATAATTTTCAAATCAGTCATTTAGGCTGAAAAAAATTTTTACCGATCATTGAGTGCGCTCTAGTTGCAAAATTCGATATTCAATTGTTTTCAAACGTGACAGACAACACGTCGGCTGACATAATGAATGTAAGTAGATAAAAATCATACAATATTTGTATATTATTAGTTATATAATTAGTAATAAATCGTGTGAAATTATTTGTTTCTCTACAATTAATTGTAATTTTAATCCTCGAGCAGTCGCTTCCACTTTTCCGCCGTCGCGTCGAGAGCGAAGCGCGAGGAATTGGAGTTGGAAAAATGATAGGGAGGCACTATTCACTCCGATCACTCGCGAAATGTCGGATCCAAGCCCTGGAGACGCTCCTCGGGTGCACTCGCGGTGACACATCGCGCCTATCGGTCGCACTTTTGTACACGCACTTTCGATCGATCATCACCGAACACGATCATCACTGAACAGTCGATCGACGATGGAAGCCGAAATATATCCCACACATTTGATGGCGCTTGTATGTGTTTCCGACCATTGCCGAAGATAGCCGAAAAAATTGTGACATTTTGACATATATATATCGCAGCCAGAAAGGAAATCCTCGACTTTTCGGGGCAAGGGGCGTGGCTTCGCGTTGCTAAGGAAAAATCTTTGTTAATATATAACTTACAACATTTATTCTGGTCTCTATCAATAGAGAATAGACGATTTATATGGCGACTATACTTAGTTTTGGTTATAACCGTGTATTTACTGAGAAAATTCGATGTAAAAATTGAGGGGTGAAGGGGGCAGACATCTTTCCTGTAAAGATACACGGGTGCTCGCGGCGAGAGGCGAGAGCGCTCTGGCGTGAATGAACATGCCGCGAGACACTACCGTGTCTCTTGATATGGACATTGAAGAGGAGCTTTTGGCAAGCATTGAAACTGGAGAGGAGGTTGGGGAACATAGTTTTAATGAAAATCAGCGTCAGGCTCACCAACCTCCTGACAATGAGGTAACATTTTTGCGGCAAGCCCTGGCACGCGCTGAGCAGGATGCGGCAGCTTCCAGGGCGCGGTTGGAGCAACTGGCTGCTCAGTTTCAACAACTGCAGCAGCAAAATGTTGCCCAACCCGCCCCGCAAGCAGACCATCCTGCTCCAGGCGTCCAAGGACATCAAGCGAATGCTAACCAAGGTAAGTAAAATCTTCATCATTTCCTTTTTATATTATTTACTTCATCATTTCCTTTTTATATTATTTATTATAATAATACGTATTTATATAATTTTATTATTATACATTCCAGAAAGAGAGCCTGCACGTGAGCCACCACAGGCAGGAGGTGAATTTCTATTTTCCTTAATATTTCATTTTTTTATTATAAAATCAATTTATACAATTTTATTCATTGCTTTTGTTTTTTTGCAGGTGAGCTGAACGAACCGGCGGACAGGCGACCGCGTGGCGGTCGCAACTTGCGCGCGCGGAACCGACGGTATGTAATTTGTCATTTTCTCACTAATTTATTAATTTACCTAGTTTATTAATTAGGTTTGATATTTTTTTGTTATTGATACTGGAGAGGAAAGCAGAATTCTGCTGATAGAAGAAGAAATTTTTAAAAATTTCTAAGCTTATTTAAAAAAAAAATACAAACACACGCGCGCGCGCGCGCACACACACACACACACACACACACACACAAACAAACAAACAAAGCCCCTTTCTCGAACCGCTCACAAAGTTGCGTATACGCTTCTTAGCGAATAGACCAATCAGGATCAAGTATTCCGTTGTGATGGGGTTACGGATTGGTCTATTCGCTAAGAAGCGTATACGTTTCTCTTGCGAGTGACTCGAGAAAGGGGTCCCTGAGCGCGAACGAACGAACATGCCGCGAGACACTGCCGTGTCTCTTGATGATGAAATATTTTTTTAGATAAATTAAGAAAAAAAAAGATGGATGAAGTCTTTACTGAAGGAACTAATCTGGAATGATTTTTAAATTCTTAAACGGTACGTGTACTTATTAACATTTTAATATCGCGATTCGCAAGATCAGGCTGCAAACCTTAAATATATTTCAATAAATGGACTATATTAGGTCTAAAACTTTGCTTCCGCTGTTTTTTATATTAAACTAGTTTAGGAAAACGGTGGAAGCAAAGTTGTACACCTAATAGAAATTAATTGGTACAAAATAAATATGTGTTATTCTTTTCATTTATATAATTATCATATAAACAAGCAATGTATGAACAGAAAATAAATAATGTATAAATGACATTCTCCTCTGGTATATCATCCTATCAAACTTTTCCAAGGTCTTCTAATCTTATTAACTACCTTTAAAAGGTTTACCTTTATTTTCGGTGAAGACATATCTATACTTAGCTCTAGCGGTGTTAAATTTCTAAGCAGAATTTATTTTAAGAAATGTATATAAAGGGATATAATATTTAGCACGGAAATTATTAAGCTATAAAATAAGCCATATCACAGAGCATCTCACGAGATATGTCCAGAAATACCAATGCAAATAGAAACAATAATTATTTACAACATATCGTATATTCGTTATTTTCACTGAAAGCAGTATGTAGTATTTTGGAAATGGAAGAAGAATCTTCGAAACGCATGCAAAACTTGTCGCAGTAGGGCTACACTCATTTCGTAACGGGATATAATGTCCATACCAAACTTATCACACTTTCAGACTAAATATCATTAAAGGTTTCTATAGTAACCAAATTATATACTTTTGTATAAAAAAATCTGCATGAATTTTTTTACACAAAAATATATAATTTGGTTACTATAAAAACCTTTAATAACATTTGGTCTGAAAGTGTGAGAAGTTTGGTATGGACATTGTTTCCCGTTACGGAATGAGCGTAGCCCTACTGCGACAAATTTTGTGCGAGGTATGTCGGCCTCTTAAATAATTTCATTTAAACAATATATTAATCCTAAGAAAATGATTGTCTCGTAATTAAATGACAAAGAGGCACTATTCACTCCGATCACTCGCGAAATGGCAGATCCGAGCCCTGGAGATCTTCTAATAGCTGTCAATTTGGGAGATCGAAGCGATTCGTGTAACCTTAAAATATAAAAGTTTTGAATTAGTATTGAATAACTTGTAGAAGTGGTGAAAAATAATCATAAGTAATCTTCCGAATTGACAGCCATCAGGAAATCAGACAACGCTTGTCGCTTTCACGTACGTTCTTACGAAAAGTGCGAAACGTCTGATCTCCCGATGGCCATTAATTTGGGAGATCGAAGTCGAAGCTCGAAATTGTGAATCTTTGAATAAATGGTAAGTAATGTTTAGAAGTGAGAGAAAATAATCATTCGGGTTTTTTGATGTCCAACTGAATGACACGCCTCATACCTATTTGTTTTAGAAATTATTTCTGCGCGTGTCTAGGAAGTATTTAAAACTGGACGGGAGCGTCAGTGGTGAACGAGTTCTACGAAGTGGTGTGAGCGATACCTAAGGTACGAGGAACAGGATCGAGAATGAATTGTCGGTTGGTGAGTATCAGTCGACATATCAATCGAGAAAGCAGTAATCAACGAACCTTTCTTCTTGCACAGATTTGGTTCACCTTCCTTCATTTTCTGATTATATCGAGCCTCTGTTGGGTTGACGGTCAAAACCAGAGGCGCCGATACAAGGAAAGCGATGCCAGAGTGGTCGGACTTTGCCTCGGCGACTGAAGAGGCAGTTAAAATCGCTTTCCTGGCGACCATGTTGACGATAACCTCTTCCTTCACGGCTACCAGCGGCACTAGCTTCTCTCTGCAATTAGGTATGAGGTGTGTAATTCGGTTAGGCATCGAAAAAATCCGAATGATCATTTCCTCTCACTTCTAAAAATTACTTACCATGACTGTGGACGCGATGCGGTTTTTTAGTCTTTCAGCGAGCGAAACTCCTCGAAGCTTCTCGCGCGAACGCTGCTGTCAATCACCGGGAGAGGTTATGGAAGATAACCTCGCAGCGATCGTCGCTCGGACGTCGACGAGGAGCGCGGAGAAACTTCCTCGAGGAATAAATTTCCGTCGGGGAGAGTCCACCATGCGGTCGCGAGTGCACGAACGAGGGCCGTGGGAGTAAAATCATTTTTTTTTTAGGAGGCGGGATAAAACCGATCCGAGCCCTGAAAACGCTCCTCGGATGCACTCGCGGTGACACATCGCGCCTATCGGTCGCATTTTTGTACGCACTTTCGATCATCGCTGAACAGTCGATCGACGACGGAAGCCGAAATATATCCCACACATTTGATGGCGCTTGTATGTGTTTGATGATCGCATCTGTGTATACATTTCCGACCATTGCTGAAGATAGGCGGAAATTTTGTGACATTCTTACATATGAGGAGCACAGTTCCAAAACTCGTTTAGTCCATTCGCAGTTTGTCCTATAATTGCTAATAGTTTAGCGATTATAAGACAAACTGCGAATGGACTAAATGAGTTTTGGAACTGTGCTCCTCATATATATATCGCCCGAGAAATCGGATTCTCGACTTTGACGGGCAAGGGGCGTGGTTTCGCGTTGCTAAGGACGAATCTCTGTTAATATGTAACTTATCAAATTTATTCTGGTCTCTATCAATAGAGAATAATCAATTTATATGGCGTAACTAAGCATAGTTTTGGTTATAACCATATATTTATTGAGAAAATTCGATGTAAAAATTGAGGGGTGCAGGGGGTAGATATTTGTGGCGTATAGATACACGGGTGCTCGCTTCGACGCCGAGACTAGATGAACGAACATGCCGCGAGACACTGCCGTGTCTCTTGATGGCCGGTACCCCCTTTTCCCCCTCCCAATCTTCGGCGCCACTGGATATTTTGCAAAGAAAATTTCATTATTGGATTTCCCGTTTAATTTAGAGAAAAAAATCACCCTTGCAAATTTTTGATTTATGGCTTCGCGTTTTTGAGATATTTATTTTAATTTATAGGGTTGCGAGCAGGCCAAAGCTAGGTTGAACTTCATTAATTGTGATGTGATAGAGCAACAAAAAAAAATAGATTCTCATGAGAAAATTTTTTTCAAAAATGTTTCCTAACAAAGATATAGCGTGTCAAAGTTTCGAAAAAAAAATGGTTTTGCTAATGTCGTACAGCTCTAAGTAATAATTAAATAATTTTAAAAAATTCTCCAGTGGCGTAGATACTGGGGGCCGGTACCCCCTTTTCCCCCTTCCCAATCTTCGGCGCCACTGGATATTTTGCAAAAAAATTTAATTATTGGATTCCCCGTTTAATTTAAAGAAAAAAATCTCAAAAACGAAGTCAGAAATCAAAAATTTGCAAGGGTGATTTTTTTCTTTAAATTAAACGGGGAATCCAAAATTAAGTTTTCTTTGCAAAATATCCAATGGCGCCGAAGATTGGGAAGGGGGAAAGGGGGGTACCGGCCCCCAGTATCTACGCCACTGGAGAATTTTTTAAAATGATTTAATTATTACTTAGAGCTGTACGACATTAGCCTGTGTGCGAAATTTCATGGAAATCGATCAAGTAGTTTAGAAGTTATGATGAGAAAACCATTTTTTTTTCGAAACTTTGACACGCTATATCTTTGTTAGGAAACATTTTTGAAAAAAAATTTCTCATGAGAATCTATTTTTTTGTTGCTCTATCACATATCACAATTAATGGAGTTCAACCTAGGGTGATTTTTTTCTCTAAGTTAAACGGGGAATCCAATAATGAAATTTTCTTTGCAAAATATCCAGTGGCGCCGAAGATTGGAAGGGGGAAAGGGGGGTACCGGCCCATAGTATCTACGCCACTGGAGAATTTTTAAAAATTATTTAATTATTGCTTAGAGCTGTTCTACATTAGCCTGTGTGTGAAATTTCATGGAAATTGATCAAGTAGTTTAGAAGTTATGATGAGAGAACCATTTTTTTTCGAAACTTTGACACCCTGTATCTTTGTTAGGAAACATTTTTGAAAAAAATTTTCTTATGAAAGTCCACTTTTTTTTGTTGTTCTATCACATATAAAAAAAAATGACGTTTAACCTGGTCCTCCCTGTATATGTAGAAGAAATAAATGTTATTCCCCTAAATATCTAGAGAAATACTGGTAATGTGTAGGTCCTGACTAACAAGGAAACTGTTCCAGGTGTACCTCGCCGATTTCGTTCATTCTGATATGTTATTCTACATCAAATTCTAAGAGATAGGTCTTTTTTTATCTGCGGAAAAACATTTCTAGGAGGTGAAATTAACCCTCAAAGTTGACAGCTGCTAATAGTGGTTACTGGTTTTCACATACTTGCAATTGATCTTTTGAAATGAATCCAAGTGGATAATAATCTACATAAAAAAAAATGTTAAATGCAATTTATTACATTTCGTGAGGGTAATTAATTAAAAAATTATAAATGGTGGAAATTCACAGAATTGCTGTAAAAAAATCCTTATAATTTTTTAATTAATTACCATCACGAAATGTAATAAATTGCATTTTTCATCATTTTTTATATAGATTATTATCTACTTTGTTTCATTTCAAAAGATCAAAATTGCAAGTATGTGAAAATCAGCAATCACTCCTAGGAGCTGTCAACTTTGAGGGTTAATTTCAGCCCCTAGAAATGTTTTTCCCGAGATAAAAAATACGTATCTCTTAGATCTTGATGTAGAATAACGTATATCAGAATGAACGAAATCGGCGAGGTACACCTGGGACGGTTTCCTTGTAAGAATATTGTTAAAGCTTTGCTCCAGAGTGATGTGATTTTCCTTCTTGGCTCTGAAATGAGGAGAAGAAACAGAAAGAAGAAAGAGAATAGTCTTTTGTTAGAACACTTTAGCTTTTACCTATTACCTACTCAACTTTCTCTTAAGGTAGTACCTTCACGAGATCGTTGAATTAAGAAATGGTTAAAATTTGACATATATGTTATTTAATGCATTATCCAAACATCTGTGTAATTTAAATAAGTTTGATCACCCCAAACCGAAGATATTTACACTTGAAGTTGGCTTGATTTACACGTAACAAATACGTTATGATGGGGAAAACAGTACGTCATTAATTCTACCGTCAAAACTAAAATTAAGAAGTTGATAAAAAAACGAGGATAAGGTAGAGTAGGATATCACGAATAATGTGAAAAAAAAAATGAGAATGATTCACCATCTAGTTTCCAAGATATAACTATGAGAAGCCTCACAATGTTGGTCGTATAGCATATATCTGCAAGGCGTGCAAGCGAACGAGTGCGTGGAGGGGGAACGGGACAGCGAACCACGATCGTCGCTGACACGCACACAGAAGAGTGCGTCGTCTGTATACCGTATGTCTGATGGCAAGCGCAACAAAACTTCGGCAGTTTTTACCGACGGTGGTCGAATCTTGCATTAGATCTAATGCAATTTTCGACCACCGTCGGTAAAAACTGTCGAAGTTTTGTTGCGCTTGCCGTTAGACATACGGTATACAAGCTATTTCGTGTATTGGGGCAAAGCCCGGACAGTCCCGGCAAAAGTTTACTGTCAATGGTAGATCACAAACACAATATAGAATATATTTTACGGCAGTAAGTGATATCCATCGTATTATCTATTACTACCGAGTCAATATTGCGTAGTTTTTAATTTTATTTACTACTAATTAAACCAATTATTAATGTTTTAAACATGAACATGGTATGTAACTTTTGGTTGAGGTTGTCGCGGAGGAACTCCCTTAACACGCTTGACGCTAGACTGGCGGTACGCAGGCGCGCTCACATGCGTCGTTAAGGCTTCTCGAGCGTTATACTAAAAATAGTGAGAAATGCTTGAAAATGATTGCATTCGGTAGACTGAAGTAAAAAAAAATTCAGTTAAATTTTCAAGTCTTTTAGGAAGCTCGTTGCAAAGATATTTGAATAATAAAATAACATGTGTTCTTATGGGTTATAGCTAACGAACCGCGATATTTCTGAGAAAAATAGTGAACAAATTCTGAAATTTTTTGAACAGCAAGTTTAATGAACTAAAATCATCTATACCAATTTTCACGTTCATTAGGAAGCCTGTTATTTTTTTTTATTAATTGTTCTTTATAAATTTAACCTTTGATGAGTCAATGTGGCTACGTTGTATGACGTGCAGATGCATGACCAGATGTTTTGGGCTCCATTTTTGAACTCACAGATACACACATACTACTGTACGTCAAACGTTTTCGCCACATCGCACGAAGAACATACTTTAGTGTTACTGTACTTCAGTGGACTAACTTTTAGCAGGGAAAAAGCCCCTGTACCGCTCGAGAAACCTTAACCAACGCTTCTTAGGAACGTTCTCGACCAATCGAAAATTCTGGGTAGCGCTGCAGTGCAGTACGATACGCGGCATGTTTAAATGTGCAGACTTACTTCAACAAATATCATATAGGTAATTTATCATTTACTAACTTTCGTTGCGATCTACGATAAATACGCCCCCCTCCCCTGTATACTATTGTAACAGTTCCCGTAAAGTAAGTCTTGAGGGGCTAAAACTCATAAAATCAGTACAAACCCTACAATAAAATCGCACTTGGTTGAGCTGCCACTTGGGAGATTCTAACGTTACCGGGCACAGAAAAATCGATAATTTTATTTCCGGCTTTCTCCTTCTCCTTCTCCTTCTTCTCCTTCTGCTTCTTCTTCTCCTTCTTCCCCTTCTCCTTCTTCTCCTTCTCCTTCTTCTTCTCCTTTTTCTCCTTCTTCTTCTTCTCCTTCTTCTTCTTCTTCTTCTTCTTCTTCTTCTTCTTCTTCTTCTTCATCTTCTTCTCCTTCTTCTTCTTGTTCTCCTTCTCCTTCTCCGTCTCCTTCTTCTTCTTCTTCTTCTCCTCCTTCTTCTACTTCTCCTCCTCCTCCTCCTCTAACAACCGTCCGTACTTCGCGCATCCGGTCCCCCCCGCCAGGGTTTTTGGCGACACATTTATTCGAAAACTATTTTATATAACAGAAGGATAGAAGGATAGAAGGACTCAGTGACTCTCAACGTATGTAGGTAGTGTTACGTCGCATATAGTCCAGTAAATAAAGCTCTGAAATACGTGTTTTTACCTGCCAGGCTGCATCTTTGTCTAACGTTGTAATTTGATCCCATAAAGCGCTGAGTGAAGTATCGCGGTTTTTCCCCAAGGAAAAAGGGTTGAAAAACAATAAAAAAACACCCCAAAATTGGGTTGTTCGAAAATAACTCGAAAACTAAGCAAGATATCAAAAAAAAAAGTATAGAGTCCGAAATTGTAGAGCTTAAAATTTTCTATAAAAGATGTTCTACACAGTTTACTCCCATTCCCCACGGTTTACTCTCTAGAGCCGTGCAAACGTTAGGGGTGGAGAAAAAATCGTAAAACATCGAAAATTTAACATTTTTGAATGCTTCTTTTTTTAAATTGCATAGGACATTCTCTACTTTTTAAATATGATGATATTCTTTTTTTTTCACTCAATTGTTTAAAAAGTGTCAAGTAAAATAAACGATATTTCTCGATATATTGAATTATTTTCTCTTCTTTGTGTTCCACAATTTTGTTAGTTAAATTGCACACATTACACATTACACTCGGTCATTTTTTGTAATTGTAATTTTTAAAATATGTCCGTATTTAAAAATTGCTTTGCCAACCTTGATGCGTCCGAAAAACCACTGGTGCTAGACAAAGACATATATATCTATGTCTGCACCGTTCACACTCATTCTAGTGGTCGCCAGAATCCACACTCCACGTTTTCTTCTTTCCCCCCCATTGTTGTGGGTGCTAGACTCGAGCCCGTTAGGGGGCATTTACACGGGTCGATTTTCGCCGTGCGGCTGGTCGCTTACGAAGTCGCCTCTGTAAGCCGAATCGCTACCCCATTTACACAGTCGACTGAAATCGCAAACGACTATGTCTTTTGTTCGAAGATGTTGAGCAGAACAGATCTTTTACGTGCTGGCATCGAAATAGTTAGTGAATCAATTCTTCACGAATTGGCTAAAGAACAAAGAAAGAAGGAGAAGAAGAAGGAAAGGAAAAAACGTAAATGTTGGGTTCGCGGATGGATTTCTCGACGTAAAATATTGGGTGCTTCGGATAGGTATTTTATTGATGGAATTGAGGTCAGAAGATCCAGATTATTTTAGAAAACGTTTAAGAATGACTACAGATCAGTTTGAGACTTTACTACGTAACCGATGAATAATGGCACATCCCTAGTATCGCAAGAAGGGGTCGGGTTGTCTTGGAGGAATGGTTCGACCCCCATTACCTGGAAACGCCAGGGTATTAGGTCGGTGTCCGCGAGACGACCTGTGTGTACGGGTGCCGACTATAGTTGGCGTTCGCGAAACTTAATAATAACTTAATATTCATACAATATACTCATTTTCATGTTTTTCATATAATACGATGAAATAGTTGTTATGTAGCTCTTAAAAAAGTGTACATACAAGACAATTACAAAGTGGCGTCAAAAGACGTAAGTCCGAACGTCAGACTACCGAAGACTACTGACACATCGCGACGTGTAAAATGCACACTTCGCGGCGCGGTGCCCCGTTCAGTGACGTCACTTTAGCAGAGCGGGCTGCCGTAAGGAAAGGGTTAAAAAGCGGTCAGCCATAGGAAACAAAATGAATGTACCACCACTCCTTTTAGAATTTGCTATCTTGGTGGCCTCCCTGTTATATGTGGTTCGTAAATTTTTCATCTTCAATTTAAACTCTCCTACTGATATGGAAAGATGCATTTCTTGAATAATAGACTTGAGGGCCGCTGAACGAACATCATTTCTCCTATAATCTGGTTCTCTTGGGTTCTATAAGCATGGGTGCCTTTTATAGCATTCCAAAAAGAGCATGGTATTATTTTTATCCATACTTAATTTATGCAACCCAACGATCTGTACAGCCAAAAGTCGCACGGCCAAAAGTTGGAAGACTACCAACTTTGGCGTTTTCGATTTTAGTCACCTTCTGTGCAGTCGATTTGCCATTTACATGGTCGATTTTCGCTGTGCGGGCCTAGTCGTGCGGCGGAAATCGACCCGTGGAAAGCCCAAAGTTGGCGTTTTCGATTTCAGTCGCCTTCTGGGCAGTCGATTTGCTATTTACACGGTCGATTTTCGCCGTGCGGCCTAGTCGCGCGGCGAAAATCGACCCGTCTAAACGCCCCCTTACCCTCCTGGGTCTCGCTCTCCTCCGTTTAAACTTCCCTAACCTCGACCGCTTTCGCACAGCAAAATATGGGGCATAATTTCTGAAGTGTACCACCCTCGAAAATGAAAGTTGTCCGATCGGGCTAAAAATTGGTCCAATTGTAGTCCTATTAGATAGTACTCCTCACACCAAAAATTAATTCATTTTGATAATTATTTATCAAAGTGGAGGGGGTACAATTTTTGGGTTATTTAAGCAAAGCCTTACTTTTAAACATCTGTAACTTTTTTCCTATTGTCTGAAACAAAATTTCACTAGAAATGTTTTTCATAGATTTTTCCACAAACTTTCTGGTGGCCATAACAATTTTTTTTAAATTAAAAATTTGACCCTAATTTTTGAAAATCAAAAATAAATTTGATTTTCTTTAATTTGGACAATTTTCTTATTTTTTAAAATAATTTTAGAAGAAAGCTGAGATTTTTTCCTATAAGACCTCCAAGTTTCAGAGTGGCAAATTAATTCTTCTCTGAGTAATAGAACGATACGTAAAGCTGGTGGGAGATGTATTCGTAGATCTCTGCAAACGAAGTGGTGGAAGATCCTTCCAAATTTTATTCATATTTTTAGAGGACATCGTAAAAAAAGTACTTTTTTCAGATAAGAATGACCAAAGTCACGATATTTTAAATATCCCGCCAATTTACTCACCGGTCCCTTCGATGTAGCAGTTGTAGCACAGGATAGCACGCGGCTACGGAATTGCGTTCAGCTCGACCTCCCACCACTTCGTTTGCAGAGATCTACGAATACGCGCGCGTTACATCTCCCACCAGCTTTACGTATCGTTCTATTACTCAGAGAAGAATTAATTTGCCACTCTCTCTCTGAAACTTGGAGGTCTTATAGGAAAAAATCTCAGCTTTCTTCTAAAATTATTTTAAAAAATAAGAAAATTGTCCAAATTGAAGAAAATCAAATTTATTTTTGATTTTCAAAAATTAGGGTCAAATTTTTAATTTAAAAAAATTGTTATGGCCACCAGAAAGTTTGTGGAAAAATCTATGAAAAACATTTCTAGTGAAATTTTGTTTAAGGCAATAGGAAAAAAGTTACAGATGTTTAAAAGTAAGGCTTTGCTTAAATAACTCAAAAATTGTACCCCCTCCACTTTGATAAATAATTATCAAAATGAATTAATTTTTGGTGTGAGGAGTACTATCTAATAGGACTACAATTGGGCCAATTTTTAGACCGATCGGACAACTTTCATTTTCGAGGGTGGTACACTTCAGAAATGATGCTCCATATATGTTATGCGCCATCATATTAGCTATATTATAAAAAAAGTATCGGATTATTTCGCCCATAAATAAAGTAAAACAACGACTTTGAATTTTTGAATAATTGTTATTTTGCATACTAACAATACCACCACCGCCGTTATTTTCATATAGATTGAAGCATGATTAAACTATCACATATAATTTTTACGAGATGATTGGTGTAGTTGAACAAGTCAAAATAAATGAATGAATATGAAACAACTTTGCTTCCGCCGTTTTCATAATGTAATAGTTGAAAACGGCGGAAGCAAAGCTGTACACCTATTAATTCGAATTTTTACTTTACAAAAATAATAGTATTTATTTACAATTACTTATTACTAACGAGAATACAATTTGCTACACGTAATATATGTACATATTGTAACGACGCTACTCGGCGCTACCCGGGTAGTCGCACAATTCGGCACGCTCTCTAACTGGCCCCGCTCGGACAAGGTATTGAGATAATAAAATGTTGGGCGTCAGGTGTTCCGAAACACCAAAGAAAGTCGAGATCGGTAACAGTCAGATCACGTGAACCGGAAACGGAACTCCGCTAGCTCAGCCCCGTATCGGCAAAGGAGAGGGGCGGGGTTTCAAGACAAAGAAACGAATTTGTGGCGATTCATAACAAGAAAATAACACTAAGCTTTATTGGAGATCTTCTTATACACTACTGGTTAGTCTAAGAGCCTAACGGTTACGGCAAGGTCGGGCTTCAAAACAGTCCTTATCGCGAAACTAACAAGCAGAATAACCGACAATAATTCGCGGGAGAGATAGGAACGGTAGCCGCGACAAATTCGCGAGGGAAGAGGAACGTTAGCCGGAGAAATTCGCGGGATAGATAGGAACGGTAGCCGCGACAAATTCGCGAGGGAAGAGGAACGTTAGCCGGAGAAATTCGCGGAAGAGATAGGAACGGTAGCAGCGACAAATTCGCGAGGGAAGAGGAACTTTAGCCGGAGAAATTCGCGGGAGAAATAGGAACGATAGCCGCGACAAATTCGCGAGGGAAGAGGAACGTTAGCCGGAGAAATTCGCGGGAGAGGTAGGAACGGTAGCCGCGACCAATTCGCGAGGGAAGAGAAATTCGCGGGAGAGAATCAACCACCCTGAGCGGAGAACACAGAGAGTCGAGCGCACGAGCTATTTTATGCGATATATTGCCGCACTAAGGGCAGTCTTCTCTATTAATCGATAACGCGCTCGATAGCGCACAGAACGAAACGAAAACGGTATTACCGCACTACCGACGCGCACTATCCTGCCGATGATAACACGGGCTAAACTCGTCTCAGGGAATTCGGTCGCCTTGTGCTACCGAATTTCCCGAGCATCCCCTGATACTACAACCGCGAACTGAATCGCTAAACGATAAATGTGATTACTATTAACGCGCGACACAAGATACTACGAAAAGAAAACTCTAATAACGCCACGGGTCCGTCACCCGCACTCACGGAACGAAACGATAGGCCCGTCGAGGGCAAGGGAAATCTAAATCTCTAGTACAATCTCGGCCACGTGTCGCGAACAAAGGAGCCGGCTTACCGGAACGGAGGATCTGCTGCTGCTGTGGCGATGGGGCACGTGGGGTCGCTTCGCTGGTCCGCACGAGATAGGAAGAGTCCAGTGATCGCTGCGGCTCGCTAGGCGGCGAGGGCCTGTCCCCACTCCTAGTAGACCCTTTCCGCGATTTTAATTGGTGATCGATGTCCCCCATCGATTTGCATGCGCGACGCTCTGGTTTCCGCTGCGCGCCCGCTCCGTCGATCGTCAATCGAAGGAAACTAGTTCCTTCCTGGTTGGCGCGGATGCACGCGCAGCTCGCTGGATTCAATCGTGGCTCCGGAACTGTCCCCTCACGGATGACGGCTTATGAATCCCTCCGGAACATTCCCCTGCGGGATCACGCGGAGGATCCCGATACGAGGCTAGCTTCTGGAGATTCCTCCGGAACATTCCCCTGTGGGATCACGCGGAGAATCTCGAGGTGAAGCCTAGCCTCCAAGCGGTCCATCCGTGCCGAAGAAGCGGGGTGACTGTCTAAACAGGGTACGTTCCTCGCCGGGTACGCTGCTCGGTTGCAAGTCCCAGTCCTGCGCCTGGCAGGGAAGTCGTGTGCATTTCGCCGCACGGCATCTGGCGCTCGTTGCAGCCCCTTGGTCCTCCAGTGCTCCAGCGTCTTTTAGGTCGAATTACTGATCTCGCTACGGTATTCCGCTATATCGTTCCTACTATTACCAAAGTTTCTAACGCGCTAAAATATTCTTATTCTAAATGCTATCCTGGGGATGGCGGGATCAGCGAAGCGACGTTAAGGAATCGGCCAAATTGTAACGTGCACGAAGTGCAACGTTACAATATAAATCGAAATTAAATCAAATTAAAGGTATTATATCATAAACTCTCTCTCTCTCTGACATAGAAACTTCATTTTAATCTCCATCGATTTCGTGGTTCATTAGTCACTAATTAATTGTTATATATTAATTGATATTAATTAATTATATTACTGATTAATTCTGTACATTGAATCATTCTGACTCACTCGCTCTCATGCGTTCTCTATATAGTTCAAGCAACAGGGAGCTAAAAAGGGCCTTACCTTAAAAAAAATTAGGGAGTTTTGAAATTATGTTGTTCAGCTCAGTTTCACATCCTGAACAACATACTAAATTTGCAGAAATGTAGTGATGACAACAGCGCCGCCATATTAACAAAATGGCGTTCAAATCCGGTTTTTTTGCATTATCTTCCTTCCAGCGCCTCCTAGGTAAAAGGTAGTTATTATAAAAATTGTAGAGGGTACAATTCTTAACAAGTTGTTTAAAACTTTTTTTTCTCAAACAAATAATTTCAGAGTTACGCTGAAGTAAACTGGAGCGCTTTTCTTAAAAATGCATTCACGTACCCTTTTCACTCTCAACTTTGTTAATTACCGATTCATTGTTTTCGTCATCAATTGTACTTCTTTCCACACCATCATGAGGTAGAGTAAACGGTGCATTTTTTTTGTGGTTTCCCCAGTAGGCCTATTCCACAATTGCCATTTTAGTGTGCAAAAATGTGCTAGAACTGTATCCTCTACAATTTCCGTAATCACTACCTCTTACCTAGGAGGCGCTTGAAAGAATAATGCAGAAAGAACCGGATTGAAAAGGGTACGTGAATACGACTTTAAGAAAAAGCGCTCCAGTTGACTTAAGCGTAACTCTGAAATTATTTGTTTGAGAAAAAACTGTTTTAAACAAAACTTGTAGAGAATTGTATCCTCTATAATTTTCATACAACTACTTTTTACCTAGAGGGGCTGGAAAGAAGATAATGCAAAAAAACCGAATTTGGACGCCATTTTGTTAATATAGCGGCGCTATTGTCATCACTACGGTCCTGCAAATTTAGTATGTTGTTCAGGATGTGAAACTAAGCAGAACTACCAAATTTCAAAACTCCCTGAATTATTATGAGGTAAAACTCCCTGTTGCCTGGACTAATGGGGTAAGATGGGATCCTCAATCCAGTTACCACGAGCGACCCTGTAGTACCCGACTCCGTTTTGAACATGATCTTTTGCCGATGCACAACTGGGTGTGGGGTGCGCTGCGGTTGCCGCAAAGCAGGGATTGCCTGCTCCGGAGCCTGCGGCGCACAGTGGTCGAAACCCTAGACTTAGCACTAACTTTAGAATTCTGTATAGAATAATAGTACTACAACCGTAGAAGCTAGTATAGGGTTTTTTTTTAGGTCGCTGATCACGAACCTGAAGCCAGATTTCAAAAATTCAAGATAATTCAAGATTTTCGAAAATCGACGGATTCATGCCAAATTTGGTATAGGGGAGTTTTTTGAATCTGAAGTTAGATTTCAAAAATTCGTGACCAGCGACCTAAAAAAACTCCCCTATACCAAATTTGGCATGAATTCGTCTATTTTCGAAAATCTCGTCCGCCGTATTGGATCCGCCATCTTGAATTTTTGAAATCTGACTTCAGATTCGTGATCAGCGACCTAAAAACTACCCTATAATATATTCTACGGTTGTAGTACTATTATTCTATGCAGAATTCTAAAGTTGGTGCTAAATCTAGCGTTTCGACCACTGTGCGGCGTCTGCCTCGGCTCATGTATGTTACATGTGGGGAGCCCCCATCCAAGACAGCATCGATGATGATGAAAATGTAGATTTTGATGAAAATTAATGTTCAAGATACATCCTTGAACGCTAATTATTTAATTTTTAACAATAAGCATTTCATTTTTAACAATAAAAACCGATTTTTTAATTTTCTATTTCCCCCCCTTCGTATCTCCTGAAGTATTGATCCTAGCGAAAAAGTGTATAAAGCCTTTTTTGTAGAAAATGTTATGTAGATTAATTTAGTACCAGGACTTTTTTCGCTAGAGGCAGTAGTTTTCGAGTTATTAGTGAAAAACTGAAAAAAGGGACCTTTAGGGGACCCCCCCCCCCCCCTAGCATCACTCCCACCCGTCAGTACTTTTAATATGTTGTTAATGACACCTTCTCCTACAACTGTGCCAAAATTGGCTTCTACATGAATTTTTTCCGCTATTTGGCCTTTTTTGGTCTTCGTTGCCTGGACTATACTGTACTCTCACCTAAATGTACCACATAAGGGTACCTTCAAAGTCCTTGTGTTAAGCCATTTAAATTGTTTAAATAATTAAAATTGTTCAACAACCATTTCAGTTGTTTAATAACAATTTTAATCGACTACGTACCACGCAAGAGAACCTGCAATATCCATACTTTTAAGTACCTAATTCTTATGTGGTTAATTCCAATACTTATTCTAGCTGTTTATATTTATTATAAATATTACTTTCTGTAATCAAGACACGCGCTATTGATGCCAGAAATTGTTGTCGAACAATTTTAATTGTTTAACAACATGGATATTGAGGGTACATACATAGTAGGGTAGGTGTACTAGTTATAGCCATATTTAAGGATTTTTCAAATGTCATGCCTTGTATTTTGTAAAGAATTAACATATCATTACATTCTATGGTGCTAAATGTTAGATTGTATGGTTATCTTGCAGCAATTAATGAAAAAAAAAATATAACGATCTTTCCGTAAAATGAAAAAAAAACCATAAAAAGGAAACACTGCCGATTTTCCCTATTATAGCCACTCATCACCATTAATAACCAGGTGTATGTATTTGTGTCACGTCAGCTTATACTGTTTGATCAGCGATTTTAAACCTTAAAAGGAGGCAATTTAAAGCACATATCTTAGTTATAAGAGGTCTGTTCCAACCGAGCCGAAAACCGTACACGGAACGGTACACGTCATGCGCAGTAGGAAGATGGAACGGATTTTCACTACTGCGCATGACGTGTACCGTTCAAGTACGGTTCTCAGCTCTCGGTTGGAACAAACCTAAGACAAAAATCTGGGAAGTGGCTATAACTGGTACAGTGGCTATAACTGGTACGCCTACCCTACGTAGTCATGCAGGTGAGAGTATATAAAGGCTGATTTATTAACTTTTCCGCGTTGCCGCTACCGTCCGCTGTTCCCGTTACCGTTCGAAGTTAAAACATTGGTGAATCCTAAGTCGCATTTATAAAATGCTGCTACCGTTCCCGTTTGCCGTTGCGTTTATCCGCTCCCGTTCAGGCTTGGCCAAGTTTCAACTTTTCGCCGCACCGTTCCCAAATTGTACCAATCACAACTACCTCACATGATAATATATAGTTGTAGAGTAGTAAAAAATGTTTTCTTATTACATTAATAATATTATGTAGCTAAATAAACTTACCTACAGCAAACAAACTATAGTAGAACTATATAATATATTGAACTAATAAAGAAAAAATCACTATCCACTAATAACTACAACTTGATACAACAAAAACAAACGGGAAAATTAATAAAAACTGAGATATTAATTAAAACTATCAAAAATATTAACAACTCAAATCTGGCATATATTTACAAAACGCTAACCTCAGAAATGTCAAAAATCAATAAAACTTCCAAGCGTGTACGAATCATGCATGCGCAAAAATTACCAACGTCGAGTTTATAAATAGGCCGGTCAAAATCGACACAAAAAATCGCTAAATTCGCAAAACATGATGTATCTGATTTTTTAGTATGTTGTTTGGGTCCATTAGGGCTATGTATACCCAAGTTTGCAACTCTCAAAAAGTTGTGGAAAAATTTGTACACACCAAAAACCGCGAAATTTTTGGACTTGTTTCAGATTGTGCTCTATATCTCCTAATCCATGCATTTTTCGTCGAAAGCTATTCTATACGTTTTCTAAGAGCATTCAATTTGTGATAAATTAAGCCCAATCGGAGCTCTCTGTAGGTCAATTGGTTACCGAATTACGGCACTTTGAAAATAGGGCAGTTTTTCCAAAGATTGAAAATTTTAGTTTTAGACCTGCTTTGGACCAAAATGGCGTCGAAACCATTGATCCTACGAGTAGAACTTAATAATATAATTTATAGGCAATTTAATTAGCTTTAAACTAAGCGCAGGGCGGGGTCTGTAAACCTGGTAGTTCTCTCAAAATCTTAAAAAACCCCATATAAGGTAAAATCACATTTTTCCAGAAATGTTCCATAACCTTTCCTATCTTTTGTTTTTTGGTTTGATAATGAAAAAGAAGGCATGAAATCATTTTAACCCTCGTACGGCCCTCATTTATACTTACACTTAAGTCCTTCGGGTCATATATGACCCAAGGGTAGGATGTATGTACTCGTATATATTAACCTTTAGAGCCTGGGGAAATTTCAGTTAAAATCGACTTTTTAAACGTAAAATTTATAAATAAAGTCAATAATTTCCTATTTGGAGGCCCCGATCTAACTGCTGGTCGATATATCGACCACCCCGGACGCAGGGCAAAATCGACTTTGGATCCAGTGGAAAAAATTTGGCAGGAAAGATTATCGCTCAAAACTTGTTACTCGGGTTTTTTTTGGGTCGCTCATTACGATGCTGATATCCAAATCGCTCTATTCTCAAATTCAAGATGGCGAATGCAATATGGCGGATGATGAATTCCAGAAATATTTAGAATTTGAAGATTATGGCCCGAAACTTGTTGCTCAGGGGTTTTTTGTATGGCTCATTACGATGCTGATGTCCAAATTGGTCTATTCTCAAATCCAAGATGGCGGATGATGAATTCCAGAAATTTTAAAAATTTGAAGATTATGGCCCGAAACTTGTTACTCGAGTGGTTTTCGGGGTCGCTTATTACGATACTGATGTCCAAATCAGTCTAGTCTCAAATCAAAAATGGCGAATACAATATGGTGAATGATGACACGGTATACGCGAAAAGCCTTATAGGTGGCGTATAGCGAATTCGTTCGCGCAAACGCAACGCTCCGCGCAATCTATAAGCCTGCCTCGCTCGCCTGTTCTTTACGGTTGTATTGATACAGTAGTATCCAACAATGCAATGGCTGAAAATGAAGCTTGGACTAGTGGCGAATCCGAACCAAAAGTTCAAGAGTACCCGTATTTTTACCCATCAATCAAAGATTTCGAAGGTAGCTCCGAAATAAATCCGAAAATCTTTATATTGGGAAATAGTCCAATCGATTATTTCAATTATTTTTTTGATTCTCGTCTGCTTGAAAGAATTATAGAGGAGACGAATCGTTATGAAACTCAAAATCATCAGGTTGAAAATTCTCATATGAAGAAATGGCGTCCTCTCACAAAAGATAAATTTGAAAAATTTCTCGATCTTTCGATTGTAATGGGTGGTATTATATACGCTAATACCATCAGACAGACACTCCTCGCACTACTTGGAGAGATACCTACAGGAGAACCGAGCAGAGCAGGAATGACCACGTCCGTACTCCGTCTCTACATGCATGGTCATTCAGCAAACAAACTACGTACACTTTATAAAATTTGTCTGAAGTATTATGAAATCACTGGAAACTGCATAATATAAGAAAAATGGTACATTGACTACAAATGGTACCTGAA
Organism: Xiphydria camelus; assembly: GCA_963678675.1. Lineage (NCBI taxonomy): Eukaryota > Metazoa > Arthropoda > Insecta > Hymenoptera > Xiphydriidae > Xiphydria > Xiphydria camelus. The sequence continues at coordinate 13,559,385 of OY783192.1, read as the reverse complement.
TACAAATAACAAAATATTCTACAGTATGGGTCATATATGACCCGAAGACCTAGTACGTGCAGTTTTTTGTAGTCGACAAAATTACATAATTACATGCTTATTTCCATCATGAAAAATTATCGTTATAAGAAAGAAACAATGTCTAAAAATTTCAGAAGATTATCTATAAAGGCATAATAATAACTTATCGATATTGAACGCTGTGGGTCATTATAGACCCGAGGGACGTACGAGGGTTAAAAAACGGTGAAATGTATTTTAATATAAACATAAGTAATCAAAAGTGCAGTAACTTAATCAATCAATCAGTCAATCAAATTAGACACATAGTCAAATTCGTCGCCTTGTTTTTGATGACCCTGGGCCGTCACTTTCGTTGCTTTCTTCAATAGGTAGGTCTTCCAGTATTGATGGGTCGCCGTCTTCGCCCCCTATAGGTAGGTACTCCAGTATTGGTGGATCGTCAGGGTTGTTTTGAAGCTCGTCATTATCGTCCTCTTCAATGATGATAAGGGCAGCGTTCTGGCACGTTTCCCCAGAGCAGGTAGCACACATCACAGAACATCTGAGCCCTGCTTTGAGACAAGTACAGTCACCTCTGCACCCCTTCTTGCATTTGCAAGAGAGGAGTTTTAGGAGCTCTGCGAGGGCAGGAGCTTGCCGACTAGTAATGCGGATGAGTCCAGCCGAGATCAATTCCCAACCCCAGTCGGTGGCCTCTTTCTCCACCCCTAACCACTTTTGCACCTGGTGGTATGTGCGGTAGTGGTGATACGTCGCAGCCTCTGTGGTTGGGGGCAAACGGGCCAGATTCGCTTTGGCGTTGGCTGCTTTCTTCACAAAAATACGGAAGCGTATATAGTTGAGGGTGTCTTTCGTTTCGTCTCCTCCATATAGGGCAACTAGGCACTTGTCACCGGCTGCTTTGACTTGTTAGTGTGTGGCATCTGTCTGGAGGAAAACTCCTGCTTGGTCCACTAGGGCTTGATTTTGTCTGAAGTGGCTCCATATTTTCATCTTCCCCTGCCAGAAGAGGGCAGAGGTGGTGTCGCACCCAGTAAATGCGTGGATGAAAAGTTCAAATCCAGGCGGTAGCTCCACTTCCCCTTGGTTGAATGAGCTGGTGGATACGAGCAGGTCTCGATAACAAAGAATCTCGGAACGGAATGCCAGCTCCGGGCTCGTCATCCAGCGTCCCGCGGTTCCTGCCTTCTTCCGTTCCCAGGCTTTTCGTAGTTAGTTTTGGAATCGGCTAACCCGTCGCTCGGTATCATCCCCATGTTTATGTTCCCAGCTCTCGGCATCGATGTGGAAATGCTCGAGGTGCCGAGATGCGCTTGCAACTCGAACTCGATATTTATGTGGCCGACCCTCGGCGTCGACCATGCGTCGAGTGTCGTATCTATCTTTGGAAACTCCCACATTTTGCATGTTTAAATCTCACTTCATGCAACAAAAAGTGGTTAGGTACATTTCTGGAAAAATGTGATTTTACCTTATATGGTTTTTTTTTTAGATTTTGAGAGAATTACGAGGCTTTCAGACCCCGCTCTGCGCTTAATTGGCGGTCCGGCGGGGAAAGTGGTATAAGTCTGAAATTATGAAAATGAGATATGTGTATTTTAAGCTTCTCCTGGCTTAGATTAACATTCGGAAAAAGCGATATAAGTTAGTAGACCTTGCCTATGTAATACCCAGGTAAGGTCTATTAACTTACATCGCTTTTTCCGAATGTCAAATTAAGCCAGGAGAAGCTTAAAATACACATATCTCATTTTCGAAATTTCAGACTTATACCACTTTTCTCGCCGGACCGCCAATTTAAAGTAGTATGGTCATGAATCGATTTCCAAGATTTAAATATGAAATAATTATGTATGCAAGCTAATATCAATAGAAACCTCCTGGTGCAAAATTTGGGGTAGATTGCCCGTTTAGTATGTCTGATAAAAATTAATTACCGAGTAGAAAATAACCCAGAGTCTTATGGGCAAGACACATATCTTGGGGTTTGTATGTAAAATCCAAGATTAAAATATAAAAAATATAAAAAAAAACCGGGGAAAAAAACAAAAATTAACACTCATTGATGAAAATTATTGACTGTTTGATACTTTAGTTATAACTAATTTCTGCTTCTCGGTGTTCGGAAATAGCGCGTCGAGTAGATGCGGCAACGTCGCGTCAGTTGAGTGGGATCAAGCGTGCATTTCAGATCTCGTTTTCCCCACGATACACTCAAACATTTGAGTGTATCGTGGTTTTCTCTACTGGGCCACGGCTAATTGATAACACAGGCACACAAAAAAAAAGTTCCTATTCCCGGAACCAGACCAGTATATCTTCATGTTTTTGAGGTCGCTGAATCCGAATCCGTTATTCGTTTGTCTCCATCACGTCACGATCAAGGTCATTTCAAGGTAAAATCCTGGAAAAATAGTCAAATCGATTCAAATTATTATTCCTATATATTCTTGGGATCGCTGAATCCAAATCCGACGTCCGTTTGATCCGACAAGGTCAAATTCAAGGTCATTTCAAGGTCAAATGTATTTATTCTCCCAAAAATGATTTTTTTTACTGCAGATTCTAAAAGAACGGGAAATTTTACGTCTAGATATGTATCCAATTTTTTTGATAACATAACCCCTAAGGTCATTTCAAGGTCACGTTATATTATTGTATGGAAGGTTCATATGACAATTGCAAAAATAAGAAAATGTGTCTTCACGAGAATAAACTACCACGTCAATATGTTTTCGAGGTCACTGACTTAGAATCCGAGGTTCGTTTGCCACCAGTATGTCAGGGTCAAGTTCATTTCAAGGTCAAATCCAGCAAAAATGTTCAAATCTTTTCCATCATCACTCCGTTATATTTTTGGAGTCGCTGGAACGTGTATTTTGTATTTCACTCTGCTACTTCTTTATCGTTTCGCCTTCTTTTATAACGTACTCGTTTATTCTCAAAAGATCTGTGCAAGGGATTTCTCTTGCGTTTTTTTCCTTTTTCCGCGCTTTCTCTCTGCAACATCCAACAGAAATCTGCCATCATGTTTTCATCCCATCTACCCTGAAATCTTCGTTCTACATCTTTAAAATCTTGGTGGAAACGTTCTCCTTGTTCTTCACTGAAATTGCCAACGTTATCTGGAAATTCGTCCACGTGACTGTCCATCATATGTAATTTTAAACTCATGTTACATTCCAATCTCCTGAAATTCTCAACCATGTCAGATATTATTTTGTTCTAGTCCGAGCTCTTATGTGATTGCCTAGAAAATTACTACATACTTTCTTGAAGCTGATCCACGCATTCTTCTCAATAGAGCTCATTTGAGTTACGAAGTGATTGTCTCTAAACATTTTTCTGATCTGAGGTCCATCGAATACTCCCGCGCCTACTTTAGCATCAGATAGACCTGGAAATTGATCTCGTAAGTATTTGTAACAATCGCTTTCTTTATTCAACGCTTTGACGAATTGTTTCATGAGTCCTAACTTTATATGTATAATGGAGGTATTAATACCTTCTTTGAATCTATCAACGGCTGCTGTAAGATATTGTCGGATCCTACAACGAAGGATGTTCTAGGTTCCCAAACCTTTTTCACGTAATGATTTTATTTATCTCTACTATCCCATTTACAAAGATAACACGGTTTTTTTGTATAGCCAGATTGCTGTCCCAGAATTATTGTGAGGATTTTAAAATCTCCGCAAACTTGCCATTTGTGGTCATCTTATTTTATTGCTGCTAATAGAGTTTTCAAACATTCATACGGTTCCTTATACGCTCTGAAATACGTTTGCGATTCTTTGATGCTTCATACTTACCACAAACATAGCAAAATGAATCTGGATCCTTATTGCATATGTGATCCGAACTTGTAGTGATAGACTCTACAGTAGCCAAGTTTTCCACCAATGCATAGCTGCGGTCGCTTGATGACGACGATTGCAGACCCGCTTGCTTACCCAGACCAACTGCCGATACTGGGGTTCCTTGTGAGAACCGCTGTATCGTAACACATTTCCGTGTGCCTGCCATGAAGGCTTGGACGCCTTCATCCAGGGATTTTGCCGGAAAAATAAACAATACAAAAAACCGTTGTCCGCCGTCACCGCGTGGAGGTACTCAGGGTGCAGGCACACCACGTATATTCGCTGTATCAAATTTACAACGATGAGCTCCAATTCACTTGAATTGAGAGATCACGTGACTGGATTTCAAAATTTATTTTGCGGTACGAGAACAGATTTATTCTCGCTCGGAACTGAGTGAGTTGATGCATGGAAAAAAAAACTTGGCAGATCTCCAAACAGACCTCCGCGTCTTTTAAACGTCAAAGACGTGTACTGCTCAACGGATCATTCGGTCATGGACGCCGATCCGCGGTAATGCATTGAAGACACGAGAGAGCTAGGAAACCGCCATAGGCGACAGCCTTCCGACTGACCGCTCCGTCACGGCCTCTCTTACTACAGACCCGAGCCGGCGCGATCGAAGCTCCGCTATCCACTCCACGCGCGACCCGGCGCCCTATGAGTGGAAACACGTCGACCAGCACTCCCATGGAGGGGGTCAGCTTGGACTTTAGATTAGAACATTTTTGCTAGATTTGATCTTGAAATGACCTTGGGGGTTATGTTATCAACAAAATTGAATACATATCTAGACGTAAAATTTCCCGTTCTTTCAGAATCTGCAGTCAAAAATTCATTTTTGGCAGAATAAATACATTTGACCTTGAAATGACCTTGAATTTGACCTTGTCGGATCAAATGGACATCGGATTTGGATTCAGCGACCTCAAAAATATATAGGAATAATAATTTGAATCGATTTGACTATTTTTCCAGGATTTGACCTTGAAATGACCTTGAACGTGACGTGATGGAGACAAACGGACACCGGATTCGAATTCAGCAACCTCAAAAAACAAAGATATACTGGTCTGGTTCCGGGAACAGGAGCTTTTTTTTTGTGTGCCTGTGTAATATGCGTTGCCACACATAAAAAGACGCTAGACAAAGGAGGCACATTATTTGAATAATAAGTAAAAAATAATCAAAATAATCGACTAATTCTTATGGTCATAAATTTTATAATTCACAGAGAATTTTTAATTATAAATCATAGTTTTTTGATGACTTTTTTTACGGACACTCAACGATCACTTTGGAGAGTGACCATACAATTTTAAAGCTAATTAAATTGCCTACAAATTATATTCTTAAGTTCTACTCGTAGGATCAATGGTTTCGACGCAATTTCGGTCCAAAACAGGTCTAAAACTAAAATTTTCAATCTTTGGAAAAACTGCCCTATATTCAAAGTGCTGTAATTCAGTAACCAATTGACCTACAGAGCTTCGGTTGAGCTTAATTTATCACAAATTTAATGCTCTTAAAAAACGTATAGAATAGCTTTCGACGAAAAATGCATGGATTAGGAGATAAAGAGCAGAATCTGAAACAAGTCCAAAAATTTCGCGGTTGTTATTGTGTAAAAATTTTTCTACGACTTTTTGAGAGTTGCAAACTTGGATACACATAGCCCTAATGGGTCCAAACAACATACAAAAATATCAGATACATCATGTTTTGTTAATTTATCGTCGATTTTGACCGGCCTAAAATGGCACTCTGAAACAGCAGCGGCAACGGTAACGGGAACAGCGGCCGGTAGCGGCAACTGAAAAGTTTATAAATCGGACTTAACTCTAGATAGTGGAGGGTAGAAGAGTAGGCATACGCGAGAACCGCCAGCAACAAAACTACAGAAGTAAGCTTTGCGCTACTATTAAAATAGTTATAAATTTGTTTACAAAATAACAATGTTTTGTATTCGATGATCGAGAAGAACATGAATGTTACTATATGCTAATTTTGTTCAGTTTAAAAAAAAATTAGAAGACCTGAAAAAGAGGGACTTATAAAATTACTTGTTTAAAAGAAAGTATGAATTTTTTTCACGTTTCTTAGTTTCCGTATAAAGAAAAAGCGTATCCCCGCGTGTGTGCCAAATTCCATTAATTTGCGATTTTTACTTTTAATGATATGATTTTTTAAAACAAATCGATTCTAAGCCTTTTAAGTATCATCATTTTTAAAAATGGTTTGGCATACGTATTTTCTATATAATTGATACCATATATTAAAATTTGGGAAAAATTGAAAATTTAGTCTAAAAAGTAATACATTTGGCATGGAATGACTGCTGATAAAATTGATATGTGGTTGTTCTCTCTGAGGGATCATAATATTAATTGTTGTTCATTCAGTCAGATTTGTTTGAGTGATTTAGCTTCATAGGTATAATATCTGGTTAGCCGACATTAATTATTTGAATTAAATTGAAGGGTTTCTTTCATAAGCAACATTTGTCAAAAACGCCAATCCATGTAGTATTGGTAATATGCCTGCCTAGAGAGTAGGCATTATTACTAATACTATCGGGACTAATACTATCGTTTTTGACAAATGTTGTTTTTGAAAGAAACCCTTCAATATTGTAATCGGTTTTAACCTTTTAATTACATAGTGTGGTGTCGATAACGTTTTATTATACCGTCCCCCCCCCCCTCCCCCCCGTATACCGTTATATTATACCGTATGTCTGTCGGCAAACGCAAGAAATCTGACAAGAAAAGTATCCGAGGCCGCCGCTCCGATCTTGATAAAACTCCGTAAATTTAAAGTTTATCGAAAAATAAGACCCCTATTTTTTTATAGCTGCCAAATTTTAGTTTAAGGGGGTGAAATGGACCCCTGAACTTTCACCCCCCCCTCGAGATATCTCCGAAACGAAGCGAGATAGATGAAAAGTGTAAACATACGTTTTGTTTGGTTTTTTCAATGTAATAAAATGCCTTAAACAGATTTTGGATAAACGCATTATTTTTCAAAAAAAATTTTTTTAATATAATTTTTCGAAATATCTTTTTGGTCATATGAACAAAAATGTAGGAAATTTTATTACAAATTTAACCATATATGATAACATATATTTCCCTCCTACAATTTTCCAAATTTCCAACTTTTATGTTCGAGCGGGCTACCAATGGCAGTGATGGAATAGGAGGTCGTCTCTCTATTATATAAAATAGTTTTTTCGATGCATCGAAAACCCTCGCCGGCTGTGCGTCACTGCCGTCGCCGACATAATGTTCTCTTATTACCGCGATACGACTGCGTGGTGAGGTCACCGCGCTGGTAAACACAACGACGCTCATCAGCTGGTGGTGTTTCTTTATACGTCGAAGAAACTATTGGTCCACCCGATAGTAGTGACGTGATAGGAGGTCGTAGGTTTAAATATAAAAGTGGATTTATTAATTATCTTATATCTTTAAGTAATCCTTTTCCATTATAATTAACTTTAGTGTTATTATACGATGAAAACATAAATTGTGACATTGTAGACACGCGTTATTAATTAGCGTGTGTGTAAATATCCGTCACCAGACCACGGTAACATTCTCTCTGCAAATATAATCAACCGAATATTATCAAAATAAAATGGACAAAAATTGTTCAGAAATCTTGTTAATAAATCGGACTGTTAATTTATTTATATTATTTTCCGTATGTGTGTAGTTAATTAATTATGTATAATTTTTGAAAGAGCAAGATAACTCACACGTTAGATTAGATCGCTGAATTTTTATACTTTTTTGTTAGAATTATTTTCTTCTTTAACTTATCAAGTGATGAGTTCAAATAAGTTACCGACTTTTGAGAAGATCGTAGAGAATCTTGCTAGCGGGCGCATACCATTGACGTCTCTCGAGAAACCGCTGGAACTGATATTCCGCACGACAGGACCATCCATGGCCGAAGTAGAACGAGATTTGCAAAAATGTGAAGAGTACTGGAGGAACCAGTACGCGAAGAAGAAAGTTAAAGAAGAAAATAATTCTAACAAAAAAGTATAAAAATTTAGCGATCTATTCTAACGTGTGTTATCTTGCTCTTTCAAAAATTATACATAATTAATTACCTACACACAAACGGTAAATTAGATTTAAACAATTTTCTTTTTTTGAAAAATAATGTATTTATCTAAAATCTATTAAGGGCATTTTATTACACTGAAAAAACCAAACAACGCGTACGTTTAAACTTTTCATCTATCTCGCTTCGTTTCGGAGATAACATTTGAGAGATAATATTCTAAAACTTCAATCCCTTACTCATAATCAGTTTTCTTCGCCACGGTTTACTAACTTCATTAAATATTCGTGGTACAAGAGTGGATATGTAGACACGAGACCTCCTGAATTTGAACATCTTGTAGAATTTTGTTATGCACAGGACCCGAAATTACGATGCCACATATGTATGTGGCGATGGTGCCATTATTACGTGTGCCTGGTGTAAGAAACAACTTTGTATGAAACATTTTTTTCACGGAGTACCATTATTGCCATAATTATGAGCCATTGAAAGTTGAACTTTATTAAATGAAAGAAAAGTGGCACTAAAATACATATAATAGAAGTAATTACCCCCGACCTATCGCTTCACTGCCTTTGATAGCCCGCTCAAACATAAAAGTTAGAAATTTGGAAAACTGTAGGAGGGAAATATATCTTATCATATATAGTTGAATTTGTAATAAAATTTCCTACATTTTTGTCCATATGACCAAACCGATATTTCGAAAAATTAAATTAAAACAAATTTTTTTTTTGAAAAATAATACGTTTATCCAAAATCGGTTTAAAGCATTTTATTACGTTGAAAAAACCAAACAAAACGTATGTTTACAGTTTCATCTATCTCGCTTCGTTTCGGAGATAGCTCGAGGGGGGTGAAAGTTCAGGGGTCCATTTCACACCCTTAAACTGTAATTGGGCTGCTTTAAAAAAATAGGGATCTCTTATTTTTCGATAAACTTTAAATTTACGTAGTTTCATCAAGATCAGAAGCGGCGGCCTCGGGTACTTTCCTTGTGAGTGTACCTAAAATTTGAACTACCGAAGTCAGGTAGTCAAATTTGAGGTATACTCAGGCTTCTTGCGTTTACCGACGGACATACGGTATATCTGAAGATTCTTGCCACATTAAATATGTCAGATCACTGTACGATCATAACACAATTAACCATATTTTTCATTGATACTTCATGAATTTCGTAATCCAGCAATAACTATCGACTGTCAATCTCGATTGCTGTTACTCGAACAGCCTGAGTTCAGCTGATTGCGACTGTCGAGCGGGCGGCTTAAGAGGAACTTAACCGTCAATCAATAATACTTAGTCCGTCGATCTATCATTAACCGGCGGTATAAGTATAAGACAAATTAAGCCATTTCTTTTTTTAACTTCTTGACTGGATATACGGTATAATTTTTACGAATTTAGATCTACTATAAGTCCCCGCGTTTTGGTATTTTGAAATACGGACTTCGGATTTAAAATTAAGATGCTAGAAATATTCAGGGATTAACTTTCATGAAAGTAACAATATTGAAAATCCTTCATCCTCAAAGAGTTATTAACATAATGTTTCGAAATCATGGTTTCATATCATTGCTCTCCTTTTGTTACACATTCGGTGGTACAATAACTGGAAGAAAATGTAAGCTAACAACTTTGAGAATTAGTTCACCTATTGTTTGTATAATCGTTTATAATAATTATTTAATAGTGCACTTTGTTTTCTTATTGAACATGTTAATTATTTTTAGACTTCATTCCTTCCTGACAAGGATGTATACCATGTTACTAAAGTTCAATTGATGGCTAATATGGACGCTATGATGGGTGGCAGGGCTGCCGAGGAGCTTATTTTTGGTCCTGATAGAGTGACAACTGGAGCGTCTGATGATTTAGTGGTAAGTCAAAATGGATAATTAAAGGTAAACATTTGTTATAGTCAGAATTAAAGGTTTTATATACAGGGTGCGCCCCGATATTGTTATACTTCCTTGATAAAATTTATCCTTACGATAAAGTTCCTACCATTCACTCTGACCGATCGATGGGTGGTTCATTATGAGAATAAATTACACCATCAAGAGTAATAATCAGTTTTAACGCTGTAATCGATGGGTCCTAGTAAAACGGATGTAACTCTTTGTTAGTTGTATGAAAAGCCATATTATTATTTTATCATGGAATGTAATGAACGTTGGAATTGGTTCTGAACGTTATTGGTGATTAAACACGAAAGAAAGATCTACCAATGTCAAGTTCAGTAACAGATTTCGATAGTACAAATATTAATTGAGAAGCTCGATAGAACTAAAGGAAAACTTACTTGAATATTATTCATATTTCTACGTGATAGGCTTCTTCGTTGGAACTTTGTTCAATAAATCTATTGCGCCGAACACGCTTATACCTTACTTGAGTCTGACTAGACGAAGCGCGACTTATTCATTTAAGTCTTACTTATTGTGCCATGCATTCATAGTCACCAAATAAGTCGAATTCCATGAAGTAGTTGCTCCTTCAGTCTTGCTTATTCGCTTCAAGTCTGATTTCGTCAAGACCGTGCTCAAGTCAATGCTTATTCAATGATCGGGTATATTCGGAAAATTTCCGATAAATCGATCAACCAGTGTTCTGGACTTCTAGTTACTCTATTCTGAGTATGTTTGGTGATCTAACGTATATGCAGATAGTTCATGACTCGAGCAGACCGAGTGACAGCGGTCGATTCACAAGCAGTCGATATGTCGTAGACAAATGGTCATTTCAGGCAAATAGTTTTTGCCTAGGCAAATAACTTTTGTGGCTCCGCTCGCTTCGCTCGCTCCGCCGATTCTAGCCTAACCTAACCTAATCTAATCTTACCGAATTTAATTAATTTATATTTCAATGCGTTAGATTAGATTAGGTTAGGTTAACCCTAGATAGCTAACGTTCGTTGCTGCGACGAACACGGAATACACATTTAGATGTAGCATAAAGGAAGGTTAACTAATACTAGCGGAGTCGCAAAGTAATTATTTGTTTATATCAATAATATTTTTTATACATCAATGAAATATCTCTTTCTTACAATCATGTGGGATAGCATGTGATTGCGAGAAAGAAGTATAATATTTAATGAACCCATGGGGCACAGAACATTGCAGAAACGTTGCTTTAATGTTGTAATATCTCAGGTTGTTTTCCAATGTTTCAGCTATACTTGATATGATGAGGGGTATACAGGCTGTTCCCATCTATACACGCCAGCGTAGCATATTGCATATCGGTTGGCGCTATCGGCTCCAAGATAGTTCCCTAAAATTCGGTGACAATACCGACAGCCCAGACACGAACCAAATAGTCCAGACACGAACCAAATAGATGTTTCAGTCCGAAAAACATCGGTCATCTCAATAGTGGTGGATGTGACAGATTCTCTGACAGATAGCTTGATAATCGTTTGGATTTTTTTCGAATAATCAAGATAGTGAACGGAAGCAGTGCCATTTTTCTCTGGTTGCTTGTGCATAAAGAGCAGAAAAGGAGATATCAGTATCTCAGAAGAAGTGCCATCAGATAAGTTACTTCCTAACTGACCGTCTTAACCTGATTTTGATCACGTATGAAGGACAAATATCTTTGTGGTTATCAAAATGAGGTTAAGACGATCAGTTAGGAAGTAATTTATCTGATGGCACTTCTTCTGAGATACTGATATCTCCTTTTCTGCTCTTTATGCACAAGCAACCAGAGAAAAATGGCACTGCTTCCGTTCACTATTTTGATTATTCGAAAAAAATCCAAACGATTATCAAGCTATCTGTCAGAGCGTCTGTCACATTCACCACTATTGAGATGACCGATGTTTTTCGGACTGAAACGTCTATTTGGTTCGTGTCTTGCTGTGGGTATTGTCACCGAATTTTAGGGGACCATCTTGGATGCAATGTGCTACGCTGGCGTGTATAGAGGGGAACAGTCTGTAGATGTAAAAGCCGCCAAGTCACATTTTTGTGAAATCCGAGTCAGACACGTGAATGTGTTCCTTATAAGTACGTGCAGTTGCAAGCGTATTTCTGCTTCATATTATTAACGGTTTAAGGTGGAATTTGCACCTTTTTCCAAAATGTTTCCGAACAAAGATACAGGGTGTCAAAGTTTCGAAAAAAAATGGTTTTCTTATCATAACTTCTAAACTGGGGTAGAGGCACCGGTTTTAGCCACTGAACCAGTTTTAGCCATTTCCGACTTTACTTTGTTTTAAATATGGCCAATGACATGCAATTTGCCAAATAAAGTTTGCATTTTCCGCCTCATATTGTTACCAACTGAATTCGAAATGCGCACGTCTCTTTTTTCCCACCATAAATATGTGAATGCCGGGTACCTCTGATAAGGTTGTGAATTTGACTGATCCTGAAGAGTTTTGTTAAGAAATTCGCTATTCAAATGTGCCAGCAATTTTCACACAACGCAACTACCAGGGGGACAATTTTGATTTTATTACATATGTAAGTTCCTACTCTAGCTTAATTTTCATAATTTAGAGGAAATTTTTGTTCTAACCTAATAACATTAAGATGGCTATAAATGGAGCGGCGAAATAATGGTTTTCCTAGTTTTAGTCACAAAATGGCTAAAACTGGCGCTTCAGTTTCACCAGTTATAGCCACCTTGGGTACTGTTAGTGCAGAGCAGAAGAAAACAGTTTCAGAAATATTGCAAGATGTTTGGAAATGACCCGATTCATCCGTAATGACAAAAAGAAAACGAAATATCCTTAAATTACACAGGCCGACAAATTTCTGACCCAGAAACGGGACCTTGTGTACCCGAAGGATTTTGATACGCTGTGAATCCGAATCTGGCTTCAGATTTAACCCTATACGTCAGGTTTTCGAGATATCCTAACCTAAAAGTGCGAAAAACACGCTTTTCTGCTAAATTCAGGGTTATGTATCATCGTGAATAAATTTTTTTTCTAAAAACGGATGACGCCTTTTTAAAGCAGCACTCTTACCCTTTAAAACCATGTCTCCAAATTTTGTATATCATTTTTTTTCATTGAGATATCTATGATTGAAACTAGGTACTTTCGCTATTTCAATACAGCATTGGGTCACATGCAATTTCCTTAACTCCCAACGCTGTAACCTAGGACTGTATAACCTAAGTCCATTAAAACCCAAATTTCCTCAACCCCCCAACCCTGTCATATTACATATAGAAGACTGATATAATATATCGGTTCATTTGAAAAATTGCATGTGACCCAATGCTGTATTGAAATAACGAAAGTACCTAGTTTCAATCATAGATATCTCAATGAAAAAAATTATATACAAAATTTGGAGATATGGTTTTAAAGGGTAAGAGTGCTGCTTTAGAAAGGCGTTATCGGTTTTTAGAAAAAAAATTTATTCGCGATGATACGTAATCCCGAATTTAGCAGGAAAACGTGTTTTTCGCACTTTTAGGTTAGGATATCTCGAAAACCTGACGTATAGGGTTAATTCTGAGGCCGGATTCGGATTCAGCGTACCAAAATCCTTCGGGCACATAATGTCCTGTTTCTGGGTTAGGGCTTTCGTTAAATTTTGTTGGCCTGTGTTTCCTTCAGTATTAACTTTTGACAAATGGCTTGAGATTGTAAAAGCCCGAGATATACTTACTATATAGACTTCTTTTTGATACATTATGTCTTCTGTATTTTCGGATATTTAATATACGTTTCTTAAAATTGTTTTATTTTATTTTATGCCTTCATTAACATTACTAATGTTAGTAAAACGTAAGTGGCAGGTGGTGGCTATATTTGGTGCCTTCATGTGGCTATATCTAGAGCAAAATGGCTAAAACCGGTAGATATAGCAATTGTGAACCTATTTATTTTTTATACACAATTCTATATTCAGCATCTCTTTCTTTTCTCCGACTGGAATTCCCTTAATGTGTCCTCTATCTACGTTTAGTTTACGCGAAGGAAATAACTTAGAAATACGTATAAAATGCAATAGTGAATCATGTAACTTCGTTAAAGTGGCTATAACCGGTGCCTCTACCCTACTTGATCGATTTCCATGAAATTTCGCACACAGGCTAATGTAGAACAGCTCTAAGCAATAATTAAATAATTTTTAAGAATTCTCCAGTGGCGTAGATACTAGGGGCCGGTACCCCCCTTCCCCCTCCCAATCTTCGGCGCCACTTTATATTTTGCAAAGAAAATTTAATTATTGGATTCCCCGTTTAATTTAAAGAAAAAAATCACCCTTGCAAATTTTTGATTTGTGACTTCGTTTTTGAGATTTTTTTCTTTAAATTAAACGGGGAATCCAATAATTAAATTTTCTTTGCAAAATATCCAGTGGCGCCGAAGATTGGGAAGGGGGAAAGGGGGGTACCGGCCCCCAGTATCTACGCCACTGGAGAATTTTTTAAAATTATTTCATTATTACTTAGAGCTGTACGACATTAGCCTGTGTGCGAAATTTCATGGAAATCGATCAAGTAGTTTAGAAGTTATGATGAGAAAACCATTTTTTTCGAAACTTTGACACCCTATATCTTTGTTAGGAAACATTTTTGAAAAAAATTTTCTCATGAGAATCTATTTTTTTTGTTGCTCTATCATATATCACAATTAATGAAGTTCAACCTAGCTTTGGCCTGCTCGCAACCCTATACATAAAAATAAATATCTCAAAAACGAAGCCATAAATCAAAAATTTGCAAGGGTGATTTTTTTCTCTAAATTAAACGGGGAATCCAATAATTAAATTTTCTTTGCAAAATATCCAGTGGCGCCGAAGATTGGGAGGGGGAAAGGGGGTACCGGCCCCTAGTATCTACGCCACTGGAGAATTTTTAAAAATTATTTAATTATTGCTTAGAGCTATTCTACATTAGCCTGTGTGCGAAATTTCATGGAAATCGATCAAGTAGTTTAGAAGTTATGATGAGAAACCCATTTTTTTCGAAACTTTGACACCCTGTATCTTTGTTAGGAAACATTTTAAAAAAAAATTTTCTTATGAAAGTCTACCTTTTTTGTTGTTCTATCACATATAAAAAAATGACGTTTAACCTGGTCCACCCTGTATATATATATATATATATACCAATCATTCAACAATTTCACCGTGTTATTCAAATGGAAATCAGAAAAAGCGATTGAGACACTCCTAAAAATATTGAGTGAGAATTTGCACCCGGCGACATATTCAGTTACATTAAATACTAACGTTTTAAGTGCCCGCCTAGAGAATTAATTAAAAAAGCTTTTTTTGAATCAGTCTAATATACCGAATGTCCCAGGAGAAATCGAGCAAGTGCCGATACCTATGGCCGATAACTTGAAATGTGACTTCGGCAGTGTTTGCCGACGGTCAAGTCTTTGATAGAGTTAGAGTTGGCTTGAGAAGAGTGTGCTGTGTGTCCTGCGTGGGAGCGAAAAGTGTCAAACGTCTGATTTTCCGATAGCTGTCAATTCGGGAGATCGAAGCATTGAATAATAGACGAAACACTTCGATCTCCCAAATTGACAGCTATTGGCAATCGACATTGGATGCTCGCCATCTGGTGGCGGATCCCCCAACCATTATTAGGACGCTATGTACTAAATACGGACAGCTGATCGTGCTTAGTGAATGAAATTTACGTGAGAATTTATAAAGTTTAAAGAATATAATGAGTGGTATGAGCTTCGTACAACGAATAAAAAGAATATGTAAAGTCTTGTGCAGTTAGTGACTGCGAAAGTAATTCGAAAAAACATTTATCCTTGTGTTTTCACGGTTTTCCAAAACCAAATAAACGCATAGTATACACTGAAAATTTGTTTGGAAAATTAGAAAAAGTAGATAAATTGAAGGCATGGCAACGTGCTACAAAAGTGGAAAATATTACAGAAAGAAAAAAGTGTGTTCTTTACACTTCACAAAACAAGATTACATATTACCAGGTATGTGTATGATTATGTATTGCTGCAACTTGTTTTTGGAGCCACCTAACCTATTATAATAAGAGTTTTATTCACATTTTTGTATTTATTACAGATATTCAATCGAAGGAAAGGACTTTAAAAAAACAGCAATCCCGTCCTGTAACACTGCACAACAAAATTACATTTTTTTCTGTTTCTCGAACCAGACCAGGTGATTCTTATAGATTTACGTATGCTAAAAATGAATCTGACTCTCAAATTTGCGACGTGGATCAGGATTTCGAGATACTTGAGGTTAAATATACGAAAACGGGCAATTTTGGCCATATTCACGGGTCTATTACAATGAAACTAAAAAATTTTTCTTAATTGCACTTACAGTATTTGAAAGTGTCGTTTTTGAACTTTTCAATACATTATTTGATTGTTCCTAAACGATTTTGCAAAGCCAAATTTCAGTACGACAAATCGATAGTTCAGGTCCACCGCGCCACGTGCCTAAATGTATCAGGCACGTGGTGCGGTGGACCTACATGATCGATTTGTCGTACTGAAATTTGGCTTTGTAAAGTCGTCTAGGAACAATCAAGTAATATATTGAAAAGTTCAAAAACTACACTTTCAAATGCTGTAAGTGCAATTAAAAAAAATTTTTTAGTTTCATTGTAATAGACCCGTGAATATGGCCAAAATCGCCCGTTTTCGTATTTTTAACTTCAAGTATCTGGAAATCCTGATCCACGTCACAAATTTGAGAGTCAGATTCATTTTTAGCGCACATAAATCTATAAGAATCACCTGGTCTGGTTCGAGAAACAAAATCACTGTTGCCCAGTGTAATTTACCGAGTACGTGTAAGAATGTGTAGAACGTGATAATGCACGACTACAAAGACGATTGAAAAGAGCTAACACCTCCGAAACTAACATCGACTCGCAATTGGAAGGGAAATGCTCTGCTGCTTTAGGAAGTGAAGGTGTCCCAGAACCAGCAGACTTTACCAATGATGAAAAGGAATTAAGCAGTCCTGAATACATATTACCAGGTATGCATTTGATTATGTATTGCTGAAACTTGATTTTGGAGCCACCTAACCTATAATAAAAGTTATTCACTTTTTTTTTTATTTATTACAGATATTCCCCGAAAAAGAGGACTTTAGAAAAAACATCAATCCCGTCCTGTAATTTATCGAGTACATCTAAGAATGTAGAACGTGATAATGCACAACTACAAAGACGATCGAAAAGAGTCAACATATCCGAAACTAACATCGACCCGCAATCAGAAGGGAAATGCTCTGCTGCTTTAGGAAGTGAAGGTGTTCTAGAACCAGCAGACTTTACCAATGACGAAAAGGAATTAAGCAGTCCTGTGTTGATCCGTTGATGACAATCAAGAAGGAGCATGAACGCAAAGAAAATATTCCACCGACGACTGACATAGGGATTCAAGTTAAGAGCGATTTCCTGGCGTGCAAATTTACTGATTTCTTGAAAAATGAACGAGCTCTTAGTACTGCAACGGGAATAAATTCTTTAAAAGTTCTAAATTGTATAGTAGCGATGATCATCAAGGCTTTTGGAGAAAAATTGGATCAAAGTAACTTTAAAATGAACTTATATGACAGAGTACTTATGTGACGTATGTAAAATTAAAGCAGAATATCTCATATCAATTTCTGGCTCTTTTATTTAATTGCTATTCTGATAATCATTGTCGGCGGGTGATTTTAGAGATGATTAATATTCTCAGTGAGATATTGAAAGTGGCGATTAAGTGGCCTACAAGGAAAGAAATATCAAAAATATGCCACTTTGTTTTGAAGATTTTGAAGATGTTAGAGTCGTCATTGATTGCACAGAAATATTTATTCAAGAGCCCAAAAATCTTTGTTGTCAATTAATAACTCACACTAATTACAAAAAGGCTCGAACTGTAAAATTTATGACTGGTGTAGCACCTGATGGAAGTATTACGTTCATAAGTAAAGCTTGGGGCGGGAGGACTTCGGATCCAAGAATATTTTAACAGTCATTTGATTCATTGATTCATTTGTTAGAGCCTGGTGATGCGATTATGGCTGATAAAAGTTTTACCATTGATGAAATGTATGCCAAGAACCATTAGAAGCTAATAAGACCACCATTTTTAAGAGATGAAAAGCAATTCTCAAAAGCTGAAGCCATGATGACAGCAAAAATAGGAAAAGCGCGAGTTCATGTAGAACGATCAAATCAAAGGGCTAAAATATACAAAGTTGTAGGTGAGACGATGCCTGCTCAGCTTGTTGGACATGCTGAAGAAATTTTTATAATAATTTGTGGTACCATAAACCTTTGCTCTGTGCAATTCTAAAAGATGATAAATTCATGAAACAGCGCTGAATGTTTGTAATTAAATATTTCGATGTTTTAGACGTATGAATGAGGAACAGTCCAGTGAAAATGTACATTAATTGTTTATTATATTATTTGTTTTTGGTATAAATTATTCATTAAACATTGTTCTTATCCGTGTTCTCTTTGTCATTGAACTCATTTTTTGAACCCACTTCTTTCGATTTCTCCATTAATTTCATAAGGTGCATCTTTTAAGTGAGACGTTTGTCGACAGAATTCTGCTTTAAAGCTGTCAAACTGATACAACCGGGTGTCACATTTTCCACATTTCTACTAATTTTTATAATGTGATTTGCATTAAGGACACGATTTCCTTTAATCATATTGCGATGGGAAGGATTTGTTTGGGCCCAATCATAAATGTGATCTACAGTTATTAACATTTTTACTACTTTCTCACAAATCGCGTGTATTATCGAATGGTTTAGGTCTTATTCGGCGCCATATTGGTTAAGTCATGCCCCCATGTCGATTCCCAATCGGGAAATCAAACATTTGACACTTTTCGCTCTCACGCCGCACACACTGCGCACTCTTCTCAAGCCAACTCTATCAAATTCTCGATCGTCGCATCGGCAAATACTGCCGAACTCAAATTTTAAGTTATCGGCCATAGGTATCGGCACTTGCTCGAATTCTCCTGGGACATACGGTATATGGGGCATTCCATGTCAACTTTTAGTAGTATTATAGAAACTTTTGGGTCTCCGATTTAGTTGTTGATTTTTTTTCAAATATCTTTAATGAATATAAAAACTGGCCTAAATTTTCAGAATGATTCCATAAGTCGTTCAGCTGTTATTAATTTTTATATTTCTCATTTTTTTCTTTTCATCGCGATTTACGGCTTAAATTAATAAA
Source organism: Xiphydria camelus (assembly GCA_963678675.1). Classification (NCBI taxonomy): domain Eukaryota; kingdom Metazoa; phylum Arthropoda; class Insecta; order Hymenoptera; family Xiphydriidae; genus Xiphydria; species Xiphydria camelus. The sequence goes on along the minus strand of OY783192.1, from coordinate 13,540,249 downwards.
ATATGAAAACAATGACCCATATGAAAAATCTATTTTTTTTATTTCGAAATTTTTTTATTTTTTTATAATCCGTTTTTTATTGAAAATGGAAACAAAAAGTGTTGTATCTCAAAACCGACATTTTAAATTTTCATGATTTTTTTACCCTAAATTTCTACATCTTTTACGGTAATTTTGAGAGCACTTAGAAAGTTGGGCCTCCCATAAAAATGTTTTAATGACTTTTTTAGTGATTTGAAATGTCAGAATTTACTTTATTTATGCTAGCTTAGAATGGATTTTTGCCCTGCTAAAATTAATTCCAATACATGATTTTATAAAATTGTACAAAATTTGTTATTAATATGACAGATCGAATTATTAAAAATGTAATCGTATAAATATGGGCCTTTTAAGTATCTAAAAATGTCTGATGCATTACCTAGTATGTTCATGGTAGTGTATTGCATTAGTATTCGGTTTCATACGTGGATAACTTGGGTTCGATTCTCACTGACAGCCGAAACGTTTTCAAAAAATTTTACAGCAAATATCTGTAGGATTGGAAGAGTGGTTGAGCGAGACCGTTCCCGAAGGTCGGGACCGTAAGGAGTGCGAAGGACCAGAGCGACGGTCGGCGAGACTGTTCTCGGAAAACGGAATACGCGGAAGGCAAGGGGCCTGAGTAGCGGCCAGCGAGGCTGCTCGTCAGGAATAAGGGATGGACGGAGAAGGGTAAACAGAGGTAGAGAAGGAGTAGGACGATATACCGTATGTCCCACTCTGTACGGGCCAGTTTGAAGTTACCTTCGGGGAGGCTTGGTCGGTACTTGAGTCATTTAATACCGGTAGAAGTCGAGTCGTTAGTTAAAGTTGGTGTCAATTCGGGTGATCGAAGCGTCTAACTTCGAAATTATGAATTTGTGAATAATGGAAATTACTCACCATTATTCACAAATTTATAATTTCGAGGTTAGACGCTTCGATCTCCCGAATTGACACCAACTCTAACTACCGACTCGACTTCTACCGGTATTAAATGTTTCGATTACCGACCAAGCCTCCCTGAAGGTAACTTTCAAACTGGCCCGTACAGAGTGGGACATACGGTAAGCGGAGGATCGGTAGTTCGGAGGGCAGAGTTCAGAGATGGTAGATTCAGTTCAGAGATCGTAGATTGTTCAGAGTGCAGACGTACAGATTCCGTAATGTGCAGAGTGTGAAATTAGCGAAGTCGTCATTTCTTATGTTACTTAAAATACACGTTCATACCGCTTGACATATCCTGTTCTCCATGATTTTGATCCCACATATCTGGTAAAGTTTACATTTTAATTATTTCCAAACGATGATAATGATGTCTAGAAATTGAAACTCTTGTCTATATTTATTTTTTTTATCTATTTAAGTTTAGAAGATTTTTATGGTGAGGTGAATCAAAAAGTGAAATGAAATTTTTAAAAATTATTAAAATTTAAAATTTACCAAATATTTGCTGTACAATTTTTTGAAAAAGTCGGCTGTCAGTGAGAATCGAACCCGAGTTCTCAACGTGAAAGACCGAATACTAATGCAATACACTACCATAAACATACTAATGCATCAGACATGCTTAGATACTTAAATGGCCCATATTTGTAAGATTACATTTTTAATAATTCGATCTGTCATATTAATACCAAATGTTGTACAATTTTATAAAATCATGTATTTGAATTACATTTTAGCAGGACAAAAAATCCATTCTAAGCTAGCATAAATAAAGTGAATTCTGACATTTCAAATCACTAAAAAAATTCATTAAAAATTTCTATGGGAGGTCCCACTTTCTATGTGCTCTCAAAATTACCGTAAGATGTAGAAATATAGATTTAAAAAATCATGAAAATTAAAAATGTCCGTTTTGAGATACATTTTTTGTTTATATTTTCAACAAAAAACGCAATATATAAAATTATTTTTTTTTCGAAATCTTCACAAAAAATACAGTTTTCATATGGGTCATTTTTTGAATATTTTGTTAATTTAAGCCGTAAATATATAAATATAAAAATTAATAACAGCTGAACGACTTGTGGAATCGTTCTGAAAATGTAGGCCAGTTTTTATATTGATTAAAGATACTTGAAAAAAAATCAGCAACTAAATCGGAGACCCAAGTTTCTACCTACTACTAAAAGTTGACATGGAATGTCCATATACAAGGTATCCCTAAATATCGTGTACAAACGGAAGGAGGTAATTCTTTGGCTTGTTCCATGACTAAAAGTTCATATAAATATAGGCCCGTAAAAGCTTTGTTACTGATCTACAGGGTGTTGAAATTTCAAAGTTTTTTAGTTTTTTTTTATAGCTTATGCAGTTTTTAAGATATTGAGCTCAAATTTGGAATGTAGGTTATGCTGTAAGGCTTATATCATTGGGCATGTCAAATGGTTTTGAGAAAATACAGGGGGTTATTTTCTCAGGGGTCGTGCCCCTTTTTCTCCCCCTGAACTTTTTTGCGGTGCGCCTGAGGTAGATTCTAAAATCAAAAATAAATTTTCTGTTTTGTTTACATACTTTTTGGTCTCTTGTAGTTTTTCTGTATCTGCCACCGTTATCGAGAAAAAACCGTAAGAAATACTCCGGGAATGCTCCAAAGAATACGGGAATCAATGAAAAGAAGAGCGGAGACATGTGTAAGGGTTTGAAGGTCACTTTCAGCAGTTATTGTAACGTTGTTTTGTTATGTTTATTATTTAGGTTTTTCTTAGTGTAATAAATCATTGCTACAAAAATCGCGTTATCCCAACCTTAATTTTTTTTATTTTAATTTCATCTAGGGGTCATTCCATACCAAATCGGACACTTTTTGGAGTAACATTTCGGATTTTGCTCAAAATTGGATATATTGTAGTCTTTGTCGATGTTTAACCGTATCTCGAAGGATTTTTCAAAATTTTGAAAATTGTTGATTTTACAGCCACTTGAAAAATAACGCTGCTTTTTTTTCATTAAATTATAATTATCAAACCGGTTGTCGGCTGAGAATAATCTTTTGGGTACTAAAAGTGAAAGAGTTGAAAAATCAGAGAAAAGTTGCATCGATCAAAAAAAAACTTTTTTAAATAATTTTATTTGCACTTGATTTAAACAAATGACGTATTTTCATAGCTGGCCACTTTTTAAAAATCTGAAAAAAAGCAAGCATATACTTTGATATCCTCTCCTTAACGACAAACAAACAAAAATAACGACACTCTTTAAAATTGACGACACAAAAATTAATTGAAGTTGACGCCGCGTCGGAATTGGCACGTCGGCCCCGCCACCAGCCACCGGTCGGTGGGTTCGACTGGCTTGGCGACACGCTAGCGGCGGGGCCGACGCGGCGAGGCCGACGCGGCGAGGCCGACGCGGCGAGGCCGACGCGGCGAGGCCGACGCGGCGTCAACTTTAATTAATTTTTGTGTCGTCAATTTTAAAGTGTCGTTATTTTTGTTTGTTTGTCGTTAAAGAGAGGATATCAAAGTATATGCTTGCTTTTTTTCAGATTTTTAAAAAGTGGCCAGCTATGAAAATACGTCATTTGTTTAAATCAATTGCAAATAAAATTATTTAAAAAAGTTTTTTTTTGATCGATGCAATTTTTCTCTGATTTTTCAACTCTTTCACTTTTAGTACCCAAAAGATTATTCTCAGCCGACAACTGGTTTGATAATTATAATTTAATGAAAAAAAAGCAGCGTTATTTTTCAAGTGGCTGTAAAATCAACAATTTTCAAAATTTTGAAAAATCCTTCGAGATACGGTTAAACATCGACAAAGACTACAATATATCCAAATTTGAGCAAAATCCGAAATGTTACTCCAAAAAGTGTCCGATTTGGTATGGAATGACCCCTAGCGAATTACAGAAAATCGTTTTTTATTTTTTTTCTCGATAACGCGGTGGCAGATACGAAAAAAACTACAAGAGACCAAAAAGTTTGTAAGCAAAACAGGAAATTTATTTTGTATTTTAGAATCTACCAGAGGCGCACCGCAAAAAAGTTCAGGGGGAGAAAAGATGGCACGACCCCTGAAGAAATAACCCCCTGTAGATTCTTATAACCATTTGATATACCCAATGATATAAGCCCTACAGCATAACCTACATTCTAAATTTGAGCTAAATATCTTGAAAACTGCATGAGCTATAAAAGAAAATTAAAAAAATGTTGAAATTTCAACACCCTGTAGATCAGTAACGAAGTTTTTACGGGCCTATGTTTATATGAATTTTTAGTCATGAAATAAGCCAATGAATTACCTCCTTCCGTTTGTACGTGATATTTAGGGACACCCTGTATATAGGGTCAAGTGGAGTAAAAACGAGAAACTTTTAAAATCTTTCAGTCTTTTCATAACAAAGAATACTCCAAATGACTCGACAATTTTATGTAAAATGATAGTTTACATGAAGAATATATGAGTCGCTTGGTTTCAAAATCGGCCAACTCCAAGTAAGCAAATTTGTCAGGACTTAAAAAAATATGTACCTACCATAGAAATACAGGCATTAATTAATGCGATTCTTGGTACATATACCTATAAGTATATTGCTTCGGAACAACTAATCCATATGTGTATACAAACAATTCTTGGAAGATTTTGCTGCATTATAATTTTTTAAATGGAGATGGCCGATTTTATCAAATACGGAGGTGGGCGATTTTGAAACCAAATGACTCATATATCCGTTATCAATTTTTACAAACCACTTCAAAATCTAAGTAAAAAAAATGAAATACGTGTCTCGATTTTAACCCCGGTTTTCGGTAAAAACGAGACAGCACAGTCGAAAAACAAGACACGCCAGTTTTACGTAGATCAAACCACTTTAGGAGGGTAGGTTAAATGTGTGACATAGGATGTTAAATATACAATCAACTGCTAATATTTTCAATTTTTTATTGTGACAATAACCAAAATATGGGGCTCTGAAATATAACATTTCAGTACTGAACCAGTTTCCATAAGATTTGTGCGCTAAAACAATGCAGATACACGGAAAAAAAATAGAAAAAAGTGGAAAAATCAGACATTAAAAAATATAAATCTATGCACACGCACGCACACACTCGCGCATAAGTATACGGAGGCAAACACGTGCTCACAAGATCGCACATGATCTTGAATGCGTGCTTGAATTGGCTGAACAAAAGCGGTAACTTTAAATTCTCCCCCCCCCCCCCCAGAACTGCTTATTTTTTGTCTGACCGGATGATACCTGAATCGGTAGTTCACCAACTACAAAATACGTGATTTTTAGCTAAATTCACAGAAAACCTCATTTTACATGATTATTTCGATCCAATAGACCGTATGACGGAAAGCAAAAAGTATGAACTTTAAGGTCTCAAAACTTAAAAACTGCCCATTTGCCTTTGTTGCGGCAATGATAACTTTTGATCAGAACATGAAGATCTACAACATATGTGAAGCCCAGCCAAATCCACCGGGACTCAGTTCCCATAAGGTTTGTTTGTGTTTTTTTTGGCACGTGCCACCAAATCAAAAAATGTGAAAAAATTTGAGAATAATAATGATGCGAAGACGCGTTTATAAAAAATTATGATAGCACCTTTTCAAGCAGTGGTGGAAAGAGCACTTTTTAAAATTGTTTATTTTTAAAAAATTTGAATTTCGCGCCAAATGCGACGCAATATTTTTTTCTGAGTTCCCTTTAAGGATCCCTATGTTCCAAAATTTTTTTTCAATTTTTTGGTCCATTACGTAAGCAGCAAGAACTTTTTAATGTTCAACTACATTTCTCTAAAAATCTCAGGTCCTTCTTGACTTTTTGGAATAGTAAAATTGCTAAAATTTGTTCACGTCCGAGAGAGTGTTTTGGTGCCCATTTCGTGTTATTTCCTTTATGGGCGTTTTTTAAGTGCTTATCCGGCTAGACCCTTTATTTGTTAAATGTAAAAGTATTTTTCTTTAATAAGATTATCAAACCAATATAATGCTGCTCAAAAATTCATTAAAATACGGTAAAATTGAAATTTAAATACCACGCGCAATTTAAAATTAAAAAAATCTCGCTTGATAGTAACATGCCCAGCGCGAGGTCGTGGAGTACTTAAATAATAAGCTCAACACACACATAACTCAAAAAATACGGGGGGGGGGGGCAAAACTATAGGGACATTTTTTGTTGCAAATTTCATAAGGACCAATACTCCTAATAACCATTTTTTCCATTAAACCAATAGTTTCCGAGATTTTCTAAAAAAATCTAAAAATTGTCGATTTAAATTGTTTAAAATACATATTCCTGATGGAATTCGTGGATCCATTTTTGTAATATTCATTATTTGCATAATGATGAATAAATTCCAAAGAAAACAGCTTTGTCGCAATTATTTTGATGTGAAACATCTTATGCCGCGCTTCGGGGGTGAGACCGGCTGCTCGTGAAACGTCGCTGGAGTGGCTAAATACGCTAAGGGCCAGTTTTACCAAAGCCAAGTTATACCTAGAATAAGTATACCGAAGATAAATTTATACTCTTCTTTATACCTGGTATAAAGCGCAGGCGTTTTACCAGCTCCAAGTTTGCCTGGGATAACTATTCCAGGTATAAGCGTTGGCCATCTAAAATTATTTTTAGGTTGGTAGTAAGAAGTACGTACTGCGCATGACATTTGGTCGTTTTGACAGCTGTTCCGGCGCGATAAATGAAATTCGGAGTTGTTATTCTCAGTATAACCTAACTTTTTGTTTTTGACGTCTTTATTCTTTCATGACATAATCATAACCTGATCGTTGTGGTAAATTGTTATTAATTTTGAAATAGTTGATTGATGTACCAGTTTTTTAATCATCATCTGATGATGACATTGACGTATTACCAAGAATCAGAAATCCAAAGAAAATACGTGCCCGGTAAATAAAAGATATCTATAACAATATATTTATATTTTCGTAACAATAACTTTTATTTTCGAGTCGTCGATAAAAGCATCAGGTACAAAACACGTCCAAACATTCGATATCTCACCAACAAGAATGTGTTCAGTCTCAAAAAACTATAAGGGTCGTCACACAATAATAGTAATTACAACGTAAAATTGCACCATTTGATCCAAATCTCGTATCGGACAAAATATATTCTAAAATCTATAAACTTTTAAATCGCTACAACTTAAGATTTATCACACAGTGACATTACTCTGAGATTACATAGAGCGGTACAATGTTATCGTTTTTTTAAGTATACGCGACCCTATCTAAAAAGTATACAAAGAGCGTTGTACGACTTGATGTCTAATGCCGAGGTATCTTACAAAAGTGTATCAATGCAAATCTAAAATTTTTTCATATTCTACATCGTACGACGGATGTATCACTTCTGCTCCTGAAAACTCTGCAATCACGCGAATTGAAGAAAGGTATAATGTCAACCTAGATAAATTTAAATGTTACTTATAGAAGACAATGCAATGGTAGATGACTTCTTTGGTTGATATTATTGGATACCGTTGAGATTCTCGCGATTAGAGACCCGCGTGCGTCAATTTTAAATTTAAACTTGCATTTTCTGAGTAAAAGAGCGAAGAGAGAAAACAAAATTTTCCCGACGTTTCTATGAGCTTCTATCCTCCTATTAAAAAAGAACTATAATCTAAAATGTGTCGTGCGAAATTACCTCGCAGAGAAAGACTCATTTATAAAAAAAGAAGAGAGATCTATTAATTTTGATTCTCCAAAGCTCTGACTCAGATAAAATTATAATCATGATTCAATCTCACGCGTGGAAAGGAAGGCTACAATAGCCGTTCCTCGGAGCACCGTCCGATGCGATTGCTGCGACCCAGAGAACTTGAGTATCTCATCGAGTTCTTAATCTAGAACGAATTATCGAACGTCAACGTTGCGGTGGAATTTCTACTGTCCGGCGATTGCATTGCGATATATCGTTTCTGTAAGATCTCTTGGAGGTCGTTGCAAGAGCTATTTTCTCGTTTGGCTCGCAAAGGTCTCCCACCCGGCGATCTGAAAAACACGTTTAAAAGCCCACTGTGAACAAAATCAATCCTTCGCAGCCACGACATTCTGACAATGCGAAACTCCTCTTTGTTCCTGGCGAATTAAAAGTTTACCGCGATAAAATTGTTTAATCGTACCTTGTAACGAGTTTCATTTTGACTTTGTTGATGTTTTTCAGTATGTCGCCCATTGATTTCTGGGAGATCAGTGGCGGTTTATGCCGATCGATGAACTTGTAGCCCTGTAAACTAGCTCTCCTCGCGATGTTAGGAGTCGTTGGAGGTTGCAAAGGTGGCAGCATATAATAATGACTCATTAAAAGTTTTAACATTATGATAAAAACGATTACCTACAGTAATTAGCATTGATCCCGAAGCAAGAAATCTTAAAGTCGGCAATAATTTTGTTGCTGGCTGAATTGCTGCATTTCTTGGCGACCTCGAAGCAATGCGATGTCGTATTTGTCCCAATAATCTCTGACAGGTTTGTTTTTCCAAACGAAATCAAGTGAAGAATTCTACAACCATTGTATTCTTCGAAATAGTCAACTCTGGAATAGTTTTGTATTAGATGTTGGTTATAAATTAGTAGGTATATAGGTATCCTTTATTTACTTACCGCGGGCACGTATTTTCCTAGGATTTCTCATTCTTTGTAAGACGTCAATTTCATCATCAGATGATGATTTGAAAACTGGCACATCAATCAACTCTATTTCACAACTAATAACAATTATTATGATTCTGTCACGGTTTTGATTCTGTCACGGAATAATAAAGACGCAAACAAAAAGTTAGGTTATACCGAGGATAGCTAGCTTATCCAGCGCTGAAACTGCCGGATAAGCTATCCCTGCATTTATTCCAAAGTTTATCCTATTCCAGACTTATACCATCGTGGTAAAACGCTTGCGTACAGGTTATTCTCAGTATAGCGCTATACGGCGTTTATACCGTGTTGGTAAAACCGGCCCTAAGGCCAAGCGAACGTTGAACATTGCCTCTATATCTATATCTATTCTATATATAGATATAGAGGCAACGGTCACCCTGCGTCTCCTCACTGAACTGCGTCCCAACGTTCGCCGAGCCCTAGCTTAACCACTTACTACTACACGCTCACTGTATCGGTGTACGAAGCAGTATTTACCCTCATTAATGAAAGCATGAGGATTGATTGATCATTGGTTAGCATGTTTAAAAATAACATTTAAATACCGTTTGTATAGGAAAATTGTTAGATGTGAAACATCGAAATTCTTCTTTGTAGAAAGTATGCGATAGGAAGGATGGACCACGCATCCGTTGAAAGAATACGTCCGCCAGTGCGCATTTGTATTTATGACTGTGATACCATTAAACGGTACGAACCGTTGTGTCGAATTCCGTTTATCGCGAGACGGAACAGCGACTGATGGCAGAGTTAAGAGAGAGTAAACTAAATGCGCTTTTTGAATTAGACACAACGGTTTGTACCGTTTAATAGTATCACAATTATAAATACAAATGCGCACTGGCGAATGTATTCTTTCGTTTTCAGCTAGATTTACTCAAGTGGACACAGCATTGAGAACAATCTAGCGAGAGTTAGTCTAGAATCTCGGTTGAGAAAAATAAATCTAGCTAGATTGCAGTGGATACACGATAAAAATTTACTGCCAGAGAAATTTCAGTCTATTTGACCGGCTAAATAGATAGTAACTCAGTCTAGCGAGAGTGATAGGCGCCGGGTCGCAAGCGAAGGGCCTCGACCGCGTACTCAGATTTCAGGAGCCTCGCGGGAGGCAACAGAAACCCTCAGCCTTTTATGCTCTCCTCGGACAAACTGCAGACCCGCAATAAATTCGACTATTGCGGTGCACGTGTACTTCTTCGGGGATAGCACCAACCGAACGGCGCTGAATCTGCGTACTCTCCCGGCGCCAATTTTCATGCCCCAGCTCGGTGGTTTCGAAGAATTTCCTTCTCCCACCATGCATAGAAACAAGTATTGATCATTGTCAAATGAAGTGAATACAATTGAAAGAAAACCAAAAATAGAGATATAAATAATAGTATATACAAATAATACGTGTGTGTATAATAACATATAATATAAAACAGTTTTTATAGAAAATGACAGAGTTAAGAGAGAGTAAACTAAATGCGCTTTTTGAATAAGACACAACGGTTCTCTCGTACCATTTAATAGTACCACAGTCATAAATACAAATGCGCACTGGCGCACGTGTTCTTTCGACGGACGCGTGGTCCATCCTTCCTATCGCATACTTTCTACAAAGAAGAATTTCGATGTTTCACATCTAACAATTTTTCTATATAAACTGTTTTATATTATATGTTATTATACACACAAGTATTATTTGTATATACTATTATTTTTTGAAGACCAGATTTCGATCTACAAGAAAGCTCTATACCAATATTCGTAAAAAATCTTCACGTAACGAGAAAATGGTATTTTTTTAAATATGGTTTTTGAAATTACTTTCAATTATTTAAAATATATATTTTTCATTTTGCATTTGCAATTAAAATTGACAAATAATTTTCCATTTTCATTAAATGGTTTTTGTGCTATACATTTTGTACTCTTTCATTTTAAATACATTTCTAAAACCATTTTACCCACCACTGGTTGTATTTGTAATCAAGGCTACAAGTCACAAATATTTTATTATTATTTCAAGTCATGTGTAAATATTAAGTAATCCCTACCTACTGAATAATAAATCTATTGTATTGATGATTATTTAAATCTTTAATTTAGGTTTTATACCTAATAAAATATATAGATTTATCTCATTACATCTGTGGTTTTCGAGTGTTAACTTTCTTTCAAATACCATATATTTCCCCCTGCACTTCCAGTTATACCCGAAGCAACTGTCCACTTTCCTCCTTTGCAGTATAATGTTTGCCAGTTCATATTTCTTCTTTCAAATCGGCACTAAAGGAAGTTACACTATGCTAAAATGATTTTAAAATAAAATTTGTTAATACTTTCGAACATATATATTTGACAATAATTTTATTAATATCCTACAAATTTTTCACTTGATACACTAGTTATTTGCACCAGTTTTCTCTATTCTGCTAATAGACTTTGAAATGACTATTTTAATAAAGCAATTTTTCTGTCATGTCAATGACCAAGCCTACTTGGTCACTTTTACTATCATAGCTTTGTGACTTGGTCACTTTTAGCAGTAAATAATTTAAATTTAATAAATAACAATGTACGAAACAATTAATTTCAATTTAATTAATAATTTTTATTTACGAGAAAATTAATTTTAATGTACCTAATTAATCATTTTAAATATATTTATTTATTTAATTTATTTTTACTTCTATGTACCTATATTGTACTTATAACTGTTTATGTAAGTAACCTTTTTAGATTGAAATATTAACTGTAAGTAAACTTAGTTATAAAAATTATTTCAAACTATTTATATTTCTTTTTTCGAGTCAACTATTGCCTGAATTGTTATTTTTTGACTTCAAGGGGGCTAACTAGTACTTTTCTACATGTTCAAGAAATAAAAATAGGTAAACGTTTCCGTAAAAAAGAAATTATTTAATGAAATGATACAAATTGTTCATTCTTCCGAAGTAGCAGTATTTACGGAAACCCAGCATTACCTGAATTAACACGTCAAGTACAGCGTCCATACCAGGGATAGCCCCTCTTGCCTGTCCCACCGGCCGGCGGGCGTCTATACCCTTTCCGTAAATAATAAAAAATTATTTTCTCTGGTCCTAATAAAGATATCAAAATTTTGCAAATTGATTTAGAAAATAGATGAAATTCTTGTAATGATTGAAGAAAAAAATTTTGTTATGCATGTATAATATTTCTTTTTGCTTAAACATTAGGAATCGAAATTGCATATCTAATTTATTTAACGCTCTCGTTTATCGAGAAAATATTTGTTAAAAATTCTAACATTTTTACCACAATTACTTTGAAGGTTCCTCTATCAAACAGCGCAATTAAAATTTCGATTAAATAAACTTTTTTTTGTTATAAATAAATTTCGTGTGACAGGCTATCTCGAGTCTTCAGAAATAAATAGTGAAAAAATCTTAAATTTTCATGATTTGTGAAAGTCTAAAGTTTTAAGAAAATTTTGTTTTATAATTTTCCGAACATTGGTCTGGAAGTTATCGCATATTGTATTGCAGAGTCGAATCGTTGTCAGGTTGCTGGCCGCTGCGGGCACTCAGCGTGAGAACCACGCCGTACTTGAGGGGTCGAAACTTGCAAATTCGTGGGATGCCGTGCTGAAATTCGGGTGTACTGCCGTATTTTCTTGGTGGTGCTACTATTCAGTAATTCAGTTTGTGGGTAAGCGGGGTGCGGGCAGGGTACCGAGAAAGACGGAGGATACGAAAACAATCACGTACTTTTCCCTTTGCCTTGCGCCTCTTTATAAGACTTCTTCACTCAACGAAAATAGCTAATAGCGGGAGCAATTCCGGACACAAGCTGGAAATAATTTTAATTTACTTAATTTGGTGTTAAAAAGCACGTATTAAATTTGCACCCCCCAGAAAGCCCGGATTTGGCCGCCATCTTAAGAAAAGGGGATAAAAAACGTTTTTTCTTTATTATTTGTCAATAACTCGATTTCTATAAACTTTAGAGCAAACAATGTAGTTACGAAAATTAAAGCAAATTAAATTATCTATAAAAAATATTGTATGTGTTTTTCCCGTGCGACTATCTGGTTTGAAGTTATATGGGCATCAAAAGCTGGATATATTATAGGCATTTATTATTTTCTTTATTCTAGGCACATTTAACCCCTTTCTGCATGATTTTTGTAAATTCCATGAAAAATATATATATGACAGCTTTGCCCCTATTATTTATCAGAAAAATAATTTTAAAAATATTTATGAAAAAATAAACATTTATTAAAAAAAATTATTTATGCCATATATGGTACACCATACATAGGAACAATAACGTACGTACAATTGGCTACTAATAGATACAACTTTTTTATATATATTGCAGTCGAGAAGATTTACAACGATTTATGGTAGCACACATCAGGTAGGTATCAGTGTACGTGCCATATATGCTAATAGATGCAGAAAGGGGTTAAGAAATAGCAACTGCTGTTATGCTTTCATGATTGAATTTATATTTATTTTCTGTCGGCCAACCCTACTTCTGTTGTATACGGAATTTTTAACTCAAGGTCATTAACCCTGTAAGCACCTAGACAAGGAATGTCGGGTGCAAGAATCTAGACAGGGAAAGTCGATCGAGCCTCCCGCTATGCTCAAAAAGGGCCAAAAAAAGGAATTGTTTCTTAATATTAGCAAATATCTCGATTAGTATCAATTTTATAGCAAAATATGTAGTTATCAAAATTAAAGAAGAGTAGATACTCTATTAAAAACGTCATGTAGGTACATTTTTTTGTACGACTACCTGTTTTGAAGTTATTGGTGTTGAGCTCTCGAAACTTAATAATTTTCTTATTGTAGGCACTCTTAAACACATTCAATTGCTTTTTGGTGATATACATTTTTATTTGGTAAGGAGTCATATCACATACATACTTGTACTTGCTTCCACACCACCTAGAGGTACAACCTCAAAAGAAACTTGAAGTTATCTAAGTTGGTGGCATAGTGGATTAGGCCTATTGGAGAGACCACTTTAAGAAAAACGCGCCGGGTACTTTACCCCTAGGTGGTGTGGAAGCAAGTACAAGAGAGAGTGAGAGTATGTGTGATATGATTTCTTTACCAAATAAAAATGTATATCAGCAAAAAGTAATTGGATGGGTTTACGAGTGCCTACAATAAGAAAATTATTAAGTTTCGAGAGTTCAACGTCAATAACTTCAAAACAGGTAGTCGTACAAAAAAATGTACCTACATAACGTTTTTAATAGAGTACCTACTCTTCTTTAATTTTTATAACTAGATATTTTGCTATAAAATTGATATTAATCGAGATATTTGCTAATATTATGAAACAATTCCTTTTTTGGCCCTTTTTGAGCATAGCGGGAGGCTCGATCGGGAAAGCCCGACTCTTTCCCTGTATAGATTCTTACACCCGACATTCCTTGGCTAGGTGCTTACAGGGTTAATGACCTTGAGTTAAACGTTCCGTATATAACAGAAGTAGGGTTGGCCGACAGAAAACAAATATAAATTCAATCATGAAAGCATAACAGCAGTTGCTATTTCTTAACCCCTTCCTGCATCTATTACCATATATGGCACGTACACTGATACCTACCTGATGTGTGCTACCATAAATCGTTGTAAATCTTCTCGACTGCAATATATATAAAAAAGTTGTATCTATTAGTAGCCAATTGTACGTATGTTATTGTTCCTATGTATGGTGTACCATATAAGGCATAAATAATTTTTTTTTTTAATAAATGTTTATTTTTTGATAAATATTTTAAAAATTATTTTTCTGATGAATAATAGGGGCAAAGCTGTCATATATATATTTTTCATGGAATTTACAAAAATCATGCAGAAAGGGGTTAAATGTGCCTAGGAGATAAAGAAAATAATAAATTCCTATAATATATCTAGCTTTTGATTCCGATATAACTTCGAACCAGATAGTCGCACGGGAAAAACATATAGAACATTTTTATAGATAATTTAATTTGCTTTAATTTTCGTAACTATATTTTTTTGCTCTAAAGTTTATAGAAATCGAGTTATTGACAAATAATAAAGAAAAAAAGGTTTTTTTAACCCCTTTTCTTAAATTGGCGGCCAAATCCGGGCTTTTTCTGGGGGGTGCAAATTTAATACGTGCTTCTTAACACCAATTGAAACAAATTAAAATTATTTCCAGCTTGTCCGGAATTGCTCCCGCTATCAATGCACTTGTCGACTGGCCTCTTACACAAGATCGACAAGCACTTGAGAAGAACCGAGCAGAAACTGCAAACGGAAGAGCTGATAAGAACCGGAAGAGATGAGAGGCACACGTGACCGTGCAACGTGGCATTGATCGACGATCGACGAGCGTTGACGCGAGGTGCTGCCGCGCGACAGTCGAAAAACCGAACCGGTTAACACAGTTGGGGACGCGCCATTATTCAACAGTGAATAAATGGACAAAAATTGTAATTTGTTTAATTATTAAATCAATAAATTATTTGATTTCGAGTCTCCAGAATATGTTGAGCAAATTATAAACTATACTGTTTATTGAAAAGCGCAGATTATTATAGTAAATGAAATACAATCAATTAATGTAGGATGAGTAAACATTCATATAATTTTTTATTTATTAATATCAATTTGCGTCTATGCAAAAATATTTATCAAAAGATATAATCATAAATTTAGAGAAAGGTTGAGAAAAGAATAATACAATTATAAAATCTTATTTATTCGAGCTCCTTCTTATAGATTGGAAAAGCAACATACATTTGTTCATCAAACTTCATATGAACACCAAGAGTAATAATATTGTTAATTGTAATAGCCATTATCACCCTAATTACGTCGGCAATCGCTGTCATCGTCAGGTTGTGATTTAGTTGCAGGGCTAATATGTGCCATCAGCATGCTTTCTTTAACGGTTATCTGCGCGCCACGGTACAACGGTGCCTCATCATATTCATTGTCGACAAAATCTCTCCGTATGTAATGATCTCGAATCACCATTTGAGGAGGGTTCATGCAAAAGCAGACATGTCCGTTTATGACAAAGTCTGGAAAAACAGCAGAAACTACCTTGTTAAAGGTCGGCTGATTTAGAAGAAAACGGTTTAGATAGGGCGGTGTAGAAGGATTCCACTAATATATCAAAGAAAAATATTTGTAAAAAGACATTGTTTCTCGGAGATATTTGACCAAAAAAACTGGATATGTCTACTTTTGCATGAACACAACGGATATGTCTGATTTTATTTGGACACATGGAGGAGATGTCTAGATTTGTTTGGACAAAGGAGATAAGATAATATTTTTTAACGTATTTTATTTTAAAAACTCCAAACCAGTATAAAAAATGTTTTATTTAAATATATACTTCTTTGTCATCTTCAAGATAATCACAGGTCTCATCGACAGCCTCATTTTCTTCCATTTATTCTTATTCCCTCAAATGCCCCGTATCTTCTTCCAAAATATTTTTAAGGAACTCCAATGGAGCAAGATCTTGCCACTGAATATCTGCATTATTAAATTGTTTTTCTAAGAGTGTGAAATTTTTCTTTCTTTCTGTCGGAATTGGGTTACCTATTGGCAATTCCTCTAAGTGATTATCTTCTTTACGTCCTTTTTCTTTAAAAAAGGTACATATTTTTGTTTAGTAATGTTTTCAAAGCGAAAAAATAGGCAACCCCTATATTTTATTACGGTACCTTTATTGAATAAGTTTTCGGATTTTTCTTTCTACTGCTTAGGTTGAGAGTGCCAACGCTACTTTCCATTATTAATATACCACAAAAATAACTTAAACATAGACAAAAAAACTTGTTTCGTTCGTCACTTATTCGCAGACTAAACGAGCAGCTGACTAATAGCGCAGTTTAGTCGGTAAAATAGGAAGCATAAATCAAGTAAAATTGTGTGGGGATATGTCTTGTTTTGAAGAAAAACTAAAATTAAGAGACTACATGTAATGGGATTTGTCTTGTTTTGTTTACTTTTAATTTTAATTTGGATACGTCTTGTTCTGATTGAACTCGGTAGGTTTAAATAAGAAATAATATAAGATTTTTCTTTCTTTGCGGGAATCTAGATAAGGTCAGTCCTAGAAACCATTCAAGAGAGTACAAATCTGGATAAAAATAGATTTGGGTTAAAAATGGACATGTCTGCTTTTGCATGAACCCTCCTCATTTGTTCTTCATCGTCAGACACTTGCTCCGAGACTTTATCGATGATGTCGTCGTCCTCTATAAAATTATCGTGCAGATTGTTCTCTTCTACAATGACATTCCTATTGAAATTTAAGAATAAAATATTATAAAGTCATAAGTTTTTTAACATATTACATCTATACCATAGCCATAAACCATAAGATGTAATATAGTCTTATGGAAATTTCCACGAGTTAGGACTTTCTTAGCTCTAGAGAGAATGTAGATATACTTTTAAAAGACTACTTCAAATGTGACTTGTATTGCAATCACCTCTTTTCGCCTTCCAAATTGTAGTTTCCATCATTGTTCTGAGCATTTTCATACATCATAAGTTCTAATTCATGAACTTGTTCTTCGTCCTCGTTAACATCTCTATAAAAAAATTAATTTCGCAATTAAAAAATGTTTAACATAAAAATAAATTAAAAAGTTTTAATACAATAACGTCAATTTTAATGTTTCTCGTTTTAAGTTGCATAAACTTTGCTACAAAGATGACTTTCGAGGTTAAAGATGGTGGTAGCCACATAATCTCAAACGTTACTTAACGTAACAAATCGTTACTAAAAATATAGTTATGGCAAAGTTGTATTGTTCTTAAATAATCCATTACACATTGTCAATACAGTATGTCCCATGGATAACGCAAATATTTGAATTCCCCTGACATTTGACTTTGGTAGTGCTTGGAATGGTGCTGTAGTTAGAGTTGGCTCAGAAGAGTGCGCTGCGTTCTTACGAGCGGTGTTTCGAGAGCGAAAAGTGTAAAACATCTGATTTTTCCCGGGAACTGTCAATTCGGAAGATCGAAGCGTCTAACCTCGAAATTAACTGAATTTGTAAATAATGGTAAATAATGTGTAGAAGTGATGAGAAATAATCATACAGGTTTCGCGCGCGAAAACACGGCTCGTAAGAACGCAGCGCACTCTTCTGAAGCCAACTCTAACTACAGCACCGTTCTAAGCACTACCAAAGTCAAATGTGGGGAAAATTCAAATACTTGCGTTATATATCCGCGGGACATACTGTATATTTACAGGATGGCATACGGCGGTAATTCCTCTGCATTATTCACGTTCACACTTAACTGTAATGCATCACCTTCTCCTTCACATTGACGTGCCGAAGCCACCTTGTACCGGCTACGTATTTGTCGTTTCCCAATACAATTAATTGGTTTGTAAGACATTATTGCATTTACGAGAATCAACTTAGTTCCTTTTTCGCTGTTGTTCGTTTTCAATGAATGTCTACATTCTCTTCGGTACACGCCGAAAATGTGCATAGCTTATACAGAGGCAATGATATTACTAAACACCACACCGTTCATGCACACGACAATTGAACAACATTGCAAGCAAAGAGGTTAGAAGGAATAGAGGGATTATAGACGACTGCGCATCCTGCCAATTTCCCACTCCTTTCACTCACCAATCAAAATACCAGCCCGCTCCCCACCAGTCACACTTTCACGCTGCCTCACCACCAGCCCCGTACAACTCTGTTTCGCATGGCCACAACGTTGACGCCAATCGCGTGGTGGCGCAAGTGTTACTGGCCCGGCTGAAAGCGGGCGAATGAGGTGTGAATGAAGGGACTTAAGTGCAATAAAGTATTATTCCATTTTGTAATAAATATGTAGGGATAAGGAGTTTTATGAAGTAACTAGCAGCCCGTCCCGGCTTCGCACGGGTAGATTGTGGATTGATTTTGTCCGTCCACCATTCTTTAAATACATTTTTAATACAAAACTTTTAGTATTTTTCCCGGGCTACGCAATGGTCATATTGGATTTGACCTTGACCATGACCTTCAAGGTTATATCGAGGTCAAATTAATTTTTTTTCACGTTCAAATGTGTCCTTGACCATTTTTTTCATGTTACCTTTATTGTCAGCGGAGGTCAAATTTAGGTCAAGTATAGTTCGACTTTTTGAACACCCTGTATAAGATTTACTAACTCAGAAACCTTCGCGGATATGCGTCCAACTGTTCCCCAAATTTTCATCGCAATCGGATGAACGGTTTAGGAAGGCATAATAATCATCCGTATCGGTACTTTTTGAACACCATGTATAAGATTTACTAAATCAGAAACCTTCGCGGGCATGCGTCCAACCATTTCCCAACTTTTCATCGCAATCGGATGAACGGTTTAGGAAGGCATAATAATCATCAGTACCGGTACTTTTTGAACACCTTTTATAAGATTTACTAATTCAGAAACCTTCGCGGGCATGCGTCCAACCATTCCCCAAAATTTCATCGCAATCGGATGAACGGTTTAGGAAGGCAAATAATCATCCGTACCTGTACTTTTTGAACACCCTGTATAAGATTTACTAACTCAAACCTTCGCGGATATGCGTCCAACTATTCCCCAAATTTTCATCGCAATCGGATGAACGGTTTAGGAAGGCATAATAATCATCCGTACCGGTACTTTTTGAACACCCTGTATAAGATTTACTAACTCAAAAACCTTTGCGGGCATGCGTCCAACCATTCCCCAACTTTCCATCGCAATCGGATGAACCGTTTAGGAAGGCATAATAATCATCAGTACCAGTACTTTTTGAACACCTTTTATAAGATTTACTAACTCAGAAACCTTCGCGGACATGCGTCCAACCATTCCCCAACTTTTCATCGCAATCGGATGAACGGTTTAGGAAGGCATAATAATCATCAGTACCGGTACTTTTTGAACACCTTTTATAAGATTTACTAACAATAAGAAACCTTCGCGGGCATGCGTCCAACCATTCCCCAAAGTTTCATCGCAATCGGATGGACGGTTTAGGAAGGCATTTGATATTACCTTAAAGGTCACGGTCAAGGTCAAATCCAATACGACCACTGGGTAGCCAAGGGAAAATCCTTAAAGTTTTGTATTAAACATTTTTCTCTAAAATGTTTTCCCGCTGAGATAATCGGCCGTACCGGGACTTTTTGAACACCCTGTATAAGATTTACTAACTCAGAAACCATCGCAGGCATGTGTCCAACCATTTCCCAAAATTTCATCGCAATCGGATGAACGGTTTAGGAAGGCATACGACATACACAGACAGACAGACAGACAGACAAACATTCATTTTTATATATATGGATAAAAATAAAAATAGTCCAGTAACTGTTCGAATTTTATATTATATTTCATAATAAAATTTTTTTATTTTGTTACAACCATAAATAACGTAAAACAAATACAAAACGATTTTTATTATTTTTTCATTTCGTTTTTTATAAATTTTTTAAAGATACTGTCCATTTGGATGCTTTCTTTGTATATTGGTTTTTTTTCTCTTCTTCTGAGTTAATTCGATTATAACCCTAGAACTATCACACAATCGGGGTAGATATCTACCCCAGGCAAACTTTGAACTACATTTCTGAAGTAGTCAGTGACATCATCGACTGTAGACCTATACCATAATTTAGTTCAAGGTTCTAGCAATAGGGCGAGATTGCGAGACCCTTCAGTTTCTTGTCTATTGCGAGGGATAAAGACGTGAAGCTCGTTTGGGGTTGATATCTACCCCGCTTTGTAGTTCCCGTTAGTGTTTTGTGTAGGTAAGTTATTTTTCTCTCCCTTTCCTGCTATAATAAATTTAATTCACGTATTATAACTGTTCCGACAAACGAGGTATGGAAGGCCATGCTTGACCAAGGAGGAATCAACGCCTTAATACTTCACAACTTTAACGCTGATCTTGTCAGTATAAACCGAAGACAATTTATAAAAAGCTTGGTTAACTCGCTTTTGGAGTCACATCTGAGGACAAGGCTAAAAGTACCTTCTCTTCGCCGGGATATAAGAAACAATATCTTGATTCTTCTTCATGAAAAATTTCAGCCAGCTAATGAGTCACCAAAAAAGCCGGCCCGATGCGGCTTGTGTCCCCGATCGGAGGATCGCAAAACGCGAATATATTGCACAAAGTGCAAGCGACCGACCTGCGAGAATCACGGAGTACTCTATTGCAGCGATTGTGGCGCCTTTGAATAAGTTAAATCGTAACTTTACTTTTGAATATTTTGTGTATGTGTCGCAGGCAAATAGCAACTTTTTAGGCAGATAGTATCTGCCTAGGCAAATATTAACTGCCTGGGCAAATAGCTTTATTATGTTTATTTCTAATTAAACACCATTTTCCTAGGCAAATAGTATCTGCCGGAACCGTTGTTAAGCAAATAGGATCTAGTCTATTTCAGTTCAATAATTTGTGGTTATGTGCATATTATAGGCCCGTTGCACACGTCCGTCTTTTAACCGTGCGGTACCGCTGCAGCGCCGGAATTGCGGTCGGTGATACCATAGATAGATTGTAGCGCTGCACACACACCTCCGGTGACGTTGCGGCGCCGTGCGTTCCTCTTGCGGCAGTCTTTCGCCGCAGTTCCCCACGACACCGCAACGATACCGCACACGCACCTCTGGCTTCTCAGTACTTTCCCGTCTATAGAGTGCATTGAATTGCTGCGGCAACGCAGCGGCACCGCAACGACGTATGCACCGGGAGTGATATCACCAACCGCAATTCCGGCACCGCAGCGGTACCGCACGGTTAAAAGACGGACGTGTGCAGCGGGCCATAAGTAGTTGCTCCTCAGATAAACTTCAGTATTTCAGTAATTTATTAGGTGTGGATTTGATAATTGTAGATGGATGTTTGCTTATGTTATCCAGTGCGGGAAATTTCTAATTCCTAATCACACAAGCTTTTATGTCGTAGGCAAATGGTCGTTTCAGACAAATAGCTTTGCCTAGGAAAATAGCTCTTGTGGCTTCGCTCGCTCCTCCGACTCTAATCTAACTTAACCCAGTCCAATGCATTAAAATATAAATAAATTAGATTTGGTAAGATTAGGTTAGGTTATGTTAGGCTTGAATCGGCGGAGCGAGCGAAGCGAGCGGAGCCACAAAAGTTATTTTTGTCACCCAGTGTCAAAAACTTCGGTTTTTCGATCGTCCTCGACGCTTGTGAAATCGTGTTTCACGCACTGAAGCTACTCAGTGTGTGAACAACCTGCGCAGTGCATGAAAGTACCTGCGCAGTGCGTGAACACTTTTTTCTGCACTGGAGAAATAGTCGTGAAGTTAGCAGTCAGTGAATCCAACCGAATATCCAACACTGCGTATGCGCCGAGAGACTACACAGTTGACAGAAAGCCGGTACACATAACCTCAAAACGATGAGACAGAAAGCCGGTACACATAACCACAAAACGATGAATTGTAGTTTTATAGTGTGAAATAAATAAAAACTCGTGACAATGGATCCCGATTTTATTCAACAATGGAACCAGTGCTGGTTGACACGTTATTGCTTATCAGTGTCCAACTATGAATTTGTTGATTTTTTTTGTTGTCCAAAAAATACATATTTAATTTTTTTTTGATATTGATAAGAGTTTATAATTTTACTCTAACTTTCAATGTGTTGATTTTTTCTTTATTTTCTTTAAAAAATATGTTTTATGATCTTTTTTTTTGGGGGGGGGGCTCCGCCCCCCAACCTCCCCTACCCACCCCGGACCCCGTCCGCGCCCACGCTTCAACCTCGATTTTGACACTTTGGTGACAAAAAGTCAAATTCGATATTCGTGCGTTTCGCGCCGTTTTTAACTCGTGTGATTGCCGCACTCGCTTCGCTCGTGCGGCAAACTTCACACTCGTTAAAAACATGCGCTTCACGCACTCGTATCGAAAATAACTATTTCAGGCAAATAGCTTTGCCTAGGAAAATATCTCTTGTGGCTTCGCTCGCTTCGCTCGCTCCGCCGACCCTAACCTAACCTAACCCAGTCTAACGCATTAAAATATTAATAAATTAGATTTGATAAGATTAGGTTAGATTAGGTTAGGCTTGAATCGGCGGAGCGAGCGAAGCGAGCGGAGCCACAAAAGTTATTTGCCAGAAATGACCATTTGCCTAACCAACCGCTCGCATGTTTTAGGAATAATTTGAAAAAATCTTGTATGCAACAAGTTAGGAAATGCATTCTGTGTAACTCGTGTGATAGATATTGCAATAATCTCACTCGTTACGCAAAATGAGGCATTTCCTAACTGGTTATATAAATAACTAATCTCTATATGCTATATGCCTAAAGAACATTTAGGCAGATACTGTTTGACTAGGCAAATAGTATCTGCCTAGTCATTTAGGAATGAATTATAAAGAAAAGCTATTTGCCCAGGCAGTTAGTATTTGCCTAGGCAGATACTATCTGCCTAAAGTTACTATTTGCCTGCGACATATGTATCAATTTCTTTTTTTTTTACATTTTCCATGACAAAAACCGAAATATATTGTTGAAAACCAATATTTCATGGATTTTTATTTGACTTTTCCATATATCAGATTTCCCATTTTTTTTAATTTTCAGAGTCCCAAATAAATAGACTTTTTTGGCAAAATATCATGATGGTATTTTTTTTCTCAACGCCATGTGTCCTCTTTAAAATCCCGTTTGAAACTTGAGAATCGGTTGTTTAGAAAAATAGTTATAAATTTTTGTTTGTTAAATGATGGTTTGACCGGTTTTCAGCACTTTTAGCTATCTAAATCGGTTTTTCACCAACTAAACCTTGATAAAATTGAATTTGCTCTTCACCATTCTCTTTGGCATGAAAAAACGAAAAAATCTGTGGGGTAAATATTTACCCCGGTTTTTTTGTAGTTTACAGGTAAAAAAATGGGTTTGTAGTTCTAGGGATAATACTGTTGCATTCTCCTCATTACAAAGTATCTAATAATGTGATATAACATATCAGTGGCATGCGTCTCGCAAGGAAATGATAATTTATCTAATTTTAAAACATCATCCAAAATTGTTTCAAATGCATAACTTTCATTTCGACGGATAAGAAAACGGCTGTCGAGATATAAAATGAATTTAAAAAGATGTGAATTAGGGTGATAGAAAAGCACATCTTTGTACCATTGCGAAAAAGCAGCTTCCGGTAGAATAGCTTCGTTAGAAGGATTTACAAGAACATTTTTACATTCAATACACTTAATAATACAGGGTGAGCCAAATGTATGGAAACGGTGGAATAACTTTCGAGGGAGACATTTTGAAGAAAAATTTTTCAAACAAAACATTTAGGATTTTTCCCTGGCCATCCAATGGTTACCTTGAATCTGACCATGAACTCGACCTTGAAGGTCATTCCAAGGTCAAGGTCGCTTTTTTAAACGGGAACCCCTATTTTTATGGCGGATTTGGAAGGAGCGGAAAATTTTACGTCCGAATATGACCTTTGACCTTGACCTTGGATTCAAGGTAAAGGTCAACGATCAAATAGGAAAGTTTTAGGTTTTTTCCCTGGCCATCTAATGGTAACCATGAATCTGACCTTGACCTCGACCTTGAAGTTCATTCCAAGTTCAAGGTATCTTTTTTAAATGGCAACCTACATTTTTTATGGTGTTAGCAACCGGCCACTTAAGGCAAGGTGACAAAACTGAAAATACTTCAATACAAGATGACGGATCCAAGATAGTGGCAAAATTTTGGAATATCCACCGATTTATCCAAAATTTTGTGCTCATGTCACCTTGCCTTAAGTGGCCGGTTGCTAACACCATAAAAAAAGTAGGTTGCCATTTAAAAAAGATACCTTGAACTTGGAATGAACTTCAAGGTCGAGGTCAAGGTCAGATTCATGGTTACCATTAGATGGTCAGGGAAAAAACCTAAAACTTTCCTATTTGATCGTTGACCTTTACCTTGAATCCAAGGTCAAGGTCAAAGGTCATGTTCGGACGTAAAATGTTCCGCTCCTTCCAAATCCGCCATAAAAAATAGGGGTTCCCATTTAAAAAAGCGATCTTGACCTTGGAATGACCTTCAAGGTCGAGTTCATGGTCAGATTCAAGGTCACCATTGGATGGCCAGGGAAAAATCCTAAATGTTTTGTTTGAAAAATTTTTCTTCAAAATGTCTCCCTCGAAAGTTATTCCACCATTTCCATACATTTGGCTCACCCTGTATAATAATAATAGTAAGTGGTTGGGACGCGTCCCTGAATGCCACCGAAAACTTAATTGTTTTATTGTAGCCCCGCTATGTTTGGGGAGTGTAATTTAGATCTGCATCCTAGCCTTTTTGGCCAGTCTGCATATCTCTTCAACTCCCATCTCTCTAACCCTTTCCAGGCTAGGAAACGCCTCGCCTATCAAGCGATATCTAAGAGCCCCCAGTGCTGGACAATCCAGCAGCAGGTGCTGGGCATCTTCCCTCTCCTTTTCGCAGTACCGGCATCTATCTGTGTCTGAGAGACCCAGGTTCCTACAGGGAGAGTTGAACCTTCCGTGACCAGTTAATAGCCTGATCGTAATCCTCAGACTCATTCTGTTCATGTTCACCAGTGACCTGGCTCTTTTCTGTGCCAGGCGGGGCATTAAACTCCTCGCCTGTCTGCACGTTTCTAGATTAGTCCACCGATAAAAATGCTCCCTGTGGAATTTCCTTTTAATTTCTTGCCTGCCCACAGCAAAGGGTACTCCCACCGGTATGAGGTTCTCCTCTCTGGTACCCTCTTTTGCCAGCTCGTCCGCCACCTCATTATCGTGAACTCCTGTATGTACAGGGACCCATGCAAGAATAATCTTGTTGGTTTTTCCTAGTGTCTTCAGCACTTCCATAGTTTCCCACACAGTTCGAGAATCCGTGCTGGTCCTATGGAGTACTTTTATAGCAGCCTGACTGTCTAACCAAATATAAATATATTTGTTTACAGTACGCTGCTCTGTAAGCAGTTCTAAGCAGCGTCTTATTGCTAAAACTTCTGCCTGAAACACTGTAACCTTATCTCCCAGGGCAATGCTTACCCTGATATCTTCTTGAGGCCCAAAGACCCCCGCCCCAAAGCGACCCTCGTACCCCGACCCGTCGGTATACCAGTGTTTAACAGTGGGGCCCGGAGTCCTCTTGGTCGTTTCCCAGAGATTTCTTTCAGGCAGGTAAACCTTAAAGGTCTTCCTTATCTGATATCTCCTGGTTGTTTTATCTTGGCTCAAGATCATAGATCCTTGGTCAAGTATGCCTAATCTGGCGTGTGCCGCTCTTGCCCTGATCCATTCACCAAGGCAGTTCATTCTGTATGCCGAGAGTTCCGCTCTTTCTTTTACCAGAAGATCTAGAGGTAGCATATCTATTGCCACCTTCAGGGCCTCGGTTGGTGTGGTTCTCATCGCCCCTGTTGCAGCCCTCAGGAACACGCCCTTCAACCGGTTTCTTGATTCGATCCTCCCAACCCTTGGCCACCAAACCACTGCTGCATACCGTAATCTTGGCAGTAATACCATTTTATTTAGCCATAGGCAAACCTTTGGGCTAAAGCCCCAGTTTCTACCCATTGCTCTTCTGCACGCCCATTCTAAGTATTTCTATGGTTTAACATACTCGATGTTTGTCCCCCGGAACCTTAATGGTCTAGGGTACTCCTCTTTGTATTTTCTAGTGAATATCATGGCAGACATTTTCTCCGGATTCACCGAGAGATTTGTCTTTTTACACCATTTATCCACTATATTCACGGCATAGCTCATCCTGTCCCTTAATACACTTAGGAAGTTACCTCTGACCACGACCGCAGCATCATCTGCATAGCCGTAGACCAGGAATCCCTCTCTTCTCAGTAGTTCTAAGAGTTCGTCCACTACAAGGCGCCACAGTAGAGGTGATAAAACCCCTCCCTGCGGACATCCTCCCAGTGGTCGTCCTCTTACCTCTATGTTTTCTTCCTTGACGATAACCAATCTGTTCGCCAGCATATTCTTAGTCCAGTCTATAAGAGTTTCTGGTAACCCTCTTCTAGACATGACCTCAGTTATAACCTTGTAACCGGTGCGATCAAACGCCCCTTCAATATCTGTGAAAAGTGCAATAGCATAGCCTCCTCCCTCCATCCTCCACCTTTACCACGAGGTGATGTAGAGCAGTCTCGGTAGATCTGCCCTTCCTGTAGGCATACTGTGCAGGGGATAGAGGTCGTCCCACTAGGTATGTACTTTTGATATGTCTATCCACAAGCCTTTCCAAGGTTTTCAACACAAAGGAAGTTAGACTTATGGGTCTGAAGTCCCTCGGCCTAATGTAGCCGTTTTTTCCGGGTTTGGGAATGAAGGCGATCCTTGCCTCTCCCCAGACCCTTAGGACCGATCCCAGAGCGACGCTAGCTCTGAGCAGTTTGATTAGTGGTCCAATTATGACACCTAAACCCCTTCGAAACATCAAGGGATATATGCCATCTGGTCCTGGTGACTTCAGTGGTTTGAATGTGCTAACAGCCCATTCAACCGCCTGAGGGTATACGATTTTGGCAGCAAGAGTCCAGTTTTGTGCTTTATGCCCATTCCTGTCCTTTTGTTTTCGTTCTTCCGTTTTTTCAAAACCCGGAAAATGTTCTTCTAGTAGGAGCTCCAGAGTTTCCTCCGTGCTCCAGGTGTATTCGCCGTTCGGTTTGATTAAACAACCCACATTAGCGTTGTTTTTTCCTCCTAATACTTTGATTAGTCTGGAGGCCTCAGCATATTTCTCAATACTACTGCTGAAGTCTCTCCAGCCTATTTTCTTAGCATATGCTAGTTCTTTGTTATATTTCCTCTGAAGGGATCTTCTCTCCTCCAGAGCTTTCCTTTTATTGGACGGGTCTCTGGCATTCCGGACCTTGTTCCAAGCTTTCCTTAGCAGGCTTCTTATTGCAGCCAGCTTATTATTCTACCAACTGACCTTCTTGGTTCCCTTGGGGGTATATTCAGCGCTACTTGCTTCGTATGACAGTCTCAGCGCCTCTGCGAAGCGCTCGGCTGTCACTTCGAGCTGTTTCTTATTACAGAACCGGACAGGTACATCTCGGATCCTCTGTTTGAATTCCTCTACGTACCTATTCCAGTCTGTCTTTTTCGGGTTCCTTCTAGTTCCCTCCAGATACCCTTTCACCGTGAAGAGTATTTGGCTGTGCTTAGATCCTGAAGGTTCTTTAGACACCCTCCAGTCTCCAACCCAATCCAGTCCTCCCACGGTGCATAAGGTGATGTCTAACACTTCAAGTCTTCTACGGTCCATGAAGGTAGGTTCTTTTCCCCTGTTCAGTATCAACAGATTTGATGCCAGAATGTGTTCATACGGTGTTTTTCCCCTGGCATTGGTGTCAGTGCTCCCCCATCCCACATGGTGTGAGTTCGCATCACACCCCACCAGGAGTTAACCCTTCTTTTTCCTCACCTCCTCTACAAGATATTTCAATTCCCTTGTAGGTGGAGGTTCTCTTGAATCATATGGCAGATAAGCTGACCCTATGATGAGCTCTTGATTACTTCCACTCCCGTCTGCTAGGATTACCTTAGCTACCGCTAGGTCTCCGCAGCTCAGTTATGGAATAAAAACAGCCTGCACTCTCTCCCTTTACAAGAATGCAGGCTCTGATCTTTTGTTCGGAGTTCGCATAAAGTAATCTCCCGCTTCCCCTGAGCCCCTTTATAGTACCATCTATTAGCCAAGGTTCTTGTATTAGTGCTATGCATGTGTGCATCTTAGCTAGCTCCTTGACCAATATGACCGAGGCGCTCTTGCTATGATGCAAGTTAATCTGTACAAAATTGGGCGACAAATGAACCATATCATGGTTCACTTGCCCGCCTCAGTTGTCTCTTTATCTCCACCGCGGTTCTTCTCAAGCAGCTTTACATTCGCTCTTTGAGTCCCACAGTGAGGCTTGAAGTTGCAGGCTTCTAGGCACCGCAACGCTTTGTCGTTGACAAGTGCAGAAAAGTGGGTGCTTGTAGCTCCCTTACTTTCACTGCCCTTGTCAACCGTCCAGTCCTCCTTGGCCAGTCCTGTATTCTGTTTCACCATAAACTGTATAACCTCCGAGGACGTCAGTTCCTCGTCCTCAACGTGGACCACTACCCTGTGGCGCTTTGGAAGTCCCTCAGTTGAGACCACGCCGAAAGCGAGATTCCCTATTTTGTTTGCTGGGAATAGGCTTTTCCTAACCACATCCCAGTTTGTTCGTCGGTGCAGCCTACCACTGCTGCACCGTCTCTTTCCCAAATCCCTTCGAAAAGATGGGCATTTTTGTTCCGTCGGGTATTGACAGGATCTGGGCTTTGATAAGTCTCTTGATCGCTGTCAATTCGTCCGTCGTTAATCGTCTCTCAGGGTACCCTTCTGGTATAAGGGCCCACCTGATCATTTTTATCGTCTTTTGTGCGTATGTTTCTGTCCGAGTCTTTTTCTCAGTCTGTGTCGTACTGGGGCTGGGTGTATGGTGTTCAGGGGTCACTCGCTTGATCCCCTTCCCACTTCCATCTCTCGCCCCGTCTGTAACTGTCCCAGGGGTTGTTGGGACTTCTTTATTCCCTACTCCCCCTTGCAACTGTTTCTTCAGTCGTCGCCTTGCAGCTCCACTAAGTTTCTGCTTAGCCATTTCCTGTCCACCGTCAGTGTGTTTGTCACCCTTCTGGTTCGTTTCCGTCCCAGAAGGTCCCGTATTTAAGTTAAGATTAGTTAATTGATCCATTTTTCGTCCCACGAGTATCAGACATACAATCCGTTCCCCTCAATACACGCCAGCGTAGCGGGTTGCATATCGGTTATCCGTCTGGCGCCGGACACAGGCGCATGGCCCCTGCAGCGGATCGGAGGCGAACGGATTGTATGCGGTCTCACCTGGGGAGAGGTCCGTTCACCCAGGGCTTGGCTGCTTACTACCCAGAGGGCGCCCGGTATCTGGGAGGTACCGTTTGGGAACGCATCTTACCCCCTGCGCCATACAATATCTCAGCACGGTAGCTCACACCTTATGTTTGGGGGGAGCTTTTGATCCGCGACAAGAGCCTTCATGCCTCCGTTGGTGGGTTTTCAATACACTTAACAGCATTGAAAACATGCTTTAATAAATCAGCCGTTAAATAATATAGAATGCAGTTTGACACATCTGGCCGGCTGTAGTCCTGCTCAATCATATTTTCCATACTCCAATTTTTTACTAAAGCATCAAGTTTAGCTTTTATCTCCTTCTTAGTATCAGCAGAATTGTTATTAATAAAAATTGATTTAATATCGCCAAGTCTTAACCCTTAACGTACCGTGCGGGGTCCTTTCGGGACCTCAGACCCAGAATTCCTATAGTATTTTGGTCTTTGTTTTTTGTTTTTAGTTTAAACAGTTTTATTTTTTAATGGATTTTATGTATTAATGCCAAATAAATATGTTTAAAAAAATCCGAGTTGTATTTGAAAACAAAATATTTAAATTGGGGTACTAAACACATTATTTTAGTGGGGTCCCAAAAGAACCCCCCATAGTAATTTACGTTACTTTTGGAGTCATGGCATGTTGAGGGTTAAAAGTGCTTCTTGACTATGCCCTGATTCAACCAAACAATTCCCTCTTCTTGGAGTCTTTAAAACAGTAAACGTGCAGAGAATTTTATAGATATGCAGAAAAATTGGTGCAGAAGGATGATCGTTTGAATCACCTGCTTGCCTAACAATTCCAAAAAATTTCTAGATGAAAATATTCCAGGACAATTTATCACTCACCATTAGTAATTCACGAATTATTTTTGAATAATAGATGAGATAGAGAAAATTGCTACATGCACAAAAAAATAAGTAAAATAGATATATTAAAAATCAACGCAATAGGAAATTATAATGATAAGATCGATAAATATATAATTAACTTAGTAAACACTGACGCAGTACTTTTAAGTATATATCGCAAAGTGTAATTAATTTCCTTTTACGTGACTGAATATGATTCGGAAAACTATAATGTAAGCAATGGCAAACCTCGAGAGAGAGAGAGAGAGAGCGTCTTGATTTATCCTCCCCGTAAGGACAGAAGGGAAATCAGATGGGTGTTTTTCAGTTGGATAACACAGGTTTACAAAAAAAAAGTCCGGACTATTTGACCGGACCATGGTATTCCGAGGTATTTTTGCGTCCTGAATCCGACCCCGAGGTCATCTGAGCCCCATCACGTCAGAAAAATGAGATTTCAAGGTCATTTAGAGGTTAAAATGACCATTTTTTGGAACTGGATCCGGGACAATTTCTCAAGCGACCTGTTGAGTTGGAGGGTGGCTGTTTAGGTCTTGAATACCTTCCAAACATTGGAATGGAGTCCTAAATCTCGACCGGGACTATCACAGAACCACCCCAGTGGATAAAATGTTGCCATGATCGTTGTATCTCGCGGATTACGATCTCCCTGTCAAGGCATCCAATTCCGGCGATCCGTTCACTGTGACAGTGGACCCAGCACTGACCCTAATGGCCTTAGAACCTTGGAGTCATGCTCTGGGTGCTGTTCAGGGCAGTCCCATTTCCTTATTTATTTATTTCGAAATCTCGTTTTTCTGACGTGATGGGGCTCAGATGACCTCGGGATCGGATTCAGGACGCAAAAATACCTCGGAATACCATGGTCCGGTCAAATAGTCCGGACTTTTTTTTTTTTTGTAAACCTGTGTAATCAATAATGCCTAACGTCGACATTAATGTAAAGTGACATAACTTTGACCGAAATTAAACTTCAAATATGAATATCTTTGCTTGGGCTTTAGCTTATTTGTTTGTTTAGTGGCTCACTTGGGGGCTCAATATAACCCTTTAAATTGCACCATTAGGTTTTTTATTTGCAAATTGTATGAAGCCATTTTAAAAAAAACCCTAGTGGTCAAAGTTAGGAACGATGGACATAACTTTGACCGACCCCTTAAAATAGACGTTATATTAAAGTTAAAACCACTGTTCTATAACATTGACCATCAGATTCGCTTTTAAAAAATATTAGGTAGGTAGTAAAACAGTTTCCGCTTATTTTAAAGCAAAACATTAGACAAAACATTAAAAATAACAGGAAGGAAACATGATTTAGTTCCCATCACCGGACGTTGTATAAATTTTGCAGCGCGACGCGTGAGCACTCAGAACTTTTGTGCAGTATTCGCAAAAAATAGCTATTTTTTGCGAATACTGCACACAAGTTCTGAGTGCTCATGCGTCGCACTGCAAAATTTATAAACGTCCGGTGATGGGAACTAAATCATGTTTCCTTCCTGTGTTTCACTCGAAGGCTAATATAGAACGATGTGAAAAAAAATATATTTTCATGAGTCGAAAAATTTTTAACTTGTACATAAACAAATGAGAGATTTATCAACAAATTCATTTGCGTAAAACAAAAACATTGCTCCTGAAATGTACGTCCATAAATAAAAATTTTGTCGTCACAGTTGCTGAAATCCATTCAGCGGTTTGCGAGCGAAACGTTAGTCGCGTTGGAACATTACATTTTTCTTGTTAATAACATTTGAAAGAAATTTGTTTTGCGACCAAGACTTGAGAGGCTTTTTTGACATGAAAGCTATGAACAAATTCACTCAACAGCTAAGAAAAACAATTACATAAGCTTAGTAACCAACTTGGAATACGTGAAATTTGCTTGAAAATCCAAGGTCGAATAAAAAAAAAACTGGTAAGTAGAAAATTCCAAAAATTTAGATTTCGACTAATCTCGACCAATACTAGAACGCTATGTAGGTCGCTTTGTTGGCACCGTAAACTTTTTTTATTTTGTGTGCCTGTGTTATTCAGGATCTATATTCTGAATTCAGACCATCGTTTGTCGGAACAGTAACATTTGAAAAGCTGATCATGACCTGCAATATTCGTGCAGGTGAGAAATATTCACCAGGATTTAAGAGCAATATAACTAGTTTAATACAGCAGAGCGTACGGTCGCAAGTAGAAGGTATACTACTTAAAAGTCTCCTAGCTCTGGTACATTTTTTGAGTCTATGGTAATGATAACTTTTGATCAGGTGGTCATAAACTACAATATGTGTGAAGTACGCGAGGATTTCAGTACTGAACCAGTTTCCATAAGATTTGTGCGCTAAAACAATGCAGATACACGGAAAAAATTAGAAAAATCAGACATTAAAAAATTAAAATCTATGCGCACGCACACACTCGCGCATAAGTATATGGAGGCAAATGCGTGCTTGAATTGACTGAAAAAGAGCGTATGGTTTCGAGTAAAAAGCGGCAACTTTAAAGTCTCTCCCCCACAGAACTGCTTATTTTTTGTATGACCGGGTGATACCTGAATCGTTAGCTCACCAACTACAAAATATGTGATTTTTAGCAAAATTCACAGAAAACTTGATTTTACATGATTATTTCGATCCAATAGATCGTATGACGGAAAGCAAAAAGTATGAACTTTAACCTGACCTTGATCCTGACGTGTAGGGGTCATTTGGACCACGGATTCGTGATCAGCGCACCCAAAAACGTATAGATCATTCGGTTTGGTAAGAGGACTTTTTCGATTTCATTTTGTGGTCCTGTGTTATTAATGAAATTAATATGTATTTAAAGATTTCCTTTGATAATGAAAGTGGTTTTGAAAGATAAAGATGAACTACTTTGTAGTAATAGCTTTCTTTGTTAAGGCCCGAATACTCTTCTTTCTGATTCAAAGCGTCGAATAAATCGTTTAACCATTTACAAAATTCTGCTTTTGCTCCACTATCCTGTAATTCTGGCATATATTGAAATAAAAGCAAACCTCTGTACACAGAATTGCTGAAAAGCTGTAAAAAAGAAAAAAAATGAAAAACATTGCTGTTATGTAATCATAATTTTTTTGTACTCTGGAGAACTCACTTGCACAGCCAATGACACGCATTTTCAAAGAATTATTCAATTGGAAATGATTTTTTGTTAATCGTGGACACATTAGGGCTTCACCATGAGCAGCACGTTCTTTATCTTTCTCATGTAATATTTTTAAATGTTCCCATTTCACATAATCATTGCTAGGAGACAACTGAAAAAAAACTTAATTCACAATAAAAATGTAAAAAAACATGCTTCAACATGCCTGAAATGCTCCTTTTTTTCCAAGCGATTTCTAATACATTTAAATAAATGAGGAGTATCTGAGAAGATGAAAATTTTGCTGTTCTTGTCTAGCGGGTGAACAAAATAATTGTTTGCTTTATCGTAAGCGCCAGTGACTCCTAGTTGTGCCCAAAATCGACGATTTGTTTGTGCTCCGTCTGTTACGACACCATGCATCTTGAAGCCTATGTTCTCCATAAGAACAATTGCTTTCACTACTAACGAGGCAAGAACATCGCCTTTTGTAGGTCCTCTGGATGCAAATACAGCAATAGGCTATGTGTATGTATCAGCAAGTGTCTGAAACATTATAACTAAACCGTGATTAGCTTTCTCATTTAGATTTGATACCTGTGGATCATCAGAGCCAAAATCTTGTAGACCAGAATAAGTCATTTTTTTAGGATTCACATAGGTAAATACTCTCTCGGACTGACATCTTATCATGTAATAATATTCAGTGTTTTTGCTTCTCAGATTTATTTTCTAAAGAGAGTGCCAATAGTTCAAAGAATTGGGGATCAAAGCCACAATTGATTTCAATAGATGACAAATATCTGTAATAAAAAAATATTTATTTACTCTATTGGAAATTAAAAACAAGTTACATTTTTTCATACTTTCGGACTGTTCGAATAGCAGGTAGTGGTAAGATCTCTTGATTACGTATAAAATTATACGTTATGGGTGATTTCATATGCAGCAACAATGATAAAAACATTCACTCATCACTGTAACGACGGCCTTTCGGACTTTTTCGTTTAGCGGCTGCGACGATTTCCTTCACTGCGTACGCATTATTCTGCGGAATCAAGCCGTCGTTGACATATTCGTCTACTGTTGAAGTTTTTACTTGAGCCAATTTTTCCCGGCAATCTTTTGATTCCTGACGTAGTTGAGCAATTGAAATTTTAGCACGCTCTTTAGCCCTAACAGCGAAGTTTTGATTGTAGTACAAGCTACTGTTTGTGTCTTGTTGGTGACAAAGAAGTTTTTGTTTTTGGCGTATTATTTGCTTTTGTCAATCTTTAAATCTTTCTGGCTACAGTTTTTTTGCAGTACGACAATATCCACATATTACCCCATTTTCGATAATAAACGGACATCGAACATGACCAGGCACTGCCAGTATCCTTTTTCATGAATTTGCAGTCGATGTTTGCCATATTCTGTTGGTTGTGCGAACCTATGCAAATAGAAACCTTTGCCATTGCAGTAACGAGGTTTTGAACCTGTTGAACACTTTGAATATGATTCTGATGTTTTAGTATCGATAAATTTATTCTTTCTCCTAATATGTAAGCCTCCGTCTTCAATTACAATCACTTCTTTCAAAGAATAAGGCCTGTAATGTTTATTTGAAAACATTAGTCGCCTCTGAGAGAATACAATTGAAGGGTCCGCGGTCAAAACCTGTTAACTGACATTTTAGAAATTTTACGCGGTAAAGGAAAATCGTTATTATTTATGGAATTTTCAATATTTTTTTAAACCGTCAAATCTTTTTTGTTCATTAACTAAAGGAAAGTAATAAACGTTAGTTTCATAATATTTAAATCAAAATTGGATGATATATGAGCAGTTGAACCTATACATATGTTATCTACAGGGGGTCTCGCGGTCAAAACCTGTTATCTGCAGTATTTTACCGCTTTCCGTTCTTCAAAGTGGGGCTTGATAGAGAATATCTGTCACTTTATATGGAGTTAAATCATGGCATTTTGTAGAAATAAACATGCTAAAGTATTTTTTTAATTAATTTTTTAATTTTCAATCTATTTTATTATTGCTGAAAATGACTTTATAGTAATTCTTCGAAAAATTCTTGTTCTTCTTGAGGGATTACTGTCATCATTTTCCTGAGATCTTTTTGCTTTTCCGCTGACAATTCTTTGGCGTTTATTTTGTCGAATTCGAATCGGTTCAAATCGTCTGAGTTCCTCCCTGCAACAAATTAATACTTATTATTTTACATATTTCATTTATGATTATATTTTTTTTTTATTTTTTGCTATACTAACCGCGTTTCCAAATGGTGAATTTTTCAAAATTGTTCTGATTGAAATTTCTTTTTATTTCAATTTTTCCTACGCTTGTGATTCGAAACCAACAAACGCTGTTCAGCGCTATCTTTGTCGTATTCAGAAACCAATCTGCTTCGGTTTTTAAAATCGTAGAACTTCGTCATTTTGATTACTTCGAATGGATTGCTTCTCGAGCCTCTTATCAATTGATCAACATCGTTAAGATCGTAGAGAATTCTTTTCCTTTTCTTCTTTTCAATAAGTGCGAAATCCCTGTCACAGCTCAGAAAGCTGTGACCTGATACGAGAAATTTGTGCTCGACACTTTCGATCAATCCAAAATGGATCATAAACATGTATGCCATAATCAAAATTTTATTTTTGTTCTGTCCTGGGCAATTATCGCTCCACACGATGAGATGTTTCTTTAATGGGAGTCGTTGTTCCTGATTATAAAGTTAGAATAAGCAGCTGGCTATTTCCGATGCCCCTCGAGAAGCGATTACCTCGTGCCAAATGCACATAAATGCGCGGTCATCGTTGTTTACATGAATTCCAAGATTAAAACAGGATAATTGGTGAAGATAATACATCTTCCCGCGCGTTAAAGTCGGTAGAGGAATGACCTGTTGAAGATCGATGGAAAGGCAAGTGAAGTTTGGGTCTGGCAAAAGACTATCGACTTTCATTGCTGATCTCGCCACATCGGCTTCTCCGTGATGAGCCATCAGGTTTTTTTGTGCCAGCAATTCGTCTTTGCTCCCAGTCTTAGATCCTTTTAATTTCGCGGCCAATTTGTCACACGTGCTACATGTATCCACTCGAGGCTTGTGGAAACTTAAGTTAGGAAACTGAGATTTGAAAATACGAATGAAAAAATCGATTGTTACGGACACACTGGGATTCTGTCGAGAGAATTCCTGATGAAATTTTTGATAATTAAGATCGCAGCTTAAATATTCCTTGTCCGAGTCTTTCCGGCCGTAATGACTTATGTCTCTTGGCAACAATTCGATGAATTTTATGATCAGGTCACGTTGAGCGCTCGTGTACTTAATGTTACGTCCACCACCACGTCTATCCTTTGTACTATCGAACCCGTGTTTCGATTTTTCTCGTAACACGTCCAATTCTCCTCTGCCGAGTCCAAAAGTGTCCTGAAACGTCGATTTGCACACCGGAACTGACAGCCCCTCTTCATCGCGAAGTCGATAAATAGTAGTGACTTGGCGACGGCTTGGCTGCGACGTTGTTGCCCTTTGAACAGGAATAATATTGACGAGATTGGCAAGATAGGCTCGCTGTGCATTTCTGTCGAGTGATCGGTACTGATTGAAGAGTATTGAACGATGGCGGTGCGAAAGAATCGAGCACTTCAATTTACATTTGCATATCAACTAAAAAAGAAAATCGAATTAGAAGATAAATATATCAACGTCGATTTATTCTGTACATTTTTAAATATATTTCTGAGAAGAATAAATTATGAGAATTTTATTTCATTTACATGAAAATTATTTTTTCAAATATATCAACCCGATCGATAATTTGTATGAAAATTATTCATACACATTTCATGTATTATTAATATTTAAAAAGAAGAAAATACAAAGATTTTGAGGTTAAATAGCCAAAATGATTTGAATATTTTCGTTTCTTGCCGTAAGAAAATGCAAACATCTTGAGGTCAAGTTGTCAAAAACGATTCGGATATATCAGTCACATTATCAGAAAAAGCTCTAATTAAAAAACTTACCCTAAAGGAAGGCTGTTTTACTGCGAGCTTTTTTTTGCCCTTTGTCGTCATGTATTCCTCGCCTTTCAAACGACGCTGCCGATTTTTTTCTCGGGCTCGCATTTTTCTCCTATGATTTTGAAGCTACGGACAAGTTTTATATATCAAAATATTTGGAATGACATGCCGAAAATTGATGTGCTTGTAAAAATTTTAAATTGATTATTGTAAAAGTTTCCTGAGTATTAATAACTAAGACACGTCACTCACCTTCGTCCTTTTCGCGATCTGTAGGTAACAATCAGGAGGAATCTGTGAAATTAACCTCAAAAAACTTCTGACACACAGATACACTTCACTGCAGAGACACTGACACGTGTCTCCCTCTCTTATTTTACGAGTGAACTGAACCGATTTGAAAAAAAGCGCGAATTTCTCATAAAACGCCATAAGTAGTTAACAGGTTTTGACCGCGGACTAGGCTGTAGATACCGAAATGTGATTTTCAAAAATCAATTTAAAAAAAACTAAAAAGAATTTCGCAGTTTCGTTGGTGGAATATTGACTGCATAAAAAAAATGTTCCAGAAAATACAAAAAAGTCAATTTCGAAAAAAATGTCAGTTAACAGGTTTTGACCGCGGACCCTTCAATTACATTTTTTTTTCATTTGATGCCTTCATTATTCCAGGCTCCAGCCAATTGGCAAATTGACATGATTTATCACTTCCTCGAGAGAAATGTTGTTGAGAGAATTTTTAAAAGAATTTTCGTCAATATTTTCTAGTTTTGCATCCGATTGACAATGGAACTCCTTTAAAATTTCATAACTCTCGATATCAATATGATTCGTCTCTTCAACAAAAGAAGATGAAGACATGCCTGGATTAACGGGGGCAACTGTCCATGAAAACTGAGATGGAACAGCACCTGTCTTTATTCTACAATTCTTAAGTCGCTCCTGATAATTAAAAACGTATAAAATAGAAAGTAAATCTTTAAACAACAAAATTTGACCTGACACGTTTTTTCTTTTGAATTTAGAAATATCTTTTTCAATTAATATCAGTACTTGCCTTCATGATGACTTGACCGTTTGTATTTGTGATAATTTTGTGAGTAATGATTTCCTCCTCTAAAAAATGATTATGACAAACACGATCGCCTGATTTTAAATCAGGTATTTTTGTGGCAATTCTCCATGCTTGGAGAAACTCCGAGTCTTTTGAAGCCGTAAAAAAAGGTCCTTTATCAGTATTTGAGTCGTACCCAACCGTACATCCTTTTACTTTACACTTCGGCATCGCTAAATTTTTTTAAATACAAGTAACATAAGTTTTTACCATTAAAAAAATGTTTTGACACTTCATATCTGTTATATCCTTATGAACGCTTTCAATCATTGCAATAAAAACATTTCATTAGGTTAGAATGACAGGACCAGCGTGTAGGGCGTCACGTAGCGGATTAGTACAACTGGCATCAAAGCGTGGTCAAAGATATCTAAGGGGAATTCGTGTAAGTTGCAGGGGACTGCTCGCCACTGTCACCACGTGGATACCGTTAACCTCTTTGATACCGTTTAACACGTTCAGTGCCGACGTCAGACACCCGTGAGCCATTGGCTATTTCTGTTAATCTGATCGGCAGTGAACGTGTTAACCGTACGTTGGAGTTGGAAGTGTTTGAACAACGTTTAACGTTTATTTTGTGATTGTTGCTTAATTATGGTTATCCTAATTAATTTCAACAGTATGTATTCAGATATCTAAATTTAAAAAATATAAATGTATAACTATAATACATTTCTGATTGGGCATTAAAATTCTTAAATACGTCCCTGACATTCCCCCCGCCTCTGTCACCTAACTGTGGAAAACTGGCAGCCTTTTCGCGCATTGTGAAATAAAATGTACGTTACCTCTATTCCTTCTAAAGGTAGTGTGAACACCCATGCAACCTGCAATTTTGCCATTGTAGCCTGTTGCACGTGCAGTAATTTTAATCTGCTGCGCAGCAAAAGTAGCCGTGTTTGACACTACCTTAACCTCTTTAGTTGCAAGTGACATTGAGATTTTCAGAGAAACAAAATCTCAATATCTCAGTTATGTGTGTGTATATAGTAATAATATTTCCACTTCTAGGTAATATCAATCGATAACGAGGCATCGTTTTATAATAAAAATAAGTCTATTTAACCCTCTGACGCTAAACTCTTAGCAATCCCTGTCGCGTAAGCTGGAGAAAGGGAACAGCC
Organism: Xiphydria camelus; assembly: GCA_963678675.1. Lineage (NCBI taxonomy): Eukaryota > Metazoa > Arthropoda > Insecta > Hymenoptera > Xiphydriidae > Xiphydria > Xiphydria camelus. The sequence continues at coordinate 13,500,412 of OY783192.1, read as the reverse complement.
AATCGCGCGCGGTCGCTTTATGTGTTAGTGACTGACGTCACGGAAATGGCCTCCCACTCTCATTCAGCCAGGCTCGTAGTTAGGGGCCTGCTCACTCATATACCGTGCTCACTTGCACTCACGGGATTTCGTGCGACGGCACGGCAATGAAATAGGGGCCCCATACACGGTACGATTCATTGCCTCGATCCGTCGTTTCAAACTGATTGAAACGACGAATCGATAGTGTATGTCAACATAGTTAATGATTTACTTAGTCGAAGACTACTTCATTGTCACTATTAAAAAAAATGGCTTATTAAAATCACACCGCAGGTAACTTTTAACGCTTCGTCGGTGCCCAGCGACCATACGGGTTGCGACGGCCCTGTCACTCTCTCCCCTACACTAACGTCTCACGCTTGACTTTGCCCCGCGCAGTGGTGGGGAATCGAGCTTTGCCGTCAGAGGATTAAAACATATGTTCTTCATTGAACAAACAGTTTTTTGATTTCTTAAAAATTCGGTTTTTGTCACTTGCAACGTTGTTCGGCGAAGCCATTCAATTAGAGAATATCAATGCAAATTGACGCAAATTGATATTAATAAGTAAATAATTATATGAATGTTTATTCATCCTACATTAGTTTATTGTCTTCGATTAACTATAATAATCTGTGCTTTTTAATAAGCAGTATAGTTTATAACTTGCTCAACATACTCTGGAGACCCGAAATCAAATAATTTAATGATTTAATAATTGAACAAATTAGAATTTGTGTCAATTTATTCACAAATAAATGTTCAAGTTCCTATATGCAAGAAACCGAAATGTTTCTAAGTCCCGTTCGCCATGTTGAAAATCTTCTAAGTCCGAAACTCTGACACAGTAAAGGGGCTCTGGCCATCAAAATAGAAGCAAAATTTTAATTCGCGACGAGGCCCTATTTTGAATGCCATAACTTCTACCCAGTGGAGGTGCTGTGGCCATCAAAGTAGGGGCAAAATTTCGACTCACAAGAAGACCCTATTTTAAATGCCATAGCTTCTACCCAGTGAAGGGGCTCTGGCCATCAAAGCAGGAGCAAATTTTACAGATAGTTTCAAAAAGCATCAGAATAGGAGTTCGACGATTATATAGCATCAAAATAGGTTTGAAAAGTCGCTCTGACCATCAAAATAGGGGCAAAGTTTCGACTCAGGATGTTACCGTGCCGAGTGAACTGATAATTATTGAAACAATGAACAATTGCCAATATGTTTTAAATGCTAAGAAAGACGACGAAATGGATAAGAAATTTAAAAAAATACATAGGAGTTAGAATATTTAGCTGTAATGGTATTATCGAGTAGTGCAAATCGATAATTCGTTTAACAATAAACGTTTGTAAATATCTCGGAAACGATAAACTGTTTAAACACTGGATTTATACAAATATTATAGAAACTGCCAGAGATATGATGAAACAGGAAGGGTTTGAGAAAAGATATAGACAGTTGAACCGTGACTGTATTATCAAAGAATGTAAATCAATAACACTGGGGAACAGCTGTTTTGGTGCCGAGGGTTTTTGAACTGATTCTATATCAGTTTGATGTCCTGAATTCAAATATCGTATTCATTTTTCCCTATCAGCTCCAGTTTTTAAGATATACAATTTTAGAGAAATATGAGTTCTATGATTTTAACTCAAATCTCAAGTGTAATAAACAAAAGTAGATTCGAATTTTTTATTTTATTTATACCAAATACAATCTTAAGTCAAACTTACAAACAAAAAAAAACATTAAAGAAATCAAATATAGTCACTCGACACTTCTAAAACTTCTTTTCCGCGACATTCTTGAATGTTTTTTCAAACAGTCCCTCTTTAAACTCCAGCAGTAATCTGCCATCATGTGGATGTTCCATCTTCCTTGGTAGCGGTCCTCCATAATTTTAATATCTTGGTGAAATCTTTCACCTTGTTCCTCACTCATGTCTCCTAAATTTTCTGGAAACCGGTCCAAGTGGCTGTCTAGATAGTGTACTTTTATACTCATATTGCACCCTAATGATTTAAAGCTGTTCAGCATCTTGTTAACAATTTCAACATAGTTTTCAGCTTTATGTTTGCCTAGAAAATTTTCTACAACTGCAACAAATGATGTCCAAGCTTCTCGTTCAACTTCATTCATTGAATGTATGAAGGCAGGATCTTTAATTAATTGTCTTATTTGTCAAATATCCCTGCTTTGAGTTTTTCTGTGCTCAACTGAGGCATTTTTACCCCTATATATTCAAAACAAGGCCCATCCTTATCAAGAGCTTTTACAAATTGCTTCATTAAGCCTAACTTTATGTGTAACGGAGGAAGAATGATTTTTTCTCTTTCAACCAAAGCGTCGTTAATGACATTCTTTTCCCCAACGTCCATGTCTTCTCTCAGAGGCCAATCTTTTCTAACCCAGTGGTGTGTTTTGTCCCTACTATCCCAAAGGCACAAGAAACACGGATATTTTGTATAACCACTTTGCTGCCCAAGAAGAAAGTTCACCATTTTTAAGTCTACACATATCAACCATTGATGTTCGTGATACTTTATCTTCTGCAAGACTAAATCTATTGTGTTATATTCTTCTTTCAGTTTCGTTGAGTGAGCTATCGGTATTGAACCATATTTATTCCCATTATGTAGAAGGACACATTTTAAACTTCGCTTTGAACTGTCAATAAATAGGCGCCAATCATCTGGAATATATTCAGAAAGTCCCATTTCTTTCATGAGTCCCCTAATTTCGTGACAAAATACAAGATTGTCTTCTTGAGAAAAGAATGGTAGCAGATCTTTTTCTCTTGTACGGTAAAAGGTAATTTTGGTTCCTTGTTCCAGTAAATTTTTGTCGTTTAACCTAGAAGCCAGTACTTCAGCAGCTTTTTTCGATAAATTGAGATCCCTGGTGAGATCATTTAATTCGTTTTGATTGAAGCGTTGAGGAACTGAAGACGTCCCCTCATAGTCACTGTTAGTTTCATTAGCATCGGAAGAGCGATCAGAGGGACAATGTTCGTTATCAGAGATATCTGGTAGCTCATGAAATGTTGGAATCGGTATTTCATCTGAGTGCGGGATAGGGCATATTGCCGAGTCTAAATTGGGATAGGTCCATTTATGGCGGTTATTTCGATTGATTCCATTAATATTTGCTAAACAGAAATAGCAATCATCGAAGTGGTTTTTTGGTTCTCTCCAAACCATTGGTACGCCGAATTTCAAACATTTTCTTTTGCCGGTAGTCCACTGCCGTAATTGCTCTGTGCAAGTTTTACATACGAGATGCGGGGCCCACGTTTTGTCCTGATCACCAAGCTTAACTCCAAAGTATGCCAAATATGCTTGCTTCACAAAGTCAGTAATAGCTCGTCTGTTTTGTTGGAACATGTATTCTCCGCATATATAACAAAACACATCAGGTTGATTGACACAACTTCTTCTTGAACTGGACGCTGAACTCATTTTAATTCTGTTCAATAACACAACACTCTTTTCTTAACAGAAAATAACACGCCGAATTCGATCTACTCTCTTTAGCAAGAAGGCACAAACTGACGAGACTTACCTGAGTTAGGGGTATAAAAGGGTCAGTTCAGGTACCTGGGAGGCAATGTTTCCACTATTTATAGATTTACCTGGAATTTACTCATTTACAGACTGACAATAAAACAATTGCACCCACATTAATGATTATAAAATAATTTTAGAACTCTCAGAAACCAATAAACTGCATAGAAACCAGATATGTAGATAAATTTATGTATCTAAAAAAGTAGAGCTGATAGAGAAAAACGGATTGCACCTATAGATTTAGCTTCCCAAATATAGTTAAAATGAAGTCTAAAATCCCAGGCACCAAAAAAAAATTTTTTTTTTGTTCCCCTGTGTAATTTATTAAAATAATGAATTGATGTAAATGTATTGGAAACAATGATAGATATGGCAAAATGGAAGAAATTGTGACAATGCAGGACATATTGAGTTGTTACATAGAAGTATGAAAAATGAAAAAGTCGATCTATAAGCCATAAAAGATATTAAAAAATCTAGTGATATCCCGCAAAATACATGAAAAATATATAAAATACGCCATGGACTATGCAGAGCCCCGTACTAAATGTATGAATTGAAAATTGTGTCGATAAACCCTAACAAAAACTATACACCATGTTCCGCTCGATAAAAAAAGTAGTGATATCCGAATGTAGCACTGAGTACCTATTTACCAAATGTTTCTCCGGATGGGCGAGATAGATGTGAGTGTTCGAACGAAAAATTCAATTAATCCTTCACACGTCTCCTATGCTGCCCATTTTTGGAATCACTCGGTATAATCAAACGTAACAAAAGTGACCGAGATCGAAATGACAAATGACTATACCAAAGCAAGCCACACGTATTCGAAATGGTACTTGGCTAGCCCTTGTCAAAAGAAATTGTAAAGATACTGAGAACTCTGTGTGTGTGTATTATATAATATTATCTCTCACAGTATATTATAGAGAATTACATTATATTATTCTTTTAATTAAAAAGTACCCCAGCCAGAGCATACCCTAATAATAAGTTGTTCAGGCACGGGCTCGCCAAGTACTAATTTAACGTTGGTTTGGTGGTCATTTATCATTTCGATCTCAATCACTTTCGTTACGTTTAATTATACTGAGTAATTCGAAAAATGGGCCACATAGGAGACGTGTGAAGGTTTAATCGAATTTTTCGTTCGTACTCTCGCATCTCCTATTTCGCCCATCCTGAGAAACACTTGGTAAATAGATACTTGGCACTATATTCGGATATCAAAACTTTTTTTGTCAGGTGGAACACGGTATATTGTTTTTGTTAGGATCTTTGTTGATACAATTTTTAGTCCGTACATTTTATAAAGAGCCCCGGATAGTCCTTGGCATATGTTTGTACATCTTTGATGTATTTTGCGCGATAGAATATGCAATCCATCCATCTGAATATACATAGCCTAGATAAGCCGAACGGATTTTCTGTAATGAGATGTCCGTGAAAGTTGGTTCGATCTTGCTCGGATCGCGCTGGGGTACTCACCTGTGCTTGCTTGTGTTTTTAAAGATAGTGATAAGAGCTCCGAGCAAGCTTAAAAAAAGTAGCTCTATAGATACCTCCTACGAGAAATCCGTTCGGTTTACTATAAGACATTCGGTATATAATGTCGGTATAGTATGTCAAATGTCATCTGGGTATTATGGTATTGTATTAAAATAACAAAACAGCTGTTCTTCACAGCATGCATGATGGATCGTATACAGCAGGATGCTAAGCAGGATGCTTCCTGATAAGCTTAAAATTTAGTACGTATATTATTAACTATAACTAATAAAATGATTTTCTTTTAGAAAGCAACGCGCATTGCAGAAGGAATGGTAAAATCATATGGCATGTCAGAAAAAGTAGGATTTCGATCACATATTGACCACAACAAGCAGTACGGTACTAGCAACGATTTTAGCCCTAGTACTAATGAGCTGATTGATAATGAGGTGAAGCGACTTCTGCAGGTAAGATAATTATAAAAACTTTATTCAGAACTACAGAGCCTGTAAAACAACTAAGCTAGTTTTTCGGGGACATTTCCAAAAAGCGCAAACCTCTGATTGAGCTGTTTCTCATGAAAACTCTTTCTAGGAGAACAACGAAATAATTAAAATCATTTTTAGAGACTATGTTCTTTTTTCCTCGCTACCTTTTAAATTTCCACTCTTTCAAAAAATTATCTTAGAAAGTATTAGTTTTAGAAGAAAAAGTTTCTAAAAAAATAGAAAGCTCTTAAAGAGTTATATAGATACGGTTTTTTAATTGTTTTACGCGTAAGTGCTATACTTTCGCTACTATTTAAAGAAATAGATTAACTTGATTAATAAACGTTAAGCCAATAATTAAAATCACCGACGTCAAGAGTTGTCAACAAAGTGGAAATTTTTGTTTATTTTTCCTATTTCTTAGCATAACCGGTAATACTAAATTCCAAATATTGCTCTTGATTTAAGGTCGGCTCTACGCTCAAAGAATACTTCGTTAAAAAGTTATGCACTAATGAATTTTACTTATACGGGTTCCTATGGAGAAACAGACATTAGACAGTGAAATAAATGGAAATACCAAAGAAAATTTGTTTAAATCTTTCTGATCTAAGAAAATATTAGGAGTTAATGATCGTGCAAAATTAAAAAAAAAATTTTATATGGTCATTAACCTCTAACCCCTTAATGAATAAGCTAAATTTTAAGAGTTTTGTTTAGTAATCACTAAATAATGAAATACCATCTTATTCCACCGTTCAATATCCGTCGGTTTAACGTTTTTTCATGAGAACCCATGTGAAGTTGTGAAATTTCATTAGTGCATAACCTTTGAACGAGATAGATAATCGTCGTTAAATTTTGAAAGTGAACTTGTTTCAATTATACATATTTTTTGTATAAATTTCGTTCATTTCTGTTAGGATTTCAATATATACGGGGTCCGGACTTGGATTTGCAATATAGGGATCATGTGATTTCGAGAGAGAACATATGACGCGTGTATAAAAACCTCTTTATCACACAAACTCCAACTGGACTAGTGTAGAGAAAAGAGCGACATAGAGGTTCTTATGCACTTGCCATATGTTCTCTCTCGCACTCGCACGATTACTATATTGCAGATTCAAGTCCGGATCCTCTGTAAGTGATCACGAGCTTCCATTGAGGCTTATGCCAAGGACTAAAAAAAAAGCGTAGCGCCCGCCCGATGGCGAGACACGAGAGGCTATGTATACTCTGCGTGTAGTTTATACCTGTAATGGGGTTTTTATTTCTCAGTAAGACGATTTAAATTATATGAAATCTCTCACATATCTAGAACCCGTTTATCGATTTAATAGTGCTGCATAGGCTCAATTGAAAGCACTGGTCCCAGACTATGAGTATATGTGATATTAATCACATATACTCATAGTCTGGGACAGTGCTTTCAATTGAGCCTATGCAGCACTATTAAGGGCCAGTTTTACCAACACGGTATAAACGCGGTATAGCGCTATACTGAGAATAACCAGCAATAAGCCTTATGGTTATTCTCAGTATAGCGCTATACCGCGTTTATACCTGTTGGTAAAACCGTCCCTAAATCGATAAACGGGTTCTAGATATGTGATTCGTCAAAGATAAGCTTTGCTAATCTTTAAGAACTATAATTTCGTCATAATCATTTTGGTAGCTTCAAGGGAAAGTCGATGCTAAATTCAAAAAATTCGTCTGCCTTCCTCCGCTAGGCGACACTAATCAAGAGACTCGGTAAAGTCTCGCACCAAGGACTAAAAGTGTGAGACTCACCGAGGCTATTACCGAGTGTCCCGGGGAGACAATTCTTACAGATTTTCTCGACGTTTCATCCTCATAGGGTGACCGAACTGGTTTTCGGACATCTAACTGTCTACTGGTTTTCGGACACCGTGTCCGAAAATGGGTCTTACAAGGGGACCTGCCGAAAATCGGAGCACCAATTGTAATGAATTTTTTTTATAAATAAAGGGAAGTCCCCTGAGTAACGCTCATACTCTACTTTTGTCCAATGCGCGCTTTTTTATTTAAAAAAATTAATTGTTTTGGCAATAATTTGTTTACAAATTAATTCGTAACGATAGAAATAAGTACCGCTCCCGCGGCGGCGGCACAGCTATTTTTCTCAAAGAAGGAATCGAATTCGACACAGTCACGTACCTTAGTTCGAAGCACAATCAAATATTAGAATATTCTATTGCGAGATTTATCTTAAGTCGTAAATTGAAGTTGTATACAATCAGTGTCTATGCCACGAAAGCTGGAGCTCAATGCGCCAAATAACACAGGCACACAAAAAAAAAGGCCTTATTCCCGGAACCAGACCAATATATCTTTATGTTTTTGGGGTCGCTAAATCCGAATCCGGTGTCCGTTTGTCTCCATCATGTCACATTTTTTTTTAATCTCAAAAAACCATCAATAGATCATGATTTTCAAAAAGTTAATGGACTTAAACCAAATTCGCTATAGGGGTTTTTTTGGATCGCTGATCACGAATCTGAAATAGGATTTCAAAAATGCAAAATGGCGGACGAGATTTTTGAAAATCGACGGATTCATGCCGAATTTGGTATAAGGGGGTTTTTTGGGTCGCTGATCATGAATCTGAAGTCAGATTTTAAAAGTTCAAGATGGCGGATCCAATATGGGGGACGAGATTTTCGAAAATCGACGGATTCATGCCAAATTTGGTATAGGGTTTTTTTTTCGATCGCTAATGACGAATATGAAGTTATATTTACAAAAATTCAAAATTTTCGAAAATCTTGTCCTCCATACTGGATCCATTTTGAATTTTTAAAATCTGACTTCAGATTCATGATCAGTGACCCAAAAAAACCTCCTTATACCAAATTCGGCATAAATCCGTCGATTTTCAAAAATCTCGTCCGCCATATTGGATCTGCCATCTTGAATTTTTGAAATCCGATTTCAGATTCGTGATCAGCGACCCAAAAAAACCCTTATGGCGAATTTGGTTTAAGTCCATTAACTTTTTGAAAATCATGATCTATTGATGGTTTTTTGAGATTAAAAAAAAATGTGACGTGATGGAGACAAACGGACACCGGATTCGGATTCAGCGAACCCAAAAACATAAAGATATGCTGGTCTGGTTCTGGGAACAAGACTTTTTTTTTGTGTGCCTGTGTGTCATTATTACGTTATCGCGGGTGATATTAATGCGTGTCATACGCAATTCGGGGACAGGTGCAATAATAGAACGGGTAAATATCTCATCGGCTGGTTTATTCTAAACGCGTTTAGATATAGAACGGAGCTCTCTATACTCCGAGTGAGCCGACCTTTATACCGGCGCAGACCTACTTAGATATTTGTATGGCGGATAGCCGATTAGTTATTAATAATTTAATACAGGGTAACTTAGCGACAACCGATTTCGATAGCGACCATAGGGTATTATTGATAAAGATCGATCTGCAAGCAGGAGAGAGCCCACATTATACGGATAAGCAAACAAGGTTCGCGTATAAAAGAGCTAATTGGAAAAAATTCGCGAAGAGACTCGCTACAATTCATCCGGACGGCTGTCCCGTACACAGAAATCTTGACGTCGACGAAATCGATGAGCAACTGGAAGGCATTACAACTAATGTTATAAATGCAATCAAACAAGTCATACCGATTCAAAAGGAGCAAGGCCCGGAAAAACTGTTTCTGAGCAAGAAGATCCTCCGCATGTACAGGCACAAGGCAAGTTTGCTAACCGCTTACAACAAAAGACGCAACATTGACTCAGCTGTGCTCACAGCGTACACCAAGACGCTCAAGCAAGCGCTATCGATCCTTAAAAAAGAAATTGGACACGAGATTAAGATTGAGACGGAGAAGCGTTGGAGAAATTTACACCTAAAAATTAATTATAAGAACCCCGAAAAGTTCCTGCCGGTTATAAAAAAATAGTACAAGCCGCGCCAGCACAATCAGGACATTAAAGACATTCGTGTTAAACTGGACAATGATGCCATCCTTGGAAAGATCGACAATAACCGCGAAAATACTCCACACGATAATGATGAGTTAATTATTACGGAGCGTAAGGATGTCCTGAATGTGCTGGCAGCCTTTTACGAAAATGTCAACTCGCCTAGACGCCTTAACGAGGGTACGCGATTGCGCGAGCTAGTCGACAAGAAGATAGCAGAGTTTAACAAAGACCTGACGTCCCACGGAGCGGCGAATCTCACGATTACCACCTTCAGCGAGGACAATCCAGCCGACAATCCGCACCAGATGAGTCCACGAGAAGAGTACTTCTGTAATGTCCCGAAGCTGAGCTTGATATAGAAAGGTTTGCCCAACAAGACGTCGTTGGGTGTCGACGAAATACCATCCATTGTCTTGAAACACCTGCCGAGGAAGATGATTCGACAACTCGTGATTCTATTCAACAATGCGCTGAACATCTGTTACTTCCCGCGTTCATGGAAAACGGCTAAGGTGATCCCCTTCTTGAAAAATGGCAAAATGCCGAGCGACCCCTCCAGCTATCGACCGATCAGCCTCACTCCGTGCTTGAGCAAGGTGTTCGAGATGATGATCAATAACGTCATCACCAAGCATTGCGACGCGCACAATATAATCCCGAACAATCAATTCGGTTTCAGATACAAACACTCCACAGTGCCCGCCATTCACAAGTTACTGTCGGACGTCAACCTCCATCTATGCAACAAACAAGCAGTCGGGGCGGCGCTGATCGATCTAGAAAAGACGTTCGACTCCGTATGGTTAGACGGTCTTATATTCGTCCTGCTGAAGAAAAAAGGTGTGAGTGCCGTTGTACTCACGGAGGATGTGTAAACATCTTACAATTATCTGCGGTCCGAGTTTAATTGGGGAATATGACGTCGTAGTTCGACATAAAGAAGTTTAATTTTTTCTATAATAAAATATTTATTATTATTATATTAGATTTATAACTTACTAGCAGCCCGTCCCGGCTTCGCACGGGTAGATTGTGAATTGATTTTGTCCGTCCACCATTGTTTAAATACATTTTTAATACAAAACTTTTAGTATTTTTCCCGGGCTACGCAATGGTCATATTGGATTTGACCTTGACCATGACCTTCAAGGTTATATCAAGGTCAAATTAATTTTGTTTCACGTTCAAATGTCCTTGACCATTTTTTTCATGTTACACCCTGTATAAGATTTACTAACCCAGAAACCTTCGCGGGCATGCGTCCAACCATTTCCCAACTTTTCATCGCAATCGGATGAACGGTTTAGGAAGGCATAATAATCATCAGTACTGGTACTTTTTGAACACCTTTTATAAGATTTACTAACTCAGAAACCTTCACGGGCATGCGTCCAACCATTTCCCAACTTTTCATCGCAATCGGATGAACGGTTTAGGAAGGCATAATAATCATCAGTACCGGTACTTTTTGAACACCTTTTATGAGATTTACTAACTCAGAAACCTTCGCGGGCATGCGTCCAACCATTCCCCAAAGTTTCATCGCAATCGGATGAACGGTTTAGGAAGGCATAATAATCATCCGTACCGGTACTTTTTGAACACCCTGTATAAGATTTACTAACTCAAACCTTCGCGGATATGCGTCCAACTGTTCCCCAAATTTTCGTCGCAATCGGATGAACGGTTTAGGAAGGCATAGTAATCATCCGTACCGGTACTTTTTGAACACCCTGTATAAGATTTACTAACTCAGAAACCTTCGCGGGCATGCGTCCAACCATTCCCTACTTTTCATCGCAATCGGATGAACGATTTAGGAAGGCATAATAATCATCAGTACCGGTACTTTTTGAACACCCTGTATAAGATTTACTAACTCAGAAACCTTCGCGGGCATGCGTCCAGCCATTCCCCAAAGTTTCATCGCAATCGGATGAACGGTTTAGGAAGGCATTTGATATTACCTTAAAGGTCACGGTCAAGGTCAAATCCAATACGACCACTGGGTAGCCACGGGAAAATCCTTAAAGTTTTGTATTAAACATTTTTCTCTAAAATGTTTTCCCATTGAGATAATCCAGCTTGCGCGAATAGTATGCGCAGTAGCGCCACACACATACTGACGCAGTCACATGTACACGGCTTACGTCTGACGCTCGATTTCCCAGGAAGGTCCCACCGTAGAGCCATAGCATAGATGTTTACACATCAAAAACTTTCCATCTCACCTCGTTAGAATGATCCACAGCATGATACACGATAAAAAGTTCTTCGTCTCGCAAGGAGGACACAACTCAAGGACATGCCGAATCCTCGAAGATCTGCAGCAAGGTACCGTCAACTCGCCGTCGCTGTTTGCCATTTACACAAGCGATATACTCAACCTCTTTCAATTAAATTCGGGCAATAGCACCTACTCGATCGCTTACGCCGATGATCTGATCATCTACGTGGCTGGCGCATACATCGAACCTATTCGGAAGAAGCTGGAAGAGCTGACGGACAAAGTGAATAACTGCTACGCGACATGGAATCTAAGAATGAACCCTTCCAAATGTGAAACACTACTCTTCCGCAACGCAAAGAGCGAGATTTCAATGAAAAAAGCCGCCGGCATTCACACCTTCTCAATTAGTACACCAATTCCCGGCACCCCCAACAGGGTGGCAATACCTCACAGGAAAGTCGTTAAATATCTGGGTTTTACCATCGGACAACTGGTTAGAGGCACAGAACACGTTGACATTCAATTGAAGAAAGCGAGGAACGCTTTTCACTCCATGCATGGGCTCTTCGCCAACCGGCTCCTAACGACAAAAGCTAAAGTAATTTGCTATCAGATCTTCGTACGCTCCCTGCTCTCCTATGCAGCGCCGGTATGGTGGAATACGGGCGCGGCACAAATGGAGAAACTCAGATGCTTCGAGAGGACGTGTCTCCGTACAGCACTGGGCAAGCATCGCTCAGAGGAATCCAACAGGCCGGCTACATCCACAGGACTAGTAACAAGTTGATTTATGACCTGGCGGCCATCAGCAGGATTGACTGCTTCGTCGTTAAACTCACTCGTGATTACATGGCAAATCTGCGCCTAATCCCGAACGCCTTGATCAACGCACTCGCCACTGCGGATCATACTCAAGCGCGATACGCAGCGTCGAAAGGTTATATACGGCCGCAAGATTTTATGTATTTCGACTCGCGCGGCTACATACAAGACGAAAACGGCGTACCTGTGATTTATCATTGGAGACGAAATAAGGCGAATAAAAGGCTACCGCCAACTCTCGATGCGATGCTCGACGTTAACCAGCACAGATATTCTAAGGCCATCCCGGAAGTGGACCATAACGATTGGACTAGACTCTCCGCCAAGTACTAGTGGCTGAACGACGCGGTTCACATGGACATCCTGGCAGCAAGACGAAAGGCGCCGCGAGGACGCCGCGAAGTCACCGAGACTCGCAGGACGCGCGCCGGCTGACGCAACAGCTCGTCCGATGCACGAACAACTTGCGCCCACCGGACGCGTACCTGCGACAATTAGTTTTTAGGTTTTTCTAGTTTAAGTCTAGGCTAAGATTAGGCTTATGGTATGATATCGTTCACTGTTTTTTTTTTTCCGCACTTTTTTACAGCGCCAAAGTGTTTATATGTCCGCATACACGCTAGCTCTTCATCTGAAACCGGGCTTCCATTCAACTCGATGTTGAATCCGATTGCTTCTTCATGACCGCGCAGTACTATGTATGTACGCTTAATGTTTGCCTCTCGAGTGCTGGAGTTGTCCAGCCATGTAGGCCTCTTTCTTTTGTATTCAACGACTGTTTGCCTTTTCCCAAAAGTACGTTTGGGCACCTGTAAGAAACTGTGATACAAATAAACGTACTTTATAAAAAAAAAAAAGACTTACCACGCGAGCGTCCCGCGTTCGATTCCCGTGCATGCACTTTTTTTTTCCAATTTCGAACTTTTTCACTTTTTTTATTATTCAAACTATTTCTACTAATCCTTAGAAGTAAAATAAGTGTAGGTAACGTGAATCGAACGCGGGACGCTCGCGTGGTAAGTCTGTGCCTTAGCCGACTGTGCCACGCCGCTATCTTGGACGCCGAGTATTTCATTACAGTACACACTTTACGCGTCAAAACAATTAATTTTTTTTAAATAAACAAACGCGCATTGGACAAAAGTAGAGTATCAGCGTTACTCAGGGGACTTCCCTTTATTTATAAAAAAAAATTCATTACAATCGGTGCTCCGACTTTCGGCAGGTCCCCTTGTTAGTTAGTTTTCTGGGACCATTTTCCCGGACAACCAATTTTAGAGGTTAAAACAGAAATAAAGTACGATTTTTATGCAGACAATTGACGCTAGTCAATTTTCTTCCTTGTTTGTGGAAAGTGTCCGAACAAGTGGCACTGTCCGGCAAACCAGTTCAATCACCCTATCTCCGAAATTCATACACCGATTTGCTTATAAATAGGCTTGATTGAAACCGCGGATCAATAAAAAAATAAAAAGAGATTAAATTAATCACTAAAAAATTAATTATTAAATTAATAAATTTATATACAGTGTGTATCAGCCAAATGGAATAAATTCAATAATAAATAAATGGAGGCCTGTGTTCGAAAAAACGCTTGGACACGTCGATTGGTATTTTTAGTTGTGCATTTTTTTCAATAAAAACTTTGTATACAGGGTGTGTCATGTAACAGTGGCTAATACCAACTTTCTTATTTTAAATGCAACACCCTGTATATTATTCAATTTTTGGATTCTTCAGAAAATTCTAGACATATTTCACATGTACAATGTCCTATACCTATCTTCAACTGTTTAGGAAATATTAAGTGTTTTCAGATTTATTGCAAAAATTAACATTAAAAAAAGAAAATTATTTGATTACAGAAATTCGCTACAACACACTCAAGAACTAATAAGTAATACTGTTTATTTATTGATAATGTAAAAAACAAAAAAGAAACATTAATTTCAATGTAGGAGATGTTCAAAATGCTCGCCGCGAACGTCTTGGCAACATCCTAATCAATATCAATATACAGGGTGGACCGGGTTAAACGTCATTTTTTTTATATGTAATAGAACAAAAAAAAAGTAGACTCATAAGAAAATTTTGTTCAAAAATGTTTCCTAACAAAGATACAGGGTGTCAAAGTTTCGAGAAAAAAAACTGTTTTCTCATCATAACTTCTAAACTACTTGATCGATTTCCATGAAATTTCACACACAGGCTAATGTAGAACAGCTCTAAGCAATAATTAAATAATTTTTTTAAATTGTCCAGTGGCGTAGATACTAGGGGCCGGTACCCCCTTTTCCCCTCCCAATCTTCGGCGCCACTGGATATTTTGCAAAGAAAATTTAATTATTGGATTCCCCGTTTAATTTAGAGAAAAAAATCACCCTTGCAAATTTTTGATTTATGGCTTCATTTTTGAGATATTTATTTTAATTTATAGGGTTGCGAGCAGGCCAAAGCTCGGTTGAACTCCATTAATTGTGATATGTGATAGAGCAACAAAAAAAAATAGATTCTCATGAGAAAATTTTTTTCAAAAATGTTTCCTATCAAAGATATAGGGTGTCAAAGTTTCGAAAAAAAAAAATGGTTTTCTCATCGGATCGATTTCCATGAAATTTCGCACACATGCTAATGTCGTACAGCTCTAAGTAATAATTAAATAATTTTAAAAAATTCTCCAGTGGCGTAGATACTGGGGGCCGGTACCCCTCTTTCCCCCTTCCCAATCTTCGGCGCCACTGGATATTTTGCAAAGAAAATTTAATTATTGGATTCCCCGTTTAATTTAAAGAAAAAAATCACCCTTGCAAATTTTTGATTTGTGACTTCATTTTTGAGATTTTTTTCTTTAAATTAAACGGGGAATCCAATAATTAAATTTTCTTTGCAAAATATCCAGTGGCGCCGAAGATTGGGAAGGGGGAAAGGGGGGTACCGGCCCTCAGTATCTACGCCACTAGAGAATTTTTTAAAATTATTTAATTATTGCTTAGAGCTGTACATTAGCCTGTGTGCGAAATTTCATGGAAATCGATCCAGTGGCTTAGACGTTATGATGAGAAAACCATTTTTTTTCGAAACTTTGACACCCTATATCTTTGTTAGGAAACATTTTTGAAAAAAATTTTCTCATGAGAATATATTTTTTTTTGTTGCTCTATCACATATCACAATTAATGGAGTTCAACCTAGCTTTGGCCTGCTCGCCACCCTATAAATTAAAATAAATATCTCAAAAACTAAGCCATAAATCAAAAATATACAAGGGTGATTTTTTTCTCTAAATTAAACGGGGAATCCAGTAATTAAATTTTCTTTGCAAAATATCTAGTGGCGCCGAAGATTGGGAGGGGGAAAGGGGGGTACCGGCCCCTAGTATCTACGCCACTGGAGAATTTTTAAAAATTATTTAATTATTACTTAGAGCTGTTTTACATTAGCCTGTGTGCGAAATTTCATGGAAATCGATCAAGTAGTTTAGATGTTATGATGAGAAAACCATTTTTTTTTCGAAACTTTGACACCCTGTACCTTTGTTAGGAAACATTTTTGAAACAAAATTTTCTTATGAAAGTTTACTTTTTTATTATTGTTCTATCACATATAAAAAAAATGACGTTTAACCTGGTCCACCCTGTATATAGGGTGTTACTTGATAGACCGTAATTGCAAGGGCACATTACTGAATCAATTTCCAGTAGAAAAGTTCATATTAACATGTGTCCTAAAATGTCTGGTTTTCAAGATACAGGACGTCAGTTTAATAAAAAAATCGGTTTTTTAATAATATCTCAAAGATCCTTGTGCCGATTTTGTTGACATTTGGCACTGTTGTTTATTGTAATAAGACGCTAAGTTAGCACTAACTAGAAGATAATTTTACATTTTAGGACACATGTTAATATGAACTTTTCTACTGGAAATTTTGATTCAGTAATGTGCCCTTGCAATTACGGCCTATCATTAAGTAACACCCTTTGTGCTAATCGTAGCCCCATGGGGGTTATAGAGAATGGTAGTCCTACATCCCCCATTGATGAAGAAGTTTTTGTTTTGGAACTGCAGGGGTTGGTTCAGAAGATACAGGGGTTAAAATGGTGCCGCCCACCAATGGACTGTAAATGTGGTTAGATTGTACGTTCCCATAAAACTCTGGAATCGGTAATTGTAGCCCCATGGAGGTTATATGATATGGTAGCCCTACATCCCCCATCGATGAAGAAGTTTTTGTTTTGGAACTGCAGGGCTTGGTTCAGAAGATACAGGGGTTAAAAGGGTGCCGCCCACCAATGGACTTCTTCCAACGACTATCTCAAGTGCTTTACAGTGTCATAAAATTTTCAAAAATATCGCGGACTCTTCCAGAATGTTCCCGGCTGTTCCAGAAGGTTCTAGAATGTTCCAAAATGTTCAAGAATATTCTAGATTGTTCTGAAATGTTCAAGAAAGTTTTATAATGTTCCAGAATATTCTAGAAAGTTCTGAAATGTTCTAGAATGCTCCAGAACTTTCTAGAAAGTTCAAAGTGTTTTCGAGCCCACAAAATTTTTAAATTCGTTGAATGTGCCAGGGATGCCTTTGCACTGTTTGAGATCAAAAAAAGGATCTCCAATTATTTCGCTAAGGAATTTAGATTTACTCGGATTATGTAATGGAACAAGAATGACCGTGAAACAGTTATCAAACAATATAATTGAAGCACAAATAATGTCGGAAAAATGTAAAGGAAAAACAGTATTTATTCCGAGGATACCCCTTATATCCACTCAACTGCTGTTTCAATTAAAAAGAATTGAATTTCCAATACCATATGCGATTAAATAAAGAAGAGAGCTTTCTTTCACCGACGTAAGCGCTGTTGTATTGAGAACATGATGACTTATTGTTAGTTCAGCTTTATGATTTTTGGAGTTGAAAGTTTATCCCTTTAATTTACATTTTGTGGGAACTCACTAGCTTTCCCGAGCGGAGCGAGGGCCACATATGCTAGTCTTAAATAGAAATGTCTTCTAACGTTACTCAACATCTACATTGACATTAATGTTTTTTTGTTTTTTACATTATCAATAAATAAACAGTATTACTTATTAGTTTTTGAGTGTGTTGAGCGAATTTCTGTAATCAAATAATTTTCTTTTTTTAATGTTAATTTTTGCAATAAATCTGAAAACACTTAATATTTGCGAAACAGTTGAAGATAGGTATAGGACATTGTACATGTGAAATATGTCTAGAATTTTCTGGAGAATCCAAAAGTTGAATAATATACAGGGTGTTGCATTTAAAATACGAAAGTTGGTATTGGCCACTATTACATGACACACCCTGTATAAAAAGTGTGTTGAAAAAAATGCGAAACTAAAAATACCAATCGACGTGTCCAAGCGTTTTTTCGAACACGCCCCCATTTATTTATAAGATTATCGAATTTATTCCATTGGGCTGATACACACTATATATACACGTGTAAAACGTATTCAATTTCTCAAAGAATAAGGCGCTGTGATGTAATGTGTAAATATCAGTGTATGGATCTACAACCGCGGTTTCGATCAAGCCTATTTATAAGCAAATCGGTGCAGGAATTTCGGAGATATGAGGGTGTTTAAAAACGTCGAGATAATCTGTAAGAATCGTCTCCCGGGACACTCCAAGGAATGACTGTTAAACTCCTCACGCATTCTTCGATAGTGGAACAACTTTCGTAAAATCAGAAAATCAGAGCAGAAGATTAGATCTGCCAAATGAAGTGTGATTGTATGTAGGCATAATAACCTGCAAGATATGCGAGATTGATTGGTATCCCATTTATATATGCTTCGAAGTTCTTGGTGTGCAGATATTCTCCTCCATAGTTTCCAGTATCCAGGTAAGTACTTCGCTCCGTAGGTCTTGACATACAAGATATTCCCCTCGTATCTTCAACGTTCAGGTCTTTCGCCTCGTACATCCCGACGTCTAGGTTCTTTTTTCCGCAAATCTTGACGTCCAGATATATCACTCCATATAATTTTCGTTGTCCAGGTCTTCCGCTCCGTAGTTTTCGGTGTCCACATTTATCTCACGCCATAGTTTTCAATATCCAGGTTTTCCGCCCCGTAGTTTTCAGTGTCCAGATCTACCGTAATATACACTATGCAACACAAAATTATCGCAACTTATTTTACTCTAAAAATTGTCAAACTTCGGAAGCCCGTAGCACAGCGAAAAGTCATCGTATCCCTATCTTTTTTTTTAAATTAAAGCTTAAAATCTCAGCTTTACTATCCCAAAGTTTATTTTTCGATTTAAAGCACCGAGAGATTAAGAGACCCTGAAAATCAAGGTCATCTTTTGAAACTTAAAAATTTGCAAAGTTTGCGCATTGACACGGAGTTACAAAAATTTTTTTTTCAAATTCTGATCACAGAAAACAAAAGTTCAACTCTTTACCTTTAATTTTTTAAAAAAATTTTTACTTTCCGATTTTTCTACGCCATTCTACAGCGTTTTAAATAAAAAAAAACTGAAAATCCCGTTTTTTCCCGTGTTACAGGGCCCAGGTAACGCGACAAATAATCATTTTTTTAAAGACAAATGCATGGGCTTTATTGGGGCATCGAAATGCATCGGTTTCATATGAATTTTTTCTCAAAGAACAGATGATGGCCTACAAAATTTTTCGATGTTCAGGAGTGAAAATACCGTTCGAACACGAAACTTCCTATAGAACTTGTCCAGGTACACTTGTACAGTAAGTTATAACATACGTGCAATACCTTTTCGGCGACCTCTAACTTGGCCCCAATGTCCTGATTAACTCGCGATCAACGTCTAACTTGGCACCAATACCCCGTGTTAACTTACGAACGGCTTCTATGTAACTTCGCTTCAAAATGTCCCCATCTCGATACCAAAATCCCTGAAGAAGTAGTCCAGGTTACCTGGACGCAATATACGACCTCCAATAATTCGAAACAAAAGTTCAAAAAAAAAATACGCAATTGATGTTCAGTTGAGTAATACTCCCAAAACCGGGATTTTCAGTTTTTTTTATTTAAAACGCTGTAGAATGGCGTAGAAAAATCGGAAAGTAAATTTTTTCTTAAATTAAAGGTAAAGAGTTGAACTTTCATTTTCTGTGATCAGAATTTGAAAAAAAAATTTTTGTAACTCCGTGTCAAAATGCGCAAACTTTGCTTAAGTTTCAAAAGATGACCTTGATTTTCAGGGTCTCTTAATCTCTCGGTGCTTTAAATCGAAAAATAAATTTTTGGATAGTAAAGCCGAGATTTTAAGCTTTAATTAAAAAAAAAAGAGGGATACGATGATTTTTCGCTGTGCTACGGGCTTCCGAAGTTTGACAATTTTTAGAGTAAAATAAGTTGTTACGATAATTTTGTTGCGTAGTGTACATAGTTTTCGGTGTCCAGCTCTTCCGCTCCGTATTTTTCGGTATTCAGGTTTACCTCTCCAGTTTTCCGTGCCTAGGTCTATCGCACCATAGTTTTTAGTGTCCAACTCTTCCACTCCGTCGTTTTCAGAGAGAGAGAGTGTCTAGGTTTACCTCTCCATAGTTTTCCGTGTCTAGGTCTATCGCACCATAGTTTTTATTGTCTAGGTCTATAACGCCAAAGTTTTCGGCGTCCAGGTCTCCCATTCCGTAGTTTTCGGTGTCAAGGTCTACAGCGCTATAGTGTTCAGTGTTCAGGTCTTTCGCTCCGTAGTTTTCGGTGTCAAGATCTACAGCGTCATAGTTTTCAGTGTCCAGGTCTCATGCTCCATAGTTTTCAATATCCAGGTCTAACGTAACATAGTTTCCGATGTCCAGCTCTTCCGCACCATAGATTTCGGTGTCCAGGTTTACCTCTCCATAGTTTTCGTTGTCCAGATCTACAGCGCAATGATTTCCAGTGTCCAGCTTTTCCACTACGTAGTTTTCGATGTCCAGGTTTGCCTTTCTGTAGTTCTTGCTGTCCAGATCTGCCGCTCCCCATGTTTTTCGATGTCCAGGTCTGCTTCTCGGCAATTTAGGTGTTTACGACAGGAACGAAAGACCTGGCCAATGATAATTATGATGTGGTAGACCGGGATAATGAAATGAATCATTGTTTTTGTTGAGATATTTAAAGTTTTTTAAATTCTTCATTTATGAAGATACACACATAAGTACCTAATACAGATATAACTTTCCAAAACTAGTGATATCTGCTCTAAAAAACATTGACATGTAAAAAATACGCCAAGACTATATGACCAATACAAAAATCATGTTCTCCAATCCTCAAAAAAATGGTTTACCGAAATTAAATAAAAATGTATTTGCTTAAAAAAACGATTGAAATCCGAATGTAGTACCAAGCACTAATAAGTATCCCAGTAGCATACCTAATGTCGTTTAATACCGCTGAAGTTCAGTTGATTCAATTAGACTATTGGTTGTTTCTTATGTCAAACGCTTCAACGCGACTCGCAATAATGTCCAGAAACGTACTTGGTGGGCCCGTGCCTCAAAAAATGATCACCTGATTAAGTATGGACATCATTTTAGATGAACCTCTCATAGATTTGTAATAAATAATGTGTAACTATCATGGCAAATGTTCGGTCGCCGCGCGATCGGGCTTCTATAATAGATCTCCTCAGGGTCGTAAATCCCGAAGACACTATGCGTAACGCGGCTATATTTCCCGGACGTACCGGAAGGTAGATTTAAACCTATCGGCTAGTTCAAATAACTAAACACTGCACTTACTATATTAAATAAACAATATATTGAATTAAGAAGAGATACAGGTTTGCAATGTTAGAATCGTGATTTACAATATTGCAGAGGATTAGATACTCTAATACGATGTGTTACACGATTATAAGACGTAATAAACTCAGGACTTTAGATCTATCGACAGGCACAAGGTGGCCTAATGATTTGAGATTGAGAGTAACTGAGCCGTCTTCAAGTTAAAGGACTTGCACCTGAATGCATTATACATATACGTTCCGCGATACCTTAGATTGAGTCGGTGTATGACTTGATTGCCTTGATGACTACGAGCGAGGTTAAGACGCGGAACACGACACTTTGATGATTGATAGTATGTTAACTAAGACGCGTTTAGAGAGCTTCGTCTTATATATTTTGGAACGTAGCGGCGTTTGGTCGACGGAGGGGATAGCGTGGGCAACACTATGCACCCTGATTGGCTGAAGGAGGAAGGTCGATAGAACAGACGATGACGCTAGGACTTTCCGAGCCCGTGTTCAAAGGGTGAGGGTGCCATTACTAACGGCTTCCCGAGTGACGCACTTAACGATCAAGAAAGCCGGATGTTCGTTCTCGACCGTGGGGATGCATCAGGCTACCTTGAACCGTGAATTGATTCCCTCATACCTGGATAAGCCAAGGATTGGGTTTTCCCGATTGCCATCGACTGAATCAACCTTCCTCCCTTTAAGCCGGTTCGACATTCGCGTTTCTGGCGGTCCCCCTTCGAGTGGGCACTGCGGGAAATGGCTCACGACGATCCGTCCGGTAATTACCTTCCAGGAAAGGTGTGGGACCGTGTTATTCGCAGCCTATGTTCGCCGAATTATACCGCTTCGCCTGGCGAAATTAACCTTATGTTCGCGAAGTATTTATGTTCGTGATATTATTAAATGGTACGAACCGACGTGTCGCATTCCCTCTATCGTGAAATGGAACCGCAAATTATTGTATATAAATACACTCAATATACGAGGGTCAGTCGAAAATTAATGCCTCCTATTTTTTTTCTCCTTTTAATTATCAAGAAATTCAAATTCAATTGCATAGGTTGAAAACCACAACATTGACGATTAATTTGTCACTTTTCAATATAATCTCCGTCCATTTCCACAGTTTTGGTCCACCGTTTAACAAGGGGCATGTATACCAGTGTAAAAAGCACGGTCCAGATGCCAAAGCTATTGACGCACGGACGTTTTCACGGTCTCCTCATCTTCAAAGTGAATCCCACGATGAGCTTTTTTTAGCGGCCGAACAGGTGGAAGTCTGATAGTGCTAGGTCAGGGCTATATGGGGATCATCCTCCTGAGGCAAGACTCGCCGTCCAATATTCACAATCTGTTCAGTGGTATGAATTTACTGAGGGCGAGAATGCGACACAATTCATCTGCAGTTATCCGGCGATCATCACGAATTATGTGATCGACTCGCTGAATGTTGCGTGGAGTCACTGCAGTTATCGGCCTGCTGCTCCGCTTTCGTCAGCCAACGGTGTTTGCCCTTTAGCTTTGCTACAGCAACGCACCCATCGTCTAACAGTGCTGACATCCACTGTTGCATCACCGTACACATTTTTCAGTCTTTCATGAATGCGAATGGGCGTTTCACTTTCTGCATTCAAGAATTCAATCACAGAACGCTGTCTAATACGAATATCGATGTCGGTCATTTTGCAAGCGACTGCAGTGCTGTCACCTGTTGACACCGAAAGTTACTACTGCAGTACATTGGCGAAGGTTTGAGGAATAGTGCCAAATTCAAATTTTTCACTTAACTAACTTTATTTAAGTTAACTATTTAAGTTAACTTTATTTAACTAACTTTATTTAAGGAAAAAAATAGGAGGCATTAGTCTTCGACTGACCCTCGTATTAGGTACATAAGAACTTACCGACTTCTTGAGGCACGGGCACACCAAGTACATTTCTGGACATTACTGCGAGTCGCGTTGAAGCGTTTGACACAAGAAGCAACCAATGATCTAATTGAATCAATTGAATTTCAGTGGTACTAAACGACATTAGCTATGCTGCTGGGGTACTTGTTAGTGCTTGGTACTACCGCATGTCCGAGCCCAAACCGCTCAAGCGCCGATATCTATGGCCGATAACTTGAAATTTGTCTTCGGCTGTGTTTACCGACGGTTCAAAATTTCTTAGTTAGAGATGGCTTGAGAAGAGTGCGCTGTGTGTACTGCGTGAGAGCGAAAAGTGTAAAACGTCAGATTTCTCGATAGCTGGCAATTCGAGAGATCGAAGTATTGAATAATAGACGAAACACTTCGATCCCCCGAATTGACAGCCATCGGGAAATCAGACGTTTTACACTTTTCGCTCTCACGCAGTACACACAGTGCACTCTTCTCAAGCCATCTCTAACTATCAAATTTTCAACCGTCGGCAAACACTGCCGAAGACAAATTTCAAGTTATCGGCCATAGGTATCGGCGCTTGAGCGGTTTGGGCTCGGACATGCGGTACAGGGTCGTCATAAATGATTACAGACCACGTGACCTACGCGCACCACGTGACCTACGCGCATATCCAACCAATATTGCACAATTGGTACTAGTCCGAGCTCTCAACCAATAGCATATGCGCGTAGGTCACGTGACTTGTCACGTGGTCTGTAATCATTTACGAAGACCCTGTATATTCAGATTTCAATCCTTTTTTTTTAGGCAAATATGTTCTTATTTAATTTTGGTAATCCATTTTTTTTAAGGATTGGTGGAAATGATTTTTGCGTTGGCCATATAGTCCTTGGTGTATTATTTACATGTAATAATCATATACCGACCGATGTTATGAATGAACAACCTACTCTCGTTCCACACACACACAACCACATGGGATAATTTCTTTTCTTCTATATTACATAGAGTAAAATTGACAGTTACTCTGAAATATTTGTACATTTGAAATAAATATATGTAATTTGTTTAAATAATAAACTTTTGCAAATATCTCAGAAATGGTAAGATACAATGAAACGTTGAAAATGTTAGAGTTACGAAGGGGATCAAACTATTAGCCATGATAATATTATCGAAGAAGAGCGAATGAATAATTTGTTTGAATAATAAATATGTAAATATCTCGAAAACGGTGAGAGATACGACGAAACGGATAAAATTTGGGACTTTCGGCTAGGGGATTGAACTTTCAACCGCACATAGGGGGTCGATAATTAGTATAACAATTTGTTTAAAAAATTTATTTCTTCAAATATCTCGGTAACGGTACGAGATACAATGAAACGGAGAAGACTTTAGAGTAAAGAAGGGGATCGTATTATTAGCCTTGTTAATATTACCATAGAAAGCGAATCGATAATTTGTTTAAACAATAAACTTGTTGAAATACCTTGGAAATGGTAAGAGGTGCAAGGAAGCTGAGAAAACTTTGAGACGATACATAAGAAGTCGAATCTTCAGCCGCAACTTATTACCAAACAATGCGATTCGATAATTTATTTAAATAATAAATTAATGCAAATATCTCGGAAACGGTAAGAGATACGGCTAAGCGGAAAGAACTTGACGGTACCCTGTGTAGAGGATCGAATATTCAGTCATGATGATATTAACACACACAGTTAGTCGATAATTTATTTCAGAATTTATTTTTATATTTAGACAATGGACTTTTAGAAATATCTCGGAAACGATAAGAGATATGAAAAAGACTGAAAAAATATTTAAACCTCAGGAGAGGAGGGTCGAAGAAAGCGAATTGATAATTTGTTTAAACAATAAACTTATTCAAGTATCTCGAAAACAGTGAGAAATATAACGAAACGGATAAAATCTAGGATACCCGGGAAAAAGAGTATAAGTCAAAATCGCCTACCAAAACACTTCTATAATTTTCTTCTACTTTCCTAGAGATATTTGTGTGCTACATGCATTTAACGTTCTTACGAGAAGTGTTATTTTCATTTTATACATTTTTTCAACAGTTTGTGTTTCAATATAAACAAATAAAGGTGTTTTCTGAGCAATACTATTTTTTGACTTGTACTCTTTTTCCCGAGCATCCTAGAAATGTTGAGGTTGCGAAGGGGGTGGAATTTTCAGCCGTGATGGTATTACCAAACAAACCAAGTCGGTAATTTGTTTAAACAATAAAGTTATGAAAATATTTCAGAGAAATGGCGAGATATGGTAAAGTGGAGAGAATTTTGTGATTATTTATAAAAGGTCTAATATTCAATTGTGACAGCACTATCGAACAACGTGATTTGGTTATTTATTTAACTAAACAATGAGTTTATACAAATATCTCGAAAATGTTGGGAGATACGTCGGAACAAGGAAAAAATTTACTTACGTAGCGCCCTCAACAACCAAATTTTTGCTGTTGGATATTTCTGAGATTAATGATATTTAAGGTCGCGGGGTTTTCTAGGGCCGAGGATAAAATGTAGCCAAGGATATTTGCCATTTTACCACCCTAAGGTAACCCCTAAGGGAAGAATTTAGTAAAATCCTTTCTTAGTGCATGCTTAAGGGGTTAGTCCACTTGTCAGGGTCGGGAGAATCGAAAAATTTTTTATTGCATATTCGTTAATAATAAGCCTTCAAGAATATGCTCACCAAATTTTATAATGATCAGAGCATTACAACCGGAGTTATAGGCATTTATAGCGCGCCGCCTCGCCGCTCGGACGCGCAGCTCAAAACTTTAAACGCGATTATCTCAAAATCGTGTTTTTCAAAAAACACCTTTGCGGTGGACACGATTACTCAAAATCTAGTAGGTACATCGATCATCACCAAATTTTGTTCTGCTTGTTTGTCATGATAATAGCTTGTGCTTGAACGAAAGATTTTCATTGTTTGTGGACAAATTTTTTTACACCGAAAAAACCGTAAATTGAAGACCTTTAAAAATGTAACTTTTTGTAAAAAGTGCCATTTTTTAAAAAATCATAATTTTGACAAATCCTTCGTTCAAGCACAAGCCAATACAATATGCTAACCAAATCTTTTTCAAATTTTGATTTTGGATGAACTGTTTCCGGGTTATTATGTCCACCGCCACTGATGCTCAAAAAAAGGCACTTCCGGGAAACAGCTACAGCTCCGCCATTTTGAAATCTTTTTTTATGAAAAAATTTGTACAAGTACTTGAAAACGTGTACTAATCGACAGTATTAATCGTTTTCAAATAAATATTTATTATGCTGCCGAAAAAAAAAATTGAGAAAATCTCGTACATTCGCTTGCCACAAGTGGACCCCTAACCCCTTAAGTCACCAAAAAAACCTACTCTCTAAATTTCATGTATTTAGCTTCTGCGGTTTCGGCTCGATGTTGATGAATCAGTCAGTCAGAACATGTTCTTGTGTATAGATTTTTAGAACGATATATGTGTGTAGGATAAGTGGGAAGACTCGATCTATATCTGTTGTTCCTCTACGCGATCGTGCGTAACAATCATTTCTATCACAGCACCTCCTATTCAATACTTTTATCTGATAAATATTCTTGGATTTACCACAGTTTCTAAATTAATCGTATACCGATATTAATTTAAAATTCCATGCATAACTAATTATTTTCATTTTCTTTCAAATTTAAAAAGCAAACAGATATTATTGTTAGTTCACAGTTGGAAGTTTGAATCGTATTTTGATATATTAAGATCTATGAAGAATGTCTTTGACTTGCCAAACGAATTGAAATATATTTCAATTCGTATAAGGTACTATAAGCTATGTTCTAATTCTATACTATAACTGATAATTTTTATTTTATTTTCAGGAATCATACGATCGTGCCAAGACAATTCTGAAGACACACTCCAAGGAACTTAAACAATTAGCAGATGCATTACTTAAATATGAGACCTTAGACTTAGAAGACATAAAGGCAATCGTAAACGGAAAAAAAAATCGAATTGATATAATAGGTAATCAGCGAGTAATTTTAGAAGTACCGAAAAATATTTTGTAAAGTTATTACTAAATCGCCTTCTGATTATTCGTAATATATTGTAATGTGGCATATAAAAATGTTTGAAGCAAGTATATTTTCTGGATCTAAGTTGTAGATAATATTCAAGTAACGAATCGAATTTCATTAAATATAATGTTTTCAACAAATGGCTTTGTATATCACATAATTGAACTCTTGATAATAAATATGACGCAAAAATTGTTTATCGCTTTCGAGATGATTGTAAATTTTGACATAGGGTATAATATTTTTCTTAACAAAGCTGTATACGTACATATAACTGAAGCTCAATAAAAATTACTACTTCTATACTCACAAGTTCCGTTATCATTTAATAACAAACTGCGTTAATATATTTAAATAAAAATAGGAATACAGTTTTGAGATACAACTCGAACTATTACTTTAGATAAATGACAGAAAGGTAGTACAAATGGTATTGCCATTATTATTGTAATCGCAGTTCGTGATGTGATTCTCCACGGGCTACCCAAATTAATCAATAAAGCTTCCAAACTATAGGTCCATAAAAATATATATAGAGAGTGCTTATATTATATTACACGCGTATATTCCCAGACAACGCAAACATATTGTAGGTATCGATATATTCATGAAATATTGGTTTCGAATATTTCGTATATTCGTGGAATATTTGTTTATATGTGGAACATATTTCCCAAATATTGTATACATGTAGGATTATCAATGTTTTATGTGTATACTATATTTTGTGCAATATAGAATGCATATAGAGGATACATATTTCGTGCAATATAGCATGGAGATATAGGATATTGTATATTTTCCTCACTCATGCCCATTTCGAGGCCTTTTCCAGTCTACTTTTAGACCGTAAGATGGCGTTTTTCCCGCGTGACACCGACTAGGAGTCCGTAGAGTATTAAAATCACTTTACTCGGACTGACGCGAATACTTAGGGCCGGTTTTACCAACACGGTGTAAACGCGGTATAGCGCTATACTGAGAATAACCAGCAATAAGCCTTATGGTTATTCTCAGTATAGCGCTATACCGCGTTTATACCTGTTGGTAAAACCAGCCCTTAGTCGCAGTAACAGAACGTGAAATGAGCAGAGTATAGCTATCTCACTTCGTCAGCTGACATTGTTGCACTCTGATTGGCGTGATTGCTTAGTTCGAAATGGGTCTTTTTCAAATTGACTATCGCAACGTGAAATTAACCGTATCGAATCGATTCCTTCGAGTCGACTGACGAACGCACGAGAGTATACCGAACCTATAAGTGTAAAATCAAAATATGGAGAGAAAAAGCGTCATTATCCCGAACAGCGATGAAAAAGGCGACGAAATGGGCATTCGTGAGGAAAAATAGTATGTCATTCGGCTTTAATCCTCGGATTTTTCAGATTGTGTTCATGTCGTAGAACGAGCTATGGTGGAAAGATGGGGCTCGGCTTCGGCGAGCCCCATCCCCCCACCGTCCCTCGTGCTACGACTTGAACACAGTCTGAAAAAGCCTCGGATTACCGCCTTATGACAAAAGATATACTATTTATGAAATATTATATACCATGTGATTTCGAGGATGGTAGTCATAGGCTATCGCTTATCAGGCGTAGTACAGTGGTCCCTCTATTACTCGCGCGTCTCGGGGCTGTAAATTCGCAGAATTCTGAGTTAGAGAAGCTTCGCTTCAGCCCCCACTCACCTCAATGGAGGCGTGGCAAAAGAAAGAGACAGCGCAGTTTCTACCATTCTACGGTACCGGCTTCTCCTCTCTATATTTTCATGCAGAGGGACCACTGTATACGGTAGGCTATGCGCTATCAGTTGCCGACCCGAGGATGCCGTATGATTGGCTGTAACGACTTAGGCCCTTCGCACACTACGCTACACAGGTATCCGATACCTAAGTTGCGAACTCAAGTCATAAGCAACTGAAGACGCATAGCTCATAGCAAGAACATGCATCTAGCATGCTACTACGAGTTGAAACAACGGCTTTTGCCATGTCGCTGCCACGTCTTATGCCACGCCACTTTGGTGGGCGCTCTCCCTTACGCTACTGAAGTCGCAAGACCCGCGTCGCCACCAGTCATTGTTACCGTGCCTTGAGAAAATGTCTGACGCCAACATCTTTTCTCTAGAACCACCAGGAAAGGGTGATAAAAACATCAAACACTATAGGCCTCTTGGGTACTTTCACAAGCGTAGCTTTTGTTTGTGTTACATATGTACATATAGAGAATTTACACTCCAGTTTCGCGAAGAAACCCAGTTTGGTAGCGCTATTTTCCGTATACATACAATACACATTCATATGTGTGATAGTGTGCGTGGGAGATACGCAATAGGCGTATATTCCCTCCGCCAACAACATCGATAATGACTGCTGTATCTTTCCGCCGTAATCAAGTATACATTTATTAATTGGAAATAAACTCTTTACTCAGTATACGAAGTAACTTTGATCGAGCGAACGAAGTATTCACTAAACTGACAAATTTCTAAAAAAATAATAAACGGAATCAAGAAATTTTACTTCCAAATTTGACCGTGATAAAACATTAATCGCTGTTTCTCAGAATCTCACATACATTACAAATTCTATTATAGTGCACATTATAGTGCACGCAGTTCGGGCGATATATTTCGGCAAACAAAGATTGCTAATGTGTTCGCAGTCCTGCACCTTTCCTGGAAGGCTGATTACCGAACGAATTGTAATGAACCACTTCTCACAGATACCGCTATATTTCCCGAGTCGAAAATTTTATATTCATTTTAACCCTGAACACCCTGCTAGTTTATACCTGCTCGAACCCTTCTTTTATACCTGCGCAGGTATAATATGCATGTTAAAATGACACTGATTTGACACTGCTGCCTCTACATAAATGCACTTTCGGTAGTAGCAGGGTCAATTCAGTGTCTTTGAACGCAAAATTTCTGTACTCACATTATGACACTGGTGACCCTGCTATTTAGGGTCACCAGCGTGGTTAGCAGTAGCTGAAATTCAGGGTTGTCAGGTTAGAAATAGGGTTTCCTTTCAAGATGTATGCGATCTATGTAAACTCCGCCAAAAGTATAGGACTAGAATTTTGCTGCTTCAAATTGTTGCACTGCCTCGATAACTTTTTCCTTATCATACGAATAAAAATAATTTTGTTACCGAATTTTTTTAACATTATTTAACAGATCTCTGAAGTAGTCCTATACTTTTTGCAGAGTCTATCGACTGCATACATTTTTAATAAAGAAGTTTACAAGATGATGAATATTATTTAAAAGTTCATTATATTATAAATATATATTCATAATATGTACAGTTATATAGTTATAATATGATATCTATAGTATTTATAATATACAATATATTCTTATTATTTATAGTTATATAGTAATAACATAGTTCAACATCATAAAATAAAAAATTCTCTGTAATATAAAATTAATTTGCACTTAATTAACACTTTTTGAACTATTTCCGGCGGTTTTTGATGTAGCAACTACTGGAACTGCTGCAGCTACGTTTCAACTAGTCGCGCTTTTTAATGCTCCACTTTTCTTCCTTCTTAGATAGCATCGTTTATTAGATACTATATGATTAATGTAGTCGACAAGCATTTTCCGACTAATCACGTTTTCGCCTCTCGCTCGATTAATCCATTCTAATAAACAAAATTAGAATACATCATTTTAATTCACAATCATATTGCTGTATGTAAGTGACTAAAGCATTAAAATTGATTTACTTACCAAGCAATCCTTTGAATAATTTCGGATTTACTCCAGGTCGGGACGCTCCTTTTATTAATTGCCTTTCCGCGTTCGATGGCCGTCCTACTTTTGATTTTCCCGCTTCCTCTTTTCTTCCCGGTTTCACTCGTCCGCGATCCTCATTATCGACCATCGTTCCTCTTTGCTCAATACTTCCTACTTTACCTCCTCCCCGCTTGACCCCCTATTCTAACCTCCTAAACTTGCCCTAACCTCTATCTTTCCCCCGCTTTCCTTTTCCTTAATTCCTGCCTTTCTTCCTCTTCCCTCACTTATCTATTATCTTATCAGCTTCCTACCTATCTTTCCTTCACGCTTTCCTCATTTTTCGGCTACCCTATACTTATATTCACTTATTTCTTCGCTTTTCACTCACTTCCTTTGACACTTCAACCGCATGTTTCCACCACCGCTAACCACCCCGATAGCCAAGGGTGACTTTCACCCAAGCGTCACGCGGTGGCGTCACTGAGTGACGTTACTGTGATGCCACAGTGAGGATCCGGAGTGCGAGTTTTTGCCACAACGGAATACTTGATCCTGATTGGTCTATTCGCTGACGCCTTACGGAATTTTTATTCGCGTCGGACACCGCCGTATGGTGGCGTTTCGTTCTTCCTAAGATGGCCGTCGTTACGGACCGAATGTCAAGATAACCATGTAACGTAAACAAAGTATTTGTAAATAAAAGTAGTTTTAAGAGTGCAAGTGCAATAAACCCAATTCATGAGTGATGAATATCGGTATCGAAGATATCTTGTCGATGCTAGGAGAGTCAAAAATGCCGCTAGTGGAAGGAGAAGCGGTATTGAAAGCAGTTTGTATTTTTCTGCGGAATCAAAAAGAGAAACCAAACTGCAGTGAAAATCGTCGCTTCTTGCATACAATCGTCACATGTAGCAAGTGCTCCTCACGAAGTTGAAGTGAACATCTTACTGGTAAACAACAATAAAGAAGTAACGTGCAAGTGCAGCTGGGCCAGAGAAAGACGCAAACATGTTTTTGCAACGCTTCTGTACATAAATCAGTAGGGCCATGTGACGATTGTACGCAAGAAGCGACGATTTTCACTGCATTTTGGTTTCTCTTTTTGATTCCGCAGGAAAATACAAACTGCTTTCAATACCGCTTCTCTTTCCACTAGCGGCATTTTTGACTCTCCTAGAATTGATAAGATATCTTCGATACCGATATTCATCACTTATGAATTGGGTTTATTGCACTTGCACTTTTAAAACTACTTTTATTTACAAATTCTTTGTTTATGTTACGTGGTTATGTTGACATTTATTTTGAAAAACAAAAATATCAAATTATTTTA
Source organism: Xiphydria camelus (assembly GCA_963678675.1). Classification (NCBI taxonomy): domain Eukaryota; kingdom Metazoa; phylum Arthropoda; class Insecta; order Hymenoptera; family Xiphydriidae; genus Xiphydria; species Xiphydria camelus. Next base: position 13,468,024 of record OY783192.1, on the reverse strand, counting down.
ACCCTCTGACGCTAAACTCTTAGCAATCCCTGTCGCGTGAGCTCGAGAAAGGGAACAGCCAATCGCGCGCGGTCGCTTTATGTGTTAGTGACTGACGTCACGGAAATGGCCCCCCACTCTCATTCAGCCAGGCTCATAGTTAGGGGCCTGCTCACTCATATACCGTGCTCACTCGCACCCACGGGATTTCGCGCGACGGCGCGGCAATGAAATAGGGGCCTCCCATACACGATACGATTCATTGCCTCGATCCGTCGTTTCAAACTGATCGAAACGACGAATCGATAGTGTATGTCAACGTAGTTAATGATTTACTTAGTCGAAGATGATATCGGAGATCGCAGCAGAAACCCATGCGATCTTGAATATCGTAACGATAAATAAGATCGAAGCGACGAATCGTACCGTATATGGGGCCCGTCATTGAAGCGATCGATCGTCACGATTTTCTTCAGATCGATCGAAGCGACGAATCGTACTTTGTATGTTCCGACAAACCATGGCCGGAATTCTATATCGATTCTTAGCAATTAGTATTACCGCGATCAAGGGCAAATCCCAGTGGCAAGGCGTGCAGTATGTTCCGGGAACCGTAGCTATTTATTCGCTAATGTTCCGTTATAACGGTATCTTTCGATCGAAGTACGCCGCAGCGAAGTACAGCCGGAATCTAGTACGTCACCGTCAGTAGCTGTGTCACGAACGAGTGTCTGAGATAAAAAAATCGTTCCCAAAAAATCAAAACGTTCTAAACCTCGTGGTCAACAGTGTAATGTTGAAGACGATGCTACAGTTGATTATGAAAGTGATTTATCGGATTTACCGGAGGATCTTTGTTTCGAAAAACCGGAGGACGGTGAGGAATTCGAGAACGCGGATGAAGAAGTTGTGTGGTCGGAGGAAGTTCATGCTACGTACGAGGAGGAATTTTCCGGGGTTTCTGGCGTGTGTCACAATCTGGATCCATGTAGCCCTGAGAAGGGTTACTTCCAGTTATTTTGTGATCAAAATTTCATTCAAAAACTCACCGATCAGACTAACTTATACGCTGAACAGTCCCAGAAAGCGAAGAAGACAGTAGATTTACAGTGGTATCCAGTGACACCGAGAGAAATGCAGGCATACCTCGGTATTTTAATTTTCATGGGAATCGTTAAGTGTCCAGAGGATTTTTTGTACTTTTCTAATAAAGTGGGAGACTTTCTATTGGTACGAAACGCCATGCCTTATTGCAGGTATAACAAAATTTCGCAATATCTTCATTTGAATGATGACACCACCATGTCTCCAAAGGAATCACCAGACTACGATGCTCTGCACAAAGTTCGACCTGTTTGGAACTTGACGAAGAAATTCCTGGAATATTTTTCTCCTGGACGCGTGAGCTGTCCATCGACGAGGCGATGATCAAGTTTAAAGGTCGTCTCTGGTACAAGCAGTATATGCCAGCAAAACCAATCAAGTGGGGGATAAAAGTGTGGGTGAATGCGGATCCACGAACAGGATACATTCTGGTTATGAACGTTTATCTTGGTGCGAAAGAATCTAATAATAAAGAGCTACTTCTTGGTGAGCAGGTAGTGCTGCATTTGTCTGAAAGATTCAAAGGGAAAAATCACCAATTGTATTTCGATAACTTCTTTACCTCGGTTAAATTGATGACAAAGCTTTTAACAAAGAAGATTTACGGTTGTGGAACCGTCAGGGCAAACAGAAAGAATTGGCCCATGCAATTCAAGAAGCCAAAAAATTTAAAGTTAAAAAAAGGTGAGAGTAAGCAGCTGCAAAGTGGGCCTATCACTGCCACGGTATGGCATGATAATAAAGATATTCTCTTCCTGTCTACCAACTGCGATCCTACAGTTTCAACAAGTGTTCGAAGAAGAAATCTAAAGAACCAACGTGAGACCATTGAGGAACCCTGTCCTTCGGTGGTAACTGCATATACTAAACACACATGGGAGGAGTTGACCTCAGTGATCAACTTCGCTCGTATTATTCTATTGGACGCCAATCTCGCAAGTGGTGGAAGTACATATTCTTCTTCGTTATCAACGTGATAATGACCAACAGTTTTATCGTGTACGATTTGACCAATCGGCCTGCTACTTCTGCTAAAGGAAATCGTCGACTGAATTTTCGTATTAACTTGGTAAAGCAACTAATTAGTGATTGGTCATCGTATAAAATTGGGAAAAGTAAAATAACTCCAAGGGACTCAGCTATTCCAGAATTGATCCACGAAATTGAAAGAATGGAAAATCGCAAATTCAAGTCATGCTTTTTGTGTAAGAGTAAGAAGAAACGAACACCCGGTGGAAATCTTGTGCAGACATCGTTCAAGTGTAGGCACTGTGATTTACCATTGTTCAAAGTACCATGCTTTGCTGAATATCATCATATTGGCGAAAAAGAAGAAAAAAACAGATGACTTGAGCCTGGAGGAATAAAATTAACTTGTCAAATATCCATAGATAAATAAAAATAAGACTAAAGTATGCAGTAATTATATCTGTTAAATTATATGAAGAAAGAGTAAAGATTTTGACGAAACTGAAAAAGTTTATTGTCACTATTTTTAAAAATTAAGATTTTTCTTTTATTAAAATGTATGCAGCATTTATATCTGTTAAATTATATAAAGAAAGAGTAAAGATTTCTAACGAAAATAAAAAAGTTCATTGTCACTATTAAAAAAAATGTCTTATTTAAATCACACCGCAGGTAACTTTTAACGTTTCGTCGGTACCCAGCGACCGTACGGGTTGCGACGGCCCTGTCACTCTCTCCCCACTACACTAAGGTCTCACGCTTGACTCTGCCCCGCGCATTGGTGGGGAACCGAGCTTTGCCGTCAGAGGGTTAAAGAATTTAATAAGAACCTTCGAGAGCAGTCACTGTCATGTCCGGTTTCTATATTATGACCGGAGTGGACCGACACCGCTTGAAGGGTCGGTGGCTCAATTGGTAGAATGCGAAAGCATTCCCAGTTTCGAAGCATCTCGTATCCTAAAGATCGCAGGTTCAGATCCCGGTAGGGTGTGAAAAAAAAAGCGACACTCTACTAGGCGAGTGGCAGGCGGCGGCACTACACGGGCATACTGTGAAAAACCTCGGTAAAGTCACTGCGTGCGTTCCCCTTTTGCAAAATCCTACTTTAGCCATTGTATACACTGCATGATGCCACAGTGGTACCCCAGTGGGCACGCACCAAGACATCACTGTGATGTTTCTCAAAGTCACCGCGTGGTCGCACAGTGCCTCCACTGTGAAGTCACCTAGCTATCGGGGACATACGGTATGTGAAAGTAGCCGGTAAGTGAACAGTGTAGCGTGCTCTGGCTATTGTGGCTATTTTGTGAACTTTATTGAACTATGTTGAAAGATGAGTGATGATAAAGTATACACTGCCCTGCTAAGACAGGAAGTCGTATCTGAAAATACAGAGTTTCTCGAGATAATAAGCATTTTGTAAAATATGATATCCCATCTACGTGATTTTACCAGTAATTCTTTTTTTAACACCTAAATGTAGAATTTATATTAATAAACTCATACGATACATCCTGAATGTTAAAATAAGCGAAGTTGAAAAAAAAATCGATTTTTGTTAGATACGACATTTAGTCTTAGTATTCCTATACCGCTCTGCTAAGACAGGAAGTCGTATCTGAAAATATAGAGTTTTGAGATAATAAGCATTTTGTAAAATATGATATACCATCCACGTGATTTTATCAGTAATTCTAAATGTCGAATTTACATATGTGAATAAACTCATACGATACACCCTGAGGGCCGGTTGTATAAACGCGGTGAACTGTAGTTCAGCTTGAACTGTGGATCCAGCGTTGTTTTGGTATATTTTGTGTGACACAAAATATACCAAAACGACGCTCGATCCACAGTTCAAGCCGAACTACGGTTCATCGCGTTTATACAACCGGCCCTGAATGTTATAAAACCAAGTTAAAAATCCGGTTTAATCTAAAAGTAATTTTTGCAGATACGACATCCTGTTTTAGCAGGGCAGTATACTAAAATAAATTACCACATTAAGACGAATTCCCGTAAAGTAAGTATATTTTTTATAGAGACACAAATGAATAATACATATTATAATTTTAATATATTGAGATATAATACATAAAACCATAGAAAAAACTAGTCACTATCAATGGTTGTTCCTTCTGCTACAGGTAGGTCTTGCCAAAATTGTAATCTATTTGGTGGAACGATATTAACTAACTTTTGTAATAATTTGGTCTTCCTATCTTTATCGACTCCTTTAGGAGCCAATCTGACAGTAGGTCTTGGTAAGGCTTCTTTTAAATGTTTTGCCAGGAGAAAGTTAAGTTCAACTAATTCTCCATCAAATTTAGTTTTATAATAAAGATTTTTAGAGCCTCTTGTAAAATGAACTTCAACAAAATTGGCTAAATAAGGTTTTGGTGTAATTTTATTGATTTTGAATCGCGAAGAAAAATCTATAAAATCATGAAAGTTATTGAGATTCATCTCAATCACCTCTACCCTCGAATTATTAAATTTTTTTACACACAATTTAAAATCTTCAAAATCTAGTACTTTCCCTGTTCTCTTCAATGACTGTTCCACCTGATGGTGGAAAGAGTCTGCTGACATGAAAGTGTGACCAGTTTGCAGATATTTGACTTTCAATAAGTTTAGATTTACTTCCGATAAGTTAATCAAATAAACAAAAAAACTGTAGAGGGTCCAATTCTTATTTTGCGACGCGCAATTATCTAGCTATATAGTTATTTCTTTGGCATCACGGTGAAGCAAAAAGAAATTGTAAAATGTTGATATTATATCATGTTTACTCCTTCCAGCCAACCCTTCATGCCAAATTACAGCGACGGGCTTATTTTTTAGAGATTGCTTGCCCAAGGGAACAAAACTTTCATTGAAACAGATGATCCTTGGCGTAAAAATTTTTCCTTCAACATTTCACAGCGTGGTAACATTATTACCTAAAAAAATAATTAAATAATTAACCAATCACCAATGTTCAGTTGGGCATTTTGTGATAAACAGATAACGATAATTAAAAGGTTGTAATAACATGATCTTACTTTTTGCAAGTCTACTGAAAAACAAGAGGAGTTAGTGCCTGCTGTTGAGGAGAAGCATCAATTTTATATGCATTTCTTGCTTCAATCGCATGTTCATAATGAAGTCTCCATTTTTGGCAATCTTCGCAATCAGCGGGAATATTTTTTTTTTCGTGTTTAGAGGCTTTTGAGTGAAGCTCAAATGTTTCGCATTGCCAACATTCCTCATGACCTAGCACGGCAAACGAAATATTCATCGCAGACACTTGTTGGCGATAAAGTTCGTATGAAACACTCATTCCAGGGTATTTATTCAAGAAATCCCTATGCATTAATTTAATATTAACATCACTTGGAAGGTATTTACGATTAGGCGCATGTTCCCTTCTATAATGGGAAATACTCGGATGAAAAGAATTTATATGATCAATTATGGATTTTCTATCCAGTTTTTTCTCAGATGGATGCCCCCTCTTTAATGGTTTGACAAGCAAATTCTTTGGATCTGTTTTATTAAGAACATCTCTAATAAGTCTGTCATTATGGACTTGATACCCCAAAATGGCCAAAAAAAATTTCTTGCATACATTGACATCACTCCCTGAATCGGATTTTAAACAGTAAACAATAGTATTACTACGTCTTGAATCTCCATCTTTCATTTTTCTTTTTTTGATGATTTTTTTCGCTGAACTAAATATAAAATGACGTTGTTGTTCATATGGCAATTTCTAGAATTCTTTATTTATTGCATTTTGTCTGTTTGTATTTATTGTTAATGAACATCTTCTCCTACAATTTTCCTTGCACGTTTCTTGCATACCATGCTTTGCCTTTTTTCCTCCCGTTTTTTGTTTTTTTCGCTCCTCTAAAGATTTGATATATATTTTTCTTTTTCGTAACTTTCCTTCTTTAGTGAATTTTCTTAGATATTTTTCTTCAGCTATTTCCATAGCATCTTCTATAATTTCTTTTAATAGTTCAGTAATATGTTTCTCGCAATATTCTTCAGTGATGTTCTCTTTTGGCGTTATTATTGCAGCTTTAGAAATCGTTACGTCGGAAATAATATTACATTTATTTTTTTGGCATACTTTCAATAATATTATCTGGCGCTAAAAAAAATTAAATGATTAATGATTATTTATTATTATCGTAAATTTTAGTCTAGTACTTATTTTTAAATAGGCGCATCGAAAACAATTCTTTATGTAAGATCGGGCGTTGCATTTCAACGCCCGAGGACGATAAAGTGCTGTTTTACACTTTATAAAATCACCATTTCCGGTACAGATACGAGTTCCACACCTTGTCTATATAATAGAAAATGCGTTAGTGTACCAAAATCCGGTTTAACCTAAAAAACGCAATTTTTGCAGATACGACTTCCTGTCTTAGCAGGGTAGTACAGAGTCAAGCCATGTCAAGTCGGACTTGAAATTTCCACTAAATCGCGGATTTCGGAAATAATAACTCTATTGCGAAGAGAATATGGCACTTACGTTACCGTATTAATATTTCGTGAAAATTCTGTTATTTGTTAATGTTATTAACAATCAAACTTTGAAGCGCAATTAAAATGAAAAATCGTTTTCTCTTAAACTACTTTAGACAATTACTTGAAATTTTGCACACTGATAAAGCAATGTTTACACTATCGAATAAATATTTGCTTGAGGTGAAATTGTTTTAAAAAATGTATTTTGCATTAATTTTTTTAAAACAATTGCAATTTTTCTTGCGGTCTTCACGCTATAAAAAAATGAAACTTACATCAATTCATGCGGCAAACGTTGGCCTTTTATAATCTGCAAAGAGAACTTTGTACTTTTTCTCCATTCCGGAGATACGAAATTGTTTGTTACGTGGTGCGCTCGTAGATCGCGCGGCGCGCTCCGCTACTGGCGTCCGCGGCAACATGATGGATGCGCAAACTTGAGCAAAAACCGTTTGAACTTGCATGAACATGATTTTCCGAGTTTGGCAAACATAGACAGTTTTCTTGTCAGTTTGCTGATGGTGCTCGTGCGGTATACTTGCTTAAAAACTATTCGGTGTTTCAATATCATTAAGTGAAAATGGTTCGACCGAAGGAATGTTGTAATCCTTTGAAAAGGAAAGGTCATAATTGTGTTCGTCATAAGTTGTTCCTCGCGCGTTACTGCCAAGTGGAATAAAAAATTCGAAGAATACATTGATCGATATATTTGTCAAATATGTCGTAAGGACATGTATAATGATGTTAAAATTGCTTCAAATGTAGAAAATGAAGACCCAAGCACCCAAGACCCAAGATAGTTAATACCGATAATTAATTGCTATACTGTAATACCTTCCAGGGAACGAATTGAATTTTTAACTGAATGTAAATATTGGATTTGAACAGTGAACAGTTATAATTACTTGGAAGTTTATTCGTGGTTCACTATTAAAGAAGGTGTTACAGTGTAGCCATTAATTATACAATAAAATATAAAAATAACACAGGTTTACAACAAAAAAAAAGTCCGGACTATTTGACCGGACCATGGTATTCCGAGGTATTTTTGCGTCCTGAATCCGATCCCGAGGTCATCTGAGCCCCATCACGTCAAAAAAACGAGATTTCGAAATAAATAAATAAGGAAATGGGACTGCCCTGAGTAGCACCCAGAGCATGACTCCAAGGTTCTAAGGCCATTACGGTCAGTGCTGGGTCCACTGTCACAGTGAACGGATCGCCGGAATTGGATGCCTGGACAGGGAGATCGTAATCCGCGAGATACAACGATCATGGCAACATTTTATCCACTGGGGTGGTTCTGTGATAGTCCCGGTCGAGATTTAGGACTCCATTCCAATGTTTGGAAGGTATTCAAAACCTAAACAGCTACCCTCCAACTCAACAGGTCGCTTGAGAAATTGTCCCGGATCCAGTTCCAAAAAATGGTCATTTTAACCTCAAAATGACCTTGAAATCTCATTTTTCTGACGTGATGGGGCTAAGATGACCTCGGGATCGGATTCAGGACGCAAAAATACCTCGGAATACCATGGTCCGGTCAAATAGTCCGGACTTTTTTTTTTGTAAACCTGTGTAATTAGTAAACACTTCGTGCTTGGGTCTTCATTTTCTACATTTGAAGCAATTTTAACATCATTATACATGTTTTTACGACATATCTGACAAATATATCGATCAATGTATTCTTCGAATTTTTTATTCCACTTGGCGGTAACGCGCGAGGAACAACTTATGACGAACACAATTATGACCTTTCTTTTTCAAAGGATTACAACATTCCTTCGGTCGAACCATTTTCACTTAATGATATTGAAACACCGAATAGTTTTTACGCAAGTATACCGCACGAGCACCATCAGCAAACTGACAAGAAAACTGTGTATGTTTGCCAAACTCGGAAAATCATGTTCATGCAAGTTCAAACGGTTTTTGCTCAAGTTTGCGCGGCCATCAAGATGCCGCGGACGCCAGTAGCGGAGCGCGCCGCGCGATCTACGAGCGCACCGCGTAACAAACAATTTCGTATCTCCGGAATGGAGAAAAAGTACAAAGTTCTCTTTGCAGATTATAAAAGGCCAACGTTTGCCGCATGAATTTATGTAAGTTCCATTTTTTTATAGCGTGAAGAACGCATGAAAAATTGCAATTGTTTAAAAAAAATTAATGCAAAATTCATTTTTTTAAACAATTTCACCTCAAGCAAATATTTATTCGATAGTGTAAACATTGCTTTATCAGTGTGCAAAATTTTAAGTAATTGTCTAAAGTAGTTTAAGAGAAAACGATTTTTCATTTTAATCGCGCTTCAAAGTTTCATTGTTAATAACATTAACAAATAACGGAATTTTCACGAAATATTAATACGGTAACGTAAGTGCCATACTCCCTTCGTAATAGAGTTATTATTTTCGAAATCCGCGATTTAGTGGAAATTTCGAGTCCGACTTGACATGGCTTGACTCTACAGTAATCGTAAAGGCACAAAATATAACACCACTGGTACTAAGCGGAGCAAAATAAGCAATCGCGGAAGCCACCTAACCGTCATTCTATGGACAGCGTGCCAGACGAATTCCTCAGTGCTTCGGCAAAAAAATTGAAACCTGTGGCATTTCTGGCGACGACAGAGACATCGATGAAGGTTTCGGGTATCGTTTCATTAATTTTATTCAAGTATTTACGACGCTTTCTCAACTGAACATATGCAAAATTCTATTGCTTGGTCGATCGCTCCGAAAGGGATTTCAAGCGGAAAGAAGATAGTGGATATAGCAATAAATGTTACGGTTATAACTTTTAATGATGGATTATCTGGTGTAATGTGTGTGTGTGTGTGTGTGACGGTCATGGATGTACTCGGAATCACCGTTGGTCGTCAATGTTTCGATTTTTGTATGGAAACTGACTCGCGCCGTATTGAACTGGCCGAGCGCTCACTATCCGAAGGCGCCAGAACCAGCCGTCATGATCGGCAAAAAAAATAGAGAGGAGAGAAATCGACGCAGAAGGCCAGTTATATGGTGCTGGGATAGCAAAGTAAAGGTAGAAAAATCAACAAGCCTGTAGCTTAAAAATTTTATGTAGTAAACACATTGTGAAACTTTAAACGCGTTTATCTCAAAACCATGTTTTCAAAAATGGCTAGCAGTAGAACTCGACTAATTTTTATCCGATTGACTTGAAAATTTGGTTGTACCTTCTTAGATAGATTATCTACAGAAGTACTTGAAGAAGAATTTGATAAACAATTACGATTGTTATAGACAAATTGAGGCCGATTCTTCAGTCGAAAATTCGTTTTTTTTTTCAAAGTGCTCCCAAATTTTCAAAAATCAAGATTTGTGAATATCCATGTGTACTTTTGTAGCTATACTCGTGTATATCATGAAAAAAATTTTTTCATTATTCCAGATACGTTCGTTGAGGACTTGTACTGCTAGCCGCGGGACGCCTACACAAAATTGACGTTCGTTCCGTGCACTGCTGAGCCGCCATTTTGTTATAAAAATTAAAATAAAAAATGTTTCTTTGCACCTGAAGACAAGTTCAATGAGCCCTTATAATTTCGCATTAATCGGTTGTTTAATAAAGACACTAAAAATTAAAAAAAACCTCATTTCTTGCTTCTGACTAGATATTACCCCTTAATGTAGGATGAATAAACATTCATATAATTATTTATTTATTAATATCAATTTGCATCTATGCAAAAATATTTATCAAAAGATATAATCAAATCAAGTATTAAATTCATTCACTTCTAGGAGTTATTATTTTCAGTGGAGACACTGAATTTAGTTGGGAATAAGAGCAGTGTGTTCAGGGTCTAAATGAGTATGAAAATAAAATTTCCGGTTGAACCTTATTCGACCCTGACGATCCTTTTATTGGTTAAAATAAAATAATGTATTGTAGTCAGGGTGACAGCAGCGTCGAAACAGTGTATTCAGGGTGAAGTAAGGCCTTACCCGGGTCACAGAGGGGCGTGGCAGCTACCTTGTAGCTGCCAGGTAGGGCGTAGCAGGGTGTTCAGTGTCAAAGTGAATATAGAAATTTCGACTCGGGGAACGTCCATTATAGTCCAGTCATTCTAGATCCAATTTATATGTGCATCTGGACTTTAATCTCCTGTCGATGATTTATGGACCAATCGAAAGGGGAAAATCTCGCGAACAATATTCCGATGAGGTAACATAAAATAGGTGACCGCGGAGTTGTTTATTTAACAAGAACATTGCGAAATTTTGCTCTTACTGACTTTGGCGTAGCACCGTTCAATGTATGCCCTTCAAAAAATTACCTTCTTGTAGAGCGCGAAACTCTCCACAAAATTGATGCGGGAAGTAACTCTCTAGGACGTATCCTTTATTTTATATAAATTGTTAAAGTTTCTTGAGGTAACTGCTCACGAGTAGAACAGCTGACTAGCCACGCCACACCTCATAGTCTAAGGCCCACTGCATATTGAGCCCAGCCCACGCACGGCACACGTACAGCACACGCGTCGGTTACTTTGTAAGACATGATTTCAAATGGAATGGCGCATATTGGACCCAGCTCAGAGCTAGCCCAGGCTGTCGCCAGCCACGCGTGGAGAGGTTTGTATTCGCCGCACAGATTTCCTGGATCGTGGGCAGCGTGAGCTTGTTTTAAGAGGAGAGAAGATGGCTGACGATGAGCATTTAATTGCACTTGTGCGGGAAAATGTCATTTTGTATGATCTTACCCATTCAGACTACATGAGGACGAAGTTGAAGGATGAAATATGGGATAAGATTGGTGCTGAACTTGCATCAAACGGTAAGTTTTTATATTGTTTTTATATTATTTTGGTTGTGTTAACATATGTAAGTGATGTTTTATCAGGAAAAGAATATTTATTTCGTAAATTTGGAAACTAAGCATATCGAATAAGTAACAGCCAGCGCCGGGCCAAAAATCTCCAATCACCGTCGTAATTGTAAACAGACTGAAACGTAACGAAAATGTAGTCGTCATCCATAGAGGGTTAAACACTCCCTTGGAAAGAGCTGAACGAAAAGGGTATCTGGGGATCATCATCTGAACCGCCGAGAGATGAGTGGTTTCTTTCTTTTGTCCTCCTAGCGGAGACGCGATACTGTGTCGCCTCATTTGGCTTCCTCGCCCCAAGAAACCCTCTCGAGCAACACAAACCAGATCCCCCTTCTGCACATTGTAAATACCGATTGAATTTTTCCTCGTACATTTTTCACTTTCCGGTTAATAATTTCAACATTTACTTTATTTTGAATTCAAATACATTAACAAAATATATAATTTAGAATTACCGCTGAAAATTATACGTGAACTGTACATTACTGAACGTTTAAACATAAGTGAAGAGTATCAAACTACGTAGTCCAGTTGGTTAGTTGGTTCGGGTTGATATTATAAATATCAATAACGCCCTCCCTCAACTGCTCTATTTTGCCATTCCACAGAACCTTGTGCACTGTTGAAACAATCTTTGAATTTTTCCCGGATTAAGAAAGCTTCTCTTGAACTTCGAATGCGATTATGTTGTAACGGAAGTAAATGGATGTCACATTGCGATTCATCATTAATTCGTCGCCTACATCCGGCGAGTTCGATTGTACAATATTAGTTCTTAAATAATTATGGAGCACTGTCGTAGCCTTTACAATGCTATCGATAGTCTCTAACTTACACTCAAAAGGCCTTTTATAGACGCGAAATCGTGCTGCTAAGATTCCGAAAGCGCATTCTACAGTTTGCCGGCCTCGAGATAACCTGTAGTTAAACACTTTATTAGGAAAATTGTCAGTTATTTTTACTCTTGGATATGGCCGCATTAAGTTCGACAGAAGTGATAATGCCTCATCCCCCACAATCATATAAGGAGTATTTTCATTTTGTCCAGGTAATGGTTTAGGTTCAGGCAATTCCAGAGAACCATTGTGCAACATAACTCCTAAACGAGAATTATTGAAAATGTTCCCATCACTAAATCTGCCCATAGACCCTACATCTATAGTTGTGAAGCGATAGTGAGCATCTACTGAGGCCATTAAAACTACGGAAAAATAATGCTTATAATTATAAAACGAAGAACCACTGTCAAGTGGTTTTCGAATGCCGACGTGCTTTCCGTCAATTGCGCCAACGTAGTTGTACAATTGCGACTTCCTTTCAAACTCTACGGATATGTTCTCCCACAGTTCTTTAGATAGTGTAGGCATATAGATAGGCTGTAATCGAAGCCACAATGCGTCGCATACTTGAGAAACTATTTTTGACGCGGTTCTCTCTCCCATTCTATAACTAGCAGCAATAGTCTTGAACATATCCCCAGTTGCCAAGTACCTGAGGGAAAAAATGAAATTAATCTGCTACCTACATTTTGAACTTTATTCCTGAAATGCTTATGCATGCATTATATTATTAAAAACACTATATGAATTTTGTTTTACGCTATATTAATCGGTTTCATTTTTATTTTTTGTTAAGGCAAAACTGTAAAGGAGCAGTGGCGTAAACTTCGAGAGCGTCATCGGGAAGCACTACGAAGACAAAGAATGAGGAAAAGTGGCGCTAAAGCGGAATTTCAAAAGGTATGGACATACCAACAGCAGATGGACTTTCTCATTCTCTACATGAAAAATAGATCTACATGCACAAACGTAGAGCAACATCGACAGAAATCAATGCACCTAATGACGGGGAGATAGTAACTAAAGAATTGACCAAAGAGCTTGATATTGACAATTCTAACGAACCGGAACAAAATCAGTCTGCCGACTCTGATACTCCTACAGTAAAACGCACTAAACAAAGTGACCAAACAGCCATCCGTCGTTTCATACAGACCGCTGAAATGAGAAGTCGAGATCGTGACAACTTGAGAAAAACAATGCTCCAGTCAATGGATCACGATCCGTCAGAATCTTTGCAGAATGATGCACTATATCAATTTTTTTGTCAATGTACTACACAACAAAAGGTCTGCCGGGGAAGTACCAACGACGAATTCGAAACACGTTATACGAGGCTGTTTCAGAAGCGGAGGAAGAGAACGATTTTGGGGCAGCTACAGGAACACCAACTTTTCGTCCCTCATATCGTGAAGGAACTGCCAATTTATCTTTATGTTTCACTGGACAAATTAACCAAAATATCAGGCTTTTTCACAAGCGGGCGAAGAAGAGAACGATTTTGAGGGAAATACAACATCTCCTTTTTCGTCCCCATACTCACAGGGATCTGCCAGCTCATTAATCTCAAAGTCATTGAGGAGACTTTAATTACACGTTTACTTTGATTTTTTCTTTAATAAAGCAGTGTATTATGTTTCCATTTATTACATTACGGTATGCTTGAACATTTGTACCCACAATAAACAGGATTAAACTACTATGTTTTTGGCAAGCAAATATCTTACCTGAGGCATACGGCCAATTTTTCTTCACTTCCGATAGGTTGTTGAGCGTTGCATCCTCTTCCCGTGATATCATTTCTTATTAACTCATGCACTTCGTTAAACTCCGTTCTGTTCAGTCGGAAACAACCACTAAATACATTATCCGGAACTTCCTCGGTTAATAAAAACTCCCCCCGAGTATTCCTTGTATTTATAGGTAAGCATTTTTATTTCTTTTTCTTTAACGTGATAACGAGTACAATGCAACTAATTCTTCGGTTTCCGAATCCAATTCTAAATCTAGCAAGATTTCACGGAGGGATGGCATGCTGCGAGCTGCTAGTGTGGGCCAGTACTGGGTTCAATATGCGGTAAGGGAATAAAAACGTGGACGTGTGGACGAGATGGGTTAGGTGTGCGCTGTACGTGTGCCGTGCGTGGGCTGGGCTCAATATGCGGCGGGCTGGCGGCCGCGGAGGTGGTTCGATAACACCTCCGGCTAGAATTTTGTGAGGTGGTTGGGGGAACCATCAGGAAGTGTCATCTGCAAGGATTTTGCTCAAAACCGCCGCAAAAAACACGTCAGACGACTCAAAAATGAAAAAAATTCTGCTAAGAAAATATTCGTACCTCCTAAAAATGTGTATGTTACCTATTTGAAGGTCACAGATGATGTATGTAAATCGTCAGACGACTAGGTCACTGATAAAGGGGTATCAGACGCCCTCAAATGTCTAATTTTAGGCGCTATTTTATCGGCGGAGCGTTTCGCCCGGGAGTCGGCCTGTGGACTCGTCAGTAAGGCAGGAGTCGGCCTTGCCGAGTCCACAGGCCGACTCCGGGACGAAACACTCCGCCGATAAAATAACGCCCAAGATTACACATTTGAGGGCGTCTGACACCCCTTTATTAGTGACCTAGCCGTCAGAAGTTTTAAATACATCATCTGTGACCTTCAAACAGGTAACATATAAATTTTTAGCCGGAGGTACGAATACTTTTTTAACACAATTTTTTTTGAGTCATCTGACGTGTTTTTTGCGGCGGTTTTGAGCAAAATCCTTGCAGATGACACTTCCTGAAGGTTCTCCCAACCACCTCATCAAATTCTAGCCGGAGGTGTTATCGAACCACTTCCGCGGCCGTCAGCTCTCCGTCTATCAAAACCGGGTGGCACTGCACGCGTAATCCTTAGAATTCAAATGGTAAACCCTCCGTTACTCGCCGAGCGCTGAGCTGTCGTGGTAAACGGAGCACGCTACACTGTTCACTTACCGGCTACTTTTACATACTTTTGCACTGAACGGGAGACGAATGTGAGTGCGACTGTATCTCGAGCGTTTGTTGGATAGCTACTCGCACTAGGCGGCTCGGCGCCGCTTTTCCGTTCGCTCGGGGGCCGTTCATAAATTACGTAAGACGTTTTTGAGGCTAATTTAGCCCCCCCCCCCCTATTGTAAGATATAAGAATCCATTTACTCCCCCCTACCCCTTGATAAGAAATTTTCGTAAGAAATAACCGTATTTATAAAATAAAAGGTCGTTTAATCAAAAAATATCCTTTATTGCCATCTTACTACTAATAATCTTATTATTAATAATCATCTGTATTGATAATAATCTGTATTAATAATAATTATCTGCATTAATATTAATTTTATTAATTCATCACATTGTTGACCAGAATCAGTTCAGTAAAACCTAAGATGTTGAACAAAATAGATAAATAATTAAACTTTCAACTATTATTTACCCACGGACTGACTAACCAATCTGACATTAAGTGAATCACTGGGAAGATTGATTCATTTTTTTGCTCTTCAGGTTCTTCTAATTTTTCGATATCAATATCTTCATTGTCGTACCACTCTACATCATGAATATTATTACAGTATGATGTGAGGCACAGACTCTGTTTAGCTCGACGACGTATTAATTTAATCGGTTGAACTTTCTCAGTGCGAGCACACTGATACTTATGGACTGACTGACGATGGATTTTAACATTTTTATTCGATGCAAAGTACAATCCACACGTTGGACATGTGCGTGCAATCAATTGCGCTTGGACTGTAGGGCAATAAAAGTCGTATGGTGTTGAAATGAAGTCTGGACGACTAGGAATGTCAATATTTAGAGATAATTGTACAAATAAGGGACAAAAATTAGCATTCGCGCTTGATCTTGAAGAAGTGGGATGTCTAAAGCTTGTGCTTGTCGAAGAGGATAAGGTGGTTGAATAAACCCATCTTGTAAAATGATTCGCAAACTACTTCTTAATTTTCCACAACATTCAGAATCTGTGCATTTACTAATTTGCAGTAAATACTGAGATTCTCTTACATGTCTACAGTACCAATCGGGAGACCATTCCGCTGGGCTTACATCAATATTGTCACTCCCGGGATTTATATATTCAGCAACAACTGGTTTATCATCAATAATTAATTTACTCCATATTTGCGCTAAAATATCACCGGCCATTTTGAAGTTTTGAAGTTCAAGTTCTTCATTAACTGTACGTCGCTGATCAAGATGATTCCCAAAAGAATCATACGGTAAAACGAGTCCAGATAATTGATGACTTAATGGAGCCATTCGACGCTCAACTCGATTGAAACAACTTCGTCCCGGAGCGTTAGTGACAATAAATATAGCATCAAGATCAAATTTTTGAAAATGGGAAACGGCATGAGAGATAACTTGAGGAAAACGTGGATTTTCATCGGGTCCTCCATCAACAGTCATGGCTATAACTGGCTTCACACAATTATCGTCAGTTTTGGCTAAAGATTGGAATTCTTTCAACTCCATAAGACGTTCTAAGTCGATGCTATGAGTGCGCGCAGATGATGACGAATGTTTTCCTGATCTTATTGCAATGTATGTAGGCCCACTGTATGTTACTGCTTCAGGTCTGCCCATTCCTTCAGGAGTAATTTCAATGCCAGCATATACTGAAAAGGTATTAATTTATGTTTTTCTGCTACAATCCAGTCGTGATCTGGCAGTCGCACTCGATATTCCATATGCATCAGAAAGGGTGCTTGTTTTTCTACAGCAGTTTTACCAATTGGTATACGCGCTTTGTCGTCCTGTGATAAAAAAAAATCCTGAGCAGGTCCAAGCATTGAGGCGAGAGACGCAGAAGTGCAGATGGCGCTATCTGATAGCTCCAATTCTTAGCGCGAAAGTACTAAAATTTTCAATTTAAAATCTTACGTAAGATCATATTCTCTACTCCCCTGCCTATAGTAAGAATTTATAATATTGAGTCTACACCCCCCCTCCCCTAAATGCCTTACGTAATTTATGAACGGCCCCTCGGACTATAATTATAATTTTTTTTACTTGCGCAAGTACTTATATTTTTTGAAAAATTAAAACCACGGGCCGTTTCAGAAATGTTTAAGGTAGTTGGACCGCTATAGCACTTTTCGAGTAATTGTTTAAAAATTTTGTCAGATTTTAGATTATAAAAAATTGATAACTTTTCCTTATGAATGAAATCATTCTGACGTTTAGAAATAGAGATATTCGGTTTGTGTGTATTTCTCCATTGAAATCAATGAGACAGGGACGTGCGTACGTGCCCGCGGCGTTACGTTACTTCTTTATTGTTGTTTACCAGTAAGATGTTCACTTTAACTTCGTGAGGAGCACTTGTTACATGTGACGATTGTACGCAAGAAGCGACTATTTTCACTGCATTTTGGTTTCTCTTTTTGATTCTGCAGGAAAATATAAAACTACTTTTATAAAACTACTTTTATTTACAAATTCTTTGTTTATGTTACGTGGTTATGTTGACATTTATTTTGAAAAATAAAAATATCAAATTATTTTAAAAAATTTAATGAGAACCTTCGAGAGCAGTCACTGTCATGTCCGGTTTCTATATCATGACCGGAGTGGATCGACACCGCTTGAAGAGTCGGTGGCTCAATTGGTAGAATGCGAAGGCATTCCCAGTTTCGAAGCATCTCGTATCCTAAAGAACGCAGATTCGAACCCGGGGGTTATAAACCAAGTAGAAGATGAAGTAGATGGGGGTGAAACGACATAGCAAAAAGGCCCTGCAGCTAGAAGGGGCCGATGGTGCGGATGGCGCGAGATCAAAGTTAGACGTTAATTGATAAGTATACAGGGTCTGCGGACTTTGTCCTTGGGTCTGCTAGAGTAATTGCTAAGCGTTTTGATAGAGGGGTTGAAATGGATCTTGACGGAGTTACGAAGGTTCCCTGCATATTTTATTGCGGCTGAGTCGAGTGACGGAAGTCCGGTTTTATGGAGCAGCTGTTTATTTCTGATGAACCAGGGGGAGTTTAGGGAGCCTCTAAGAAGTCTCATGTAAGTACCGTGGAGTCTGGCTAGCTTCCTAGGATCGGCCGATCCCCAGACGGGAATGGCATAAGAGCAAATGCTCCTAATCAGTGCGTTGAAGGCCCTGACCTTGGTGACCTGAGAGATTTTTCTGTTATTGAAAAATGGTTTCAAGGAGATGTACGCGCCGTTGGCTTTGTTGCGCACGGATGAGATCTGCTTAACCCAATTTAATTTCCTGTCAAAAACTACCCCTAAATATTTGACAGAGTTACTCTAAGGGATAAGATGATTATTCACTGATACGGGATCTGGAGGGATTTTTCGGCGGGAAAAGAAGATTGCATCCGACTTGGCTTCGTTGAGGGAGAAGCCCCACATATGATACCAATCGAGGAGTGAGGGTAAGAAATTATTAACAACTGAGGAGCAGAATTTCTTGGTTTTGGAGGAATATAACAGAGCGACGTCATCTGCATATTGTGCGGTTATGATTTTGCCGTGGGTGGGGATGTCATGACAGTATAGGTTGAAAAGAGTGGGCGAGAGTTTAGAACCTTGCGGAACTCCCGCCGTGATAGGTTGCGCATCGGAGAAGCTTTTTCCCGAACGAACTCTGAAAGATCTGTTTGTGAGAAAGGACCGTATCAGACCGATTAGGTAGTGATGGAGTTTTAGCTCATTTAATTTGTAGATTAAGCCGTCGTGCCAGACTCTGTCGAAGGCTTGCTTGGCATCGAGCAGGAGCATAGACGTGTGACGGCTCTTGTTGAGGTTGTCCGTGAGGAGTTCAGCTACACGGAGGAGTTGATGGCAGGTACCGTGCCAAGGGCGAAAGCCATGCTGGAATTCTGCGAGGATGTTAGCTTCGGAGCAAAATCTGTTTAGGCGGGTTAGGATGATACTTTCCGCAACTTTACTTAAGCTAACCGCACACAGTCAATATTATTGTCAATTCAAGATTGACAATAATATTGATGGAAAAAATATGGATGAAAATATTGATTGATACCGCATACTAAACAATATTATTGTCAATACTTACCATTACTACCACTATATTTTGGCCAGTTTTGAAGTGATTATTGTTGATAAACGTGCTTTGCAAAATATGGATTCAAAGAAAAAAGCATGTATTGCAATAATTTTGGCACTTGCGGTAAAGAAGAAACGATCAAAAAGAAAACGATGGCGAAAAAACTGGATGGAAAAACGAGACAAATTGTCACATTTTAATCTTATTACGGAATTACGTTTGAGTAATGATGATTTTAAAAACTACTTTCGAATGAAAGGTAATAGTTACGACAAGCTTTTAGCAATGGTGAGACCGTTTTTGAAGGAAAAAGATACGCATATGAGAGAAGCTATAACACCGGAGGAAAAATTGGCTTTAACATTGCGCTTCCTTGCAACCGGTAGAAGTTTTGAGGATTCAAATTCTCGGTTATAAGATCAGCTCGAGCCATAAGTACAGCTGTTATGGATACATGTGAAGCATTGGTTTATGTTCTTCAAAACTATATAAAGGTAGGTAAATAAAACAGTATTTTATGAAGAATTTTGTTTAATTTTAACATTGATATGTGGAGAGTTAGAAGATTCAACATATAATCCACTTAAAGATTGAGTAGATGCTAAGGACTAGGAGACGAGATGTAAAATGCATCTGCAGACTGATGTTGACGTGAAGGACTAGAAGACGCAGCATAAAATTTATTTGGAGGTTGAGATTGCGCTAAATCCAGCAGCCCTGCAGAAGAAAAAATTTGGAAATACGTCAGTAACGGCACATTTGAAGTTGAAGTTGGATTTAGTGTGACATGTTCATTGGTTTTGACTGGAAATATATTTAAGTTACCTATAGTTGTGCTTCAAAAAGCAGATCATTTATCGCCTTTTCTACATATAATTTCTGCAAAGGTTGTAGTTTTTTAAATTTCTTTGACCAAAGTCTAGCCAGTTGAAATTCGTTATCGTTAGCGTAGTCTGATGACGTTGGGTTGTTACTCTGTTCAAGATATGAACAGGCCTTTTCAATTAGTTCGGTTTGTTTATCACTAGATCTTATTTTTCGTTTTCTTGATTCTGATAAAGATGATGGTGGAGCCATAGATGAAGTTGAATAAGCAATATCATCAATTTGATTAGACTGGCTGGTATCGTCTGATTCTGTTAGTGTAATGTCATACAATTCTTCCTCTTCCTGAAAAAATGAAATAATTTTTACATGAGTACTGAACAGTAGATACTTAACAGTTTTTAATTATTATACAATAATAAAGGGGAATATTAGTAACTCATATCGATATAGAATGTTTGTTATTTGTTACAGATACCATCAACCCCTGAAGAATGGACAAAAATTGCAGAGGAGTTCGGACATAAATATCAATTCTGGAACTGTACAGTCGCCTTAGACGGCAAACATATTTCAATAAAGCAATCATCTCATTCAGGCGCCCGATACTTGAACTATAAAGGATTGTACAGCATTATTTTATTGGCCTTGGCTAATGCAAAAAGAGAGTTTTTGATGGTAGATGTCGGAATGAACGGTCGCATATCTGACGGGGGTGTTCTATTTTATTCTAAATTTTGGACAAGGTATGAACGAGGAGATCTGCATTTGCCTAACCCCACTGCATTGCCAAATACAACACAAGTATTCCCATTTGTGTTTGTTGCCGATGAAGCATTCGCTCTTGGCCCGAACTTAATGAAACCGTTTGGACAGAAAAATTGTAGTCATGATGAACAAACATTTAACTATCGGTTGTCAAAAGCTCGTTCAACAATTGAGTGTACCTTCGGCATATTAGCAAACCATTTTGGAGTTTTCCAAAAACCCATGAACCTCGATCCAGAAAAAGCCACTAAGATAACTTTGGCTTGTTGTTACCTGCATAATTTTTTAATCAAGGAATCTGAGTCTACCTATCTACAACGAAATGAGGTCTTAACGAACGACTACCTAATGAACTTACAAGCTACTTTGAGTCGAAATGCTGGAACAGATGCCAAACTAATAAGGGAAAATTCCGCAATTATTTCTGTAATGAAGGCAATATTTAAATTATCTATATCATTATTATTGTAATAGTACCTACTTGGTAATAAAACTATGCTTTTTGAAAAAATCTGCGTTATTTCAATACTCCTACGACTCAGCCTACGATATAATACTCATATTCAAATTCTACATATAAAAAATGTCTACTAACATTAAAGTAACAAGACAAATGATTATACAAACCTGCCTTTTCTGCACTGATTGCTCATGTTCTCTAAGAAACTGTAATTCATAATATGTCCACGATGTGGGCGTGTAGATATCTGAAGTTCCAGCACCGGATCTTTTTGATTGTAAAATTTTTTTCATTTCTTTTCGGAAGTTTGCTCTCAGAGAATTTAGTTTTTTTTTACATCATCCCGTGTGCATCCTGGTTTTATCTTTGTATACACTTCTAATAATATATCTAACGCAGAATTACGTTTTACTTTATTATGGTAATCTTTGCTAGAGGTATCCCATAACACTGGCAGCGTTTCCCACAAGTGTATAAATTCCTTTAATAATTGTTTTTCATTCGTTTCATTTACTTCTTGGTCGCTTAAATCATCCTCCATCTTAATTCAACAACCACTGTGAGCCACAAACAAGTATAAATAATCGAAAAATGCCTTCGAGATTTTGAGACTTTCGAGAGTTGCTCCTCTGTTTCGAACCACCGATCGGAATTTGGTTATGTACATACAACCAACAGTTGCACGTAACCTATCAGTTGCCGTAAACGTTCAATAGTATTGTCAATATCCCTATATTGATGGAAATATTTCCAAATATCTAGATTTTCATCAATACGTATCGTCAATTCATCAATACACTCCGCACACCATCAATAATATTGTCAAATTACTATATTATCAATATTATTGTGCATAATATTAACTGTGTGCGGTTAGCTTTAGGGCGGGGAGCAGGCTAATTGGCCTGTAGCTGGAGGCTTGGTTGAGAGGCTTGCCTTGTTTTGGGAGACAGATGATTGTTGCTGTCTTCCACGCAGGGGGGAAGTATTGCAACCGCATCATAGCGTTGATGATGTTGCAGATGGCGACGATAAGGATGTGTGGGAGAATTTTGAGGACCCCATTGGGGATTGAATCGTATCCTGGAGCTTTGTTTTTCTTTAAGGATTGAATGGTCATAGCGACTTCGCTGGGAGAGGTGTGAGGGAAGGAGAGGTCATCGAGCCTGAAATCATGGACGGCTTCTGTTATAGTGGTGTGAAAAAAGGCAAATTTCTCGCGGGTAGGAAACGGGGAACATTGTTCCCTGAGGGATTCAGCGAAGATATTTGCCTTGTCGCTGTCTACAGCGTAGGCGATTCCGTCTTTTAGGAGAGGAGAGGAATAAGTCTGTCTGTTCCTGAGGGACTTGATAACTTTCCAGCAACTTCTGGGGTTTGATTCGGCTATGGATATGTATTTATTGAATTTTTCATTCCGAAAGGACTGGAGGGCGGTCCTAAGGTCGCGTTTTATAGAGTTTAGATGGGGGCGGAGGGCGGGGTTGCCCGTGCGTTGCAGGTGTCTGTGAATTCTTCTCTTTTTGGCTATAAGAGCTCTAATCTCGGGTAGAAGACGGGTGTCGATAGCGCGGAGGGAAATCGGGATGCTTGCTAGATTCATTTTGGATTTAATTTCATGGGTAAGCGAGTCAACGGCGGAGTCGATGTCCTGAGTGGTTCGTATGATAGGACATTTGTAGGACGTGGTTTCAAGGTGGAAGCGGAGTGCCAACCAGTTGATTTTTGTCTTTGTCGGAGATTCGGAGGAGAGGTTACCTGGGATTTCGAGAAGGACTGGGTTATATATATGGTCCGAATTTAAAGCTGGGATGATCCAAGGGTCTTTGTATAAAGTTACGTTCTTGGAGATGAAAATGTCTAAAATATCGGGATTTTTAGAACCTGAGAAGTGAGTGGGAACCGAAGGTGCGTCAACGGAGAAACTGTGTGTCCTGAGGAGATTGAATAACGTATTGCATTTCGGATTTTTAGCGCGGTATCCCCAGGAGTCATGTTTGGCATTGAAGTCCCCCACCAGGGTCGTAGGAGTGTTTTGGTCAAGCAGGGCCGGAATTTCGGATAGGTTGTTAGCGTCCGGGGGAGAGTAACAAGATATGATTTTCAGAGGATTGTTATTGTGGATGACTTCGATGCCGCAAGTCTCTAGAGAGGGGGTAGGAGTACTAATGGCCTTGTGGCGGATGGAGTTACGTACGAGGGTGGCTACTCCTCCATGCTTGGAGTTGGGGCGGTCACATCTATAGACGGAGAAATTGGGGATGTAGAGCTTATGAAGAGGTTGTAAGTGCGTTTTCGTGATACAGGCCACATCAATGGAGGACTCGTCGAGGAGTTTCATTAAGAGGAGCGTTCTGTGTTTCCTGGTCGATAGAATACCGTTGGCGTTCCAGTTAAGGATGGTGAGGTGATCTTTACTGGAGTTGGACGTTAGGTGTTGGAGTGCCCATGTGAATTTGGTGGCGAAGTCACGAAAAAGCTCTAAAAGAGTCTGGTTTTGGTGCGGGACGGCTGGGGCCGGGGGTTGTTGAGCGGGTTGGCGCGGGGCTGGGGAGGAGGGGGGCCACTGGTAGCCTGCGCGAGCGAGCGGGAGAGTGGAGGAGGAGGAGGAGCGATTTGGGGCGAGGGGGATTCGCCACCAGGGCGGCTACGTGTGAGCGTAGTCGGAGCGGAGGCCGTGGGTGAGGGGGGCGATGCTCGAGTAGAGGTCGTGTTTGCTGGTGGAGCTTTAGTGCAGCCACGGTGGGTAGCACGGTGCCGTCCGCCGCAATTGGCGCAGGTTGGGGATTTGTTTGGTTTGTCTTTGGATCGACATGTAGAAGTCTCGTGGTCTTTTGCGCAGAAGGCGCAGACCCAGGCGGCATGGCAATAGTTTGCCGTGTGCCGGAATTCCATATAGCGGCGGCACTGCGGGGTGAACTTGGATTTTCTTTTCGGTTCAGTTTTCACGCTGAGACCGGATGAGTGATTTAATGTCGTAGATTTTTATAGCGGAAGAGGATTTGGCGTCGAGGTAGACGCAGACAAGAGGCCATATATTTTCGCCTTTCCTCATGCGGTAAACGGATTTGACTGGCAAGCCCTTGGTTACGAGTTCGGCGCGAATATCATCTTCGGAGAGGGACTTTAGAACGCCCCTGATCACCACGGTCAGGTCTTTGTCCTGGGGGATTTTGTTAGTTGTGAACTGGATTTTGTCCACGTCCAGTTTGGAAGTCAGGAGACGGAAATCGTTTACCGATTGCAAGTATACTTTGACCGAGTCAGTAGTATTGACAGCACGGCGGAAGGGGATATCCTTTTCGGCCAGGAATTTTTGGATAGTGGTCCATTTGGACTTATGGATGATGCAGATGGGCTGAAGGTTGGAGGAGCCATTTCCTCAGCCTCCGGCTCCGAGTCAGAGTCAGAGTCAGACTCCGAGGAACTGACCGCTGGAGAGTTAGTTTTCCTGCGCTTGGTAGACTTCCGAGATTGGGTTAGCCAGGGATTCCCGTCGGTCTCCATAGCGGAGGTGGATTGCGTCGCGACAGACGGCAAGGAGGAGCCTTGGTGGTTCATGTGCAAGAGGGCCTTAACTTTGGCGATCTGAGCGTCGGAATCGGCAAGAGCTTTAAGGATTCTGGTTCTATCCTCCTCGAGGCAGCTGAGGGTCGCGATTAAGGAATCGGTGGTTGGAGAGGGTGAGCTGTCCGTAGGAGAAGGGGATTGCACATTTAGAGTGGTGGAAGCAGGGGTGAGCGTATCTTGAGATAGACTGATATCGGCTGAAGTGAGGAGAGGCAAGTCGAAAGCGAACCGCTCTGGCGGATTTGAGTTGTAAAGCCCTGAAAAGGGCTAGATTGAGTGACCGGCGACTGCCGCCCGGCGGGGCAGCCGCTGTATACCTGGGTGTATCTGATTGTAAGATGGATGGATGGCAGCAGCGCGCCACGGTGATCCTGAACCTTTAGGGGCGGGAACCCCTGGATGAAGAGGGTCGTGGTCACTAAGCGACCTTCCTAATCTTGAATCTGCACAGCGATTATCACGAGCATCCGAATGGGGCGAGAGCTCCGGTAAGACTGGGATAGTGTGATGAGTGAATGATTGACTAAGATGCATTCGGTAGCGGTATATATACATTGCAATTAATAGCTAGTGGGGAAAGCGTGGGTGATGCGGTACGCTCTAATTGGTTGAATGATAGTGACGGTGTAACTAATGGGGGTTGATGCGGTGCGCTCCGATTGGCTAGGAAGGTGACTAGCTCCCTGGCGGGGAAGGTACAACCTCTTAGCGTTCCGAACGGGGTAAAGAGAATTCGAAGAAGACAGGTGCGTTCTGTACTTGGAATTTCCCGTGACTTACTAGATTCCATTAGAGGAAGTAGGCTGCTGTGACTTAAGGATAATCCCTTTCGGAATGCATCGAGGTTCGAGGGTCCGGAAAGGCCCGGTAATTAAGCTGTACTGACTACGGTATACTCCGATCGAATGATACCGTTAAAACGGACTATTCGCGAATAAATAGCTATAGACCGGGAGCTGAGAGACATTGAGTATGAAAAAACCGCTGACCTCATTCTGATTGATGATTTGAGTTCAGAAAGACTTAAAGAATGATATCGTGGAGGTTGCCAGACGGAATTAGTGTCAATTTTTTTTATCGGCCATTTAATAGGAGTTTTCGATTCCGTCGCTGTAGCTGTGAAAAAAACGTTGTTCTTGACTATTAGAAGTTGTTTGGTAAGGTATGAAATTAAAAACGGCGTCATCATAATACAATACAAATTTATTTGTTATTGAAAAAGGAGTAAGTGGTTTATATAATTAATTATTATCGAAAACTAACAAACTTGTACAATTACGTAGGTAAGTTTTGACAATATGGTTGTGGATGCATTTGCAAAGAGAGATACAATTAACGTTGCTTTTTTTACAATTACAGGACATTGTTCTGCAATCAGCATTACATTTGCAAGGCCTGATTAAAGAACTTGGCAAAAGCGGTTTTGTCATTTGCACCGGGTGGAGCTGTCCATCTCGTCTTTCATAGCCAAATTGGAGAAAGTTCAGAGGCTCATATATTGGTTGTGAGGAATTTTTCCACAAATATGTTTGGGCTGCAGCTCTTAAGCAATGTAAATACAAAGCATCAGAAGTGCAAATAACTTTAGATATACTGAAATTGAAACCGATATTACGGGTAATTGACCTGAAACTCAGTTCATCTGCTGTGGATTTTTCTTTAGCAAATAAATAAGTGCAAACTTCTTCAATATTCTTAGAATGCATCGGAGTTTCGGAGTTACTTGCAAAAGTTGAGAGAGCATCCTGAACGAATACTTCGGATGCAGCGTTTATACATTGCTTCTTATAGTCCAGGCAATGGGGCATTTCTATTCGCAAAAGGTCGGAAAGAAATGAAATTTGGTGGGATGGTAGACATAGGTCCCTTGGTAGGGACCGTGCACGAGCTATAGAGGGCA
Source organism: Xiphydria camelus (assembly GCA_963678675.1). NCBI lineage: Eukaryota > Metazoa > Arthropoda > Insecta > Hymenoptera > Xiphydriidae > Xiphydria > Xiphydria camelus. The sequence goes on along the minus strand of OY783192.1, from coordinate 13,441,164 downwards.
GTGTATTCGCCGATGTGCGCGCGACCGCACGACTGAAATAGGTACTTTTTGGGAATAAATTTACAGTGTAACGCTATTAGAGAATTTATAAAAATGATCAGAATTATTAAGTATGGCTTTTGGCCAATCCAAAATCACCTCATACGAGGTCAAAATAATGTCAAAGGACAAAAATTATTCCAATCGGGTCATGTACTTAATGTAATAGAGACAGATGACACCGAAAACGGAGAGATCGTTATAACCTATAAAGTTGTAGCTCAAACCAGTGTATCAAATACTTATGATGTAAAGATTGTGGTAAGTACTGTAAGTTAAGTAAGAGCGTGTATGGCGTTATTCATAAAAAATTTATTCAACAATGTTTTTTTCCACATACCGTATGTCTGACAGCAAGCGCAACAGTAGCTGTGACTTGAAAATTTGACTTCGGCAGTGTTTGGAGGATGCTCGAGTCACTCATAAACGCTGCTCGCACAGCGTAAGGGCGAAAAGTGTCAAAATGTCTTATTTCTCGATAGCTGTCAATTATTTCTTATTTGTGAGTGACTTGAGCACCCTCCAAACACTGCCGAAGTCAAATTTTAGGTTACAGCTCCTGTTGCGCTTGCCGTCAGACATACGGTACATACGTTTGACATGTTTCAAGGTAATGCGCAATTATGTTAACTCACCAGCATCAATAATCGCTTGGCATCTCCGAGACATACTATCCACCAAATTTTCGGCGTATTCGCGGGGAAGTGCCTTCCAAATGCGTTAAATTTATCAGGATAGCTGCTTCACAGTGAATTCACAGTGAAGACACGTTTTCCTTGAAGCTTCTGCTTGATATATGTATCCTGAGAAATTCGGCGCATTTGGAAGGTACTTCCCCGCGAATACGTCAAAAATTTAGTGGATAGTATGCCTCGGAGATGCCAAGTGATTATTGATGCTGGTGGGTGATGGAACTCATTATTAACATAATTGCGCATTGCCTTGGAACATGTCAAATGTATGTACAGGGTGAGGCGTGGGAACTTCCTTTTTTGGAGATGAAATATAAAACTGCGCTCATTTCAAAACTGTGTATTTTTATTATTTGCTTATAAAATGAAATGGGAGATCTCATTTTATGCTGTTTTAAACAGAATGTCCTGCAAATGTCGCCCTCCATTTTCAATACACTGATTTAGGCAAAATCAAAAGTTTCGGTCCACTCTTTCAAGCATGTCATCCGGTATATTGCCAACTTCAGCTCGGATGTTATTCTGTAGGTCTTCCAGGGTCTGTGGACGATTGTTATAAACTCGGGATTTGAGATAACCCAACAGGAAATAATCACATGTGTGGTGCTAAATCCGGCGAGCGCGCGGGCCAGTTTATGTCCTCTCTTAGTGAGATCAGCCCTGCCCTACTATGGAGAAAGGTAGTAACTAGCAAAAGAAACAGAGATGCGTTTTTTGATACCATTGAATATCTTGAATCATTTTGTACCCAAATTTTGTACCCTTTTTAATGTTAAAGCTAGGTTTCATTAGTAATCTGTCTTGGAAACCCTTCGGCTAAAGGCATCAAAGTTACAGTTGATTTTCCACAAGTTTATCGGTTAGCAGTTACTGCCTTTCTCCATAGTTGGGCAGAGCTGCCCGGGGGAGGCCTCTCTCAAAAAATCATCATCAAAAGATCAGGAGCACGGCCTCGTGGGGGAATTTCGAAGTGACGTCGGAAGGCACGTTGCGCCGCGATAATTGAGCGGCCGTTAGCAAAATAGGCTTCCACGACGAAAGCGCGCTTTTGCCTCGTCTAAAGAATGTTTGTGACTGAAATGGGTTCGGATACAAACTTCCCATCCGACCCCTTCCACTAACTCCTTCCCCACTTCTCTGTGACTGTCACTAGCTTCACCGCGCTAATTTCAAAAAAGGAAGTTCCCATGCCCCACCCTGTATGTGGAAAAAACATTGTTGAATACATTTTTTATGAATAACGCTGTACACGCTCTTACTTAACTTACTGTATATCACCTATATATATTATCAGAATACTGTAGCAGTGGATTAATGCAATTTTTAACTGCATTAATCCACTTTACACATTTGCGATTCTTCCATGGTAAGTGAACACTACTTGTAGGAAAGAAATATAATTGTACTGGTGGATTAATATTTCGTACACGATCTGGTGTATTTGAGCAACCTTTGATGCAACAGGTTTTTTTCGAGGATGGCATTTTACAAAAAAATACTTAATTTTAATTAATAAAAAGGAATTTCACTGTAACAGCCCTTTATGCACTTGTTAAATTCTTCCCAATTACTTTACACAACAGCTTTCAGATGGCGCCCTATTCGCCTTGCACGGTCCCTATTAAGGCTGTGTTCCAATCCGACAAAAGTTGCATTTAGTATACAGGGTCTCCACGTATGTTGTATACATAGGACGATATGGTACGTAGCGATTTGTAGACTCTAGGTTGTCCGCTATTGGTCGGAGACGCAAGAACGACAAACGATTGGCTCTGTCTACCGCCGGCAGACGTCAATAGTTACGAGAGAAGTTCCCTAGGGCGTAAAAACCTAGCAGACGAGAAAGTATGGCGGGTGACGGGTACGCGTAAAGGCCATCACACGTGAAAAAACGTAAGCAGTAACAATAAGGATTGACCAATCAGAAAGCCTGTTTAAGCATAATTCCGTAAGAATGCTATTTCTGATTGGTCAATCTTTTCTGTTACTGCTTACATTTTTTCACGTGTGATGGCCTTAAAGACGCGTTATCACCCTTCCTTTATTACTTCCATTTAACTGAATTTTTACTTTTTATTAACAAGCGCGTCCGAGGATCGAAATAAACGTGAGGGAAATCGTTTCGCGAATGGAAATATTTTATTAACTTTGAAAACCACGTTTTATTTCCAAAAAATACAATTACTCCGACAAATTCCACTTTGTAAAGACGCGTACCCGTCACCCGCCATACTTTCTCGTCTGCTAGGTTTCTACCATATGTCCGCGATCAAAGAGCCCATAGCAAAATTGCGAGCTTTGCATGAGCACCTCTGTGGGTCTCCTCGTCCAATAGAATCACCGGAGAAGCGTGAATGCGCATGCGTAGTCATCCGCGAGTGCAGTTCGACTTCGATTTCGAGATGCGAGAATCGAAATCCAAGTCGAACTGCACTCGCAGATGACTACGCATGCGCATTCACGCTTCTCCGGTGATTCTATTGGACAAGGAGACCCACAGAGGTGCTCATGCAAAACTCGCAATTTTGCTATGGGCTCTTTGATCGCGGACATACCAGGTGTTAAGTAGCCCGGAGACGGTCAATAATATTGTAAATGAAATTGATCAATTGCGATTGATGGAGTAGCACATAGACCGTCAATAATATTGTCAATAAGATTGATGATTTCAATTGCAATTGCGATTGATGGAGATCCAATGAATACGTCAATATTTCATCAGTGGCAGTGAATTTCTCGCGAGTCGAGTCTTTTATTGGTTAGGTTTTATTAGTGGAAGTGAATTTCTCGCGAGTCGAGTCGTTTATTAGTTAAGTTTTATTAGATGGCGTATCCGTCATCGCGTGGCCGTCTGGTGCAACTGCCCGAACGATTGTCAATTTCTCGATTACACGATCAATTGGGATGCGTCAATGGTCCCCGTCAATGTGCTTCAATCAAATTTCCTATCAATCTCCGTCCATCGATTGACAATGACATCAATTGCTTCCTACACGATCAATTGGATGCATCAATGAGTACCATTGACAATATTATTGACAATATTATTGACCGTCTCCGGGCCACTTTAACATATAGTTTCAGAGACTTTTCTAAACACATAACATAATTGTCAAACGAGAAAACCTATGCAAAATAGAAAGTGCTGTACAAGTAAATGGCCGCGGCTGCGATAGTTTCCACGTCCATCCTCGTCAAATGGCCAATGCAGAATGAGCAACGCCAACATGTAAACGATGTCCCAACTCATTGGCCTAACGCATTGGCCCAACGTGTACAGGGGCCTTAAGCGGGGTTCAGATGGGTGCGGAAGGCATGCGGAGTGCGGCATGCGGATCGGTACGGATTGGCAGGCAGTACGCACGCGGAAGAGCTGATTGGCTAACGGTGTTTCCGCATGCCGCACTCCGCATGCCTTCCGCACCCATCTGAATCCCGCTTTAATACAGTCTGTCAGGGGCCCCTTTCTCAAACCACTCGCAAGAGAAACGTATACGCAACTTCGGACTTGTGTGTCCGAGCGCTCGTAACCGAAAGTGGCTTTCTCGAGTTCGCGTTGCGAGCGCTTTAAGAAACGTACCGTATGTCCGCGATCATTTAAACCATAGGAAAATTGCGAGTTTTGCATGAGCACCCCTTTGGGTCTCCTCGTCCAATAGAATCACCGGAGAAGCGTGAATGCGCATGCGTAGTCATCCGCGAGTGTGGCGTCGTCAGCAAGTTCAGATCGATTATTTCGATAACCGATCTGAACTTGCTGACGACGCCACACTCGCGGATGACTACGCATGCGCATTCACGCTTCTCCGGTGATTCTATTGGACAAGGAGACCCAAAAGGGTGCTCATGCAAAACTCGCAATTTTCCTATGGTTCAAATGATCGCGGACATACGGTATACCTACGTATCTTTACGAGTGGTATACTGCGAGTGGTTTAGACCACTCGCAACATCGAAACGTATACGTATCTTGTGTATTATTTGGCGGGAAAGTGAAGTTTGTAAAGTGAGTTGAAAGAAGTGTTAATTGAAAGGAAATAAAAATTGGCGAAGGTAAATAAAAGGTAATGTGGATGATGAACGATATAATTCATAGTATTAAATGATAAGGTTTGCCAAACAATTTAGACTGAGCAAAGCTGTTGTACATAACTTCCTAAAATAACCTAAAATACCGTGGGTGGACCAGTTATTGACACTTTTTGGTTAGGGATTCACTTGAATCTACAATTAAATATTATTTTCTGTATCAAAATAATTTGTTTTCTTTATAAAAATAAACTTTAGACTCTTCGGCATCTAACAAAGAGTCAAAAATATTCAAAAAATTAATCCAAATAATTAATATTACATAAATAAATATTTGTCTCAAGTGGATGAGTTTATGACAGGAGCAAAACTGAAGTGGATGTATTTCTGGCATCAAGTGCGCTAGTTTTTGACAATAGGTCGCGCGTGTTGATTTATCATTATAAATTATTATAAACGATTAAATTTACTTACTAAATAATTAAAATAACTTTTATTTCATATAAAAATACAAATTTGTTTTTTTTTGGCGTAATACCGTATGTCTGACCAAGCGCAACAGGAGCTGTGACCTGAAAATTTGACTTCGGCAGTGTTTGGAGGATGCTCGGGTCACTCATAAACGCTGCTCGCGCAGCGTAAGGGCGAAAAGTGTCAAAATGTCTGATTTCTCGATAGCTGTCAATTATTTCTTATTTGTGAGTGACTTGAGCACCCTCCAAACACTGCCGAAGTCAAATTTTAGGTTACAGCTCCTGTTGCGCTTGCTGTCAGACATACGGTATTTTCATTCTCTGACGTATAGCTTGTTAATGGCAGCGAATAATTGTGATAGTAATATTGATCTTATTAATTCAAATTTTCAAGGCTCATTTATTATTTCTTGTTTAATTTCTTTGGCAATGCTCAGTGACTTCTTTGTTATATTTTTCTAGAATTAATAGAAAGTCCTGCCTTCACTGCTGTTAATGCCGCTTATAACTCGATTTCAGTGTAGGTACTTCCCTGTGGTTTTTTTGTGGTGCATTTTACCCCCGAGAGAAAAAAATATATATATTATTTTTTCTTAATTAAAATGAGAGAGCATATGTACTTTCATAGGCAAAATGATTTTAATTGCAAAGTGTTGAATAGGTACTTAAGAAATTAAGTGAGGTTAGGAAATTGACGGGTAAACCGGTGTCACAAATAGGAACATAGCAGCTTATCATTTCAATTAATAAATGAACTTACTATTTTTCTACAAGAATAATTTTTATTTATATTTAATACCTACATTGTCAAAATTAAGAGAAAAAACTGAGATCGAATTTTCACACCATTATTGTACCGTATGTCCCACTCTGTACGGGCCAGTTTGAAGTTACCTTCGGGGAGGCTTGGTCGGTACTTGAGTCATTTAATACCGGTAGAAGTCGAGTCGGTATAGTTAGAGTTGGTGTCAATTCGGGTGATCGAAGCGTCTAACTTCGAAATTATGAATTTGTGAATATGGAAATTACTCACCATTATTCACAAATTCATAATTTCGAGGTTAGACGCTTCGATCTCCCGAAATGACACCAACTCTAACTACCGACTCGACTTCTACCGGTATTAAATGTTTCGATTACCGACCAAGCCTCTCGAAGGTAACTTTCAAACTGGCCCGTACAGAGTGGGACATACGGTAGATGGCCGACGCAGGCGAGCTGACACCAGCCCGCACATCCTTGAAAACTTGATTTAATTATATTGGTCTATTGTCAAGCGATGATTTTACACGAGAAAAGACACAAGATCCTGTAGTATGCGCACAAAATTCTTTTTCTATGTTTTTAAAACGAAATTTCGCTCAAATTACTGAAAATGCGCCTTACCTGTCAGTAACTAGCGCATTGTCAATAATTAGTCCACCCACGGTATTATATTTGCTTACTCTGTCAATTGTATATATAATATATATATATACATCTCCTTGGGGCTCGCGAAAAAATGTAACGCTGTTAGTACCTATGTATGCATATACATACATCAACATTCAGGCACATGTAATACTGGAACAATTTTTTGTTCATTTCTCTTCCAAACAATTTTCGTTCTATTTCACGGACAAACATTTTTAAGGGATCTTACAAAAAGAGTTTATTTTGAATTTCGACCCCGAGGAGATCTAGTCTTGATCGCATGGTTCCAACGAATAATTTTATTAATATATATATATATATATAGATAGATAGATAGATAGGTAATTAATAAATAATACGTATTATTAATTAAAGGTATGGCGGAATTAGACGATATAATTCATACGGTTGTATTGGATGGTTGACACGCGTGCGGGGAACGGAAAAGGGAAAGGCGCAAAGGGGGCCGCGGAAGGAAGCGGTGGAAGGCGCAAAGGCGCCGCGGTCGGGAAGGCGTGAAAACGCCGCGGAAGGAAGCGGTGGAAGGCGCAAAGGCGCCGCGGTCGGGAAGGCGTGAAAACGCCGCGGAAGGAAGCGGTGGAAGGCGCGAAGGCGCCGCGGTCGGAGAAAGGCGTGAAAACGCCGCGGAAGGAAGCGGTGGAAGGCGCGAAGGCGCCGCGGTCGGAGAAAGGCGTGAAAACGCCGCGGAAGGAAGCGGTGGAAGGCGCGAAGGCGCCGCGGTCGGGAAGGCGTGAAAACGCCGCGGAAGGAAGCGGTGGAAGGCGCAAAGGCGCCGCGGTCGGGAAGGCGTGAAAACGCCGCGGAAGGAAGCGGTGGAAGGCGCGAAGGCGCCGCGGTCGGAGAAAGGCGTGAAAACGCCGCGGAAGGAAGCGGTGGAAGGCGCGAAGGCGCCGCGGTCGGAGAAAGGCGTGAAAACGCCGCGGAAGGAAGCGGTGGAAGGCGCGAAGGCGCCGCGGAAGGAAGCGGTGGAAGGCGCGAAGGCGCCGCGGTCGGGGAAGGCGTGAAAATGCCGCGGAAGGAAAAGGGGGGAAAGAAAAGGGAACCCAAATGCGAATCGAGTCGTCTATTGGAAGAGTCCTAAGAAGGACTGAGGGAGGTATCCAGGCGTCTCCCTCGACGCTCGAGTGCCCGCTACGTTTTTTTTTTTTTTTTTTTTTTTTTTTTGAAGAACGGACGAGGAGGGGAATCTTCCGAAGACACCCAAGATGTTGGTAGGGTAGTGTCGGATTTTTACCGACTAAACCCCTCCTCGAGGTTACCAACCCATGGGGTTATAAACCATGTAGAAGACGAGAGATGGCGGAGAGGGGATAATTAATAAGGGGCCCAACAACTAGATGGGGCCGAAGGCGCGAATGGCGCGGCAGCGAGGCTAGGGGGAACGGTTGAGGTTAAGTGACGAAATTAAAATGAATTATCTATTTAATAAGAATACAGGGCCTACGGACTTTGTCCTTGGTTCTGCTTGAAAAGTTGCTAAGTGCCTTGATAGAGGGGTTTTTATGGGACTTGACGGAGTTACGAAGGTTATTTGCGTACTTTAAAGCGGCTGTATCGAGGGAAGGAAGATTGGTTTCACGGAGCATCTGGGTGTTCCTAATGAACCAAGGGAAATTTAGAGAACTTCTGAGGAGCCTCATGTAAGTACGGTGAAGTCTAGCTAGTGTCCTGGGCGAGGCCGATCCCCAAACGGGAATGGCATAAGAGCAAATGCTCCTAATTAGCGCGTTGAAGGCTCGGACCTTGGTAACCTGAGAAATATTTCTGTTATTGAAGAATGGTTTAAGGGAGACGTACGCACCGATAGCTTTGCCGCGCACGGAAGAGATCTGCTTAGTCCAGTTTAATTTTCTGTCAAAAGTAACCCCTAAGTATTTGACAGAGTTACTCCACGGAATGCGGTGTTTGTTAACAGATAGGGGGTCCGGAGGGATATTACGGCGAGAGAAGAAGATTGCCTCTGACTTGGCTTCGTTGAGGGAGAAGCCCCACATATGATACCAGTCGAGGAGTACGGGAAGGAATTTGTTAACTACTGTGGAGCAAAATTTCTTAGTTTTGGAAGAATATAACAGTGCGACGTCGTCGGCGTATTGAGCGGTTATTATCTTGTCGTGGGTGGGAATGTCGTGGCAGAACAGATTGAATAGAGTGGGCGAGAGTTTGGAGCCTTGAGGGACTCCTGCCGTGATAGGCTGCGCATCAGAGAGGCTTTGCCCCGAACGGACTCTGAATGATCTATCAGTGAGAAAGGACCGTATTACGCCAATTAGATAGTGGGGGAGTTTTAGGTGGATTAATTTAAAGATTAAGCCGTCATGCCAAACTCTATCAAAGGCTTGTTTGGCATCTAGCAGGAGCATTGAGGTGTGCCGGCTCTTATTTAGGTTATCCGCAACGAGTTCAGCTACGCGGAGAAGTTGATGACAGGTGCCATGACGGGGACGAAAGCCATGCTGGAAGTCTGGGAGGACGTTGGCATCGGAGCAGAATCTGTTTAGGCGGGTAAGTATGATATTCTCAGCTACTTTACTAAGGGAGGGGAGCAGGCTAATTGGTCTGTAGCTGGAGGCTTGATTGAGAGGCTTGCCCTGCTTTGGAAGACATATGATTGTAGCTGTCTTCCAGGCAGGGGGAAAGTATTGCAACCGCATCATAGCGTTGACGATGTTGCAGATGGCGACGATAAGGATGTGTGGGAGAATTTTGAGTACCCCGTTGGGAATGGAGTCGGAACCTGGTGCTTTGTTTTTCTTCAGGGATTGGATGGTCACGGCAATTTCGCTAGGAGAGGTGTGAGGGAAGGATAGGTCGTCGAGTCTAAAATAGTGGACGGCTTCTGTTACGATACCGTGGAAATTAGCGAAATTGGCACGGGTAGGAAACGGGGAGCATTGCTCCCTGAGGGATTCGGCGAAGATATTTGCCTTGTCGCTGTCTACCGCGTAGGCGATCCCATCTTTTAAGAGAGGAGGGGAATAAGGCTGTCTGTTCCTGAGGGATTTGATGACCTTCCAGCAACTTCTAGGATTGGATTCGGCTATGGAAATGTAATTGTTGAATTTTACATTCCGAAAAGTCTGTAAGGCGTCCCTAAGATCGCGTTTTATACAGTTTAGATGAGGGCGGAGGGCGGGGTTACCTGAGCGTTGCAAGTGTCTGCGAATTCTTCTCTTTTTAGCTATAAGAGCTCTAATCTCGGGTGGAAGGCGGGTGTCGAGAGGGCGAAGGGGAATCGAGCTGCTCGCTAGATCCATTTTAGCTTTAATTTCCTGGGTGAGTGAGTCAACAGCGGCGTCAATGTCCTGAATAGAGCGTATGTTGGGACTTTTGTAGGACGAGGTTTCAAGATAGTAGCGGAGTGCCAACCAGTTGATTTTCGTCCTCGTCGGAGTTTCGGTGGAGGGGTTGCCTGGAATTTCTAGAAGGACTGGGTTGTGGTCGGAATTTAATGCAGGAATGGTCCAAGGATCTTTATTGATAGTTAGATTCTTGGTGATGAAGATATCTAGAATATCGGGATTTTTCTTAGTACCTGAGAAGAAGGTGTAATCCGAGGGGGCGTCAACGGAGAAATTGTGTTTACTGAGAAGGTTGAGTAGAGTAGTGCCTTTCGGATTTTGAGCGCGACATCCCCAGGAGACGTGCTTGGCATTGAAATCCCCTGCCAGGATCGTAGGGGTATTGCGATCAAGGAGGGTCGGAATTTCGGAAAGGTTGTTAGTGTCCGGGGGAGAGTAGCAAGACACGATTTTTAGAGGGGAGTCATTATGGGTGATTATAATACCACAAGACTCGAGGGAGGGGGCTGGCGAGCTGATGGCTCGGTGGCGAATAGTGTTACGAACGATTATCGCTACGCCACCGCGGTTGGAGTTCGAGCGATCAAGTCTATAGGTTGTAAAGTTCGGGATGAATAGTTTTTGGTGGGATTTGAGGTGGGTCTCTGTTAGGCAAGCCACATCGATAGAGGCCTCCTCGAGAAGTTGGGAGAGTAGGAGGGGTCTATGCTTGCCGGACGCTAGGATACCGTTCGCGTTCCAGTTGAGGATGGTGAGTCTGTCGTTATTAGATTTGGGGAGGGTTCGGTTGTTGAAGTGCCCAGACGAGTTGGGCGGCGAAGTCGCGAAAAAGCTGTAAGACAGCTTGGTTTTGCAGAGGAATGGCTGGGAGCGGAATTGATTGGACGGGCTGACTCTGAGAAGGGGGAGGGGGAGGCCCGCTGACGGCTTGAGCGTAGGATTGTGGGGGAAGGCGAGAGGATGCGGCATGAGGGGGGGTGATCGTCGACCGGTTAGGCGGTGTTGTGACAGTCGAGCGTTTGGGCGGTGTGGCGACAGACGTGGCAGACTGTGGGGAGGGGGACTTCGCGAGAGGAGGGGAAGACGAGCCAACCTGCGGAGCTTTCGAGCAGCCACGGTAGGTGGCACGATGCGGACCACCGCAGTTTGCGCAGGTCGGGGACTTGGACGGGTTGTCCTTTTGGGAGCAGGTAGAGGTTTCGTGGGACTTTGCGCAGAAGGCGCAAACCCAGGCGGAGCGGCAATAGTTAGCAGTGTGCCGGAACTTTTGGCACCGGCGGCACTGCGCGATGGTCTTGGATTTTCTTTTAGGTTCAACTTTTACGCTGAGTCCCGCCAGAGTTTTGAGATTAAAGATGGTGTTAGCGGAGGGAGACTTGGCGTCAAGGTTGATGGTGACCAGAGGCCAGATTTTATCACCTTGACGCATGCGGTATACAGACTTAATCGGCAGACCCTTGGTCACGAGTTCGGACCGAATATCGTCGTCGGGAAGGGTTTCGATGACGCCCCTGATAACAACGGTTAAATCCCTATCCTGCTTGAGCTGGTTAGTGGAATATTGGAGAGAATCTTTATCGAGTTTGGCTGTGAGTTTACGGAAGTCATCGATGGACTGGAGGTAAACCTTAACGGAGTCGGAAGTGTTTACGGCCCGGCGGAGGGGGATATCCTTGCTGGCCAGGTACTTCTGAATTTTGGGCCACTGGCCCTTCTGCTTGATGCAGATAGGAGGAGGAAGGGGTTGGTTTTCTTCCTCGGAGTCAGAATCGAGATCTGAGTCCGAGTCAGAACTCGCCAGACTGGATGCTGGAGGGGAGGAGGAGGTCTTTCTCTTCTTAGGGTTTCGGAAAGGGGTTTCAGGAGTACTGGGAGCTCTGGGAGCACTAGTACTGGGAGCACTAGTACAGGAAGCAATGGGAGCACTAACGTCTGTTTCCATGTCAGAGGTCCCTTGAGGAGGGACGGTGACTTGCGACGGGCCGGACGGCGGAGAGGATTGGGCGGAGCGCTTATACGCTAGGAGTTGGGAAAGGTGAGCGTCGATTTCGGCGAGGCGGCTGGTGATTTTGGATCGCTCCGCGTTGATGCGGAGGATTTCAGCGTCCAATGTTTCCATTGAAACGGCGAGAGGAGAGGAAGGCATACTACCGGGTTGTAGCGCTGGTTGTGATGATAACGGCGGTTGCGGGGGCCGCCCACTGGATGCGGTGACGGTGGAAGTGCCCTGCGGGGGGACTTCCTGAGACGAGCTCATCGTCGGCCGGGTGGCTGATGAGCTCGTTGCGGTGCGTCGGCGAGGGCTGCAGGATCAGCGTGGTGGTGAGATTCGATCCTCGAAGGCGAGACAACCGGAGCGGTAGAGGGCGTGACCGAAGAACGGGCGACCTTTGCTGGGGTAAATTATTGCACTGCAATTAACTGACGTCTGCTTGGCGCGAATGCTCCGGTAAGACTGTGCCCGCTACGCTCAACGCCCGCTCTTATATACCTAACGCGGAGGGGACCGTTATCGGTCCTATTGACCGGTAACGGTCGAGTGGGGGCGACTTGCGGCAGTCTCCCTGATTGGCGCGACGTGACGTGCTCGACGCTCCGCCGCACCAATCCCCCGCGAGCAGGCCAGTGTCCACTGCGCGCTGCCCGAGAGCGTCAAGCGCTCTCTAAAGACTAACTATGCTATGCTATGCTATGCTATGCTATGCTATGCTAGGGACTTATACTTATAAAAATGACGCACGTCAACTCCCCCCTGCTCAGGCTACCAACCGTCGCAGACGTTGGAGCTCTAATTTGCGCCGCTATGAATTATGTACATATGGTAGCTTATAAAAGAAAATAATATTCTGATTGTCATTACGTGGCTTAACTACTCGTAATGTACATGAGTTAAAAAAAATAATTAGAACATGATTTAAAATAATAATTATTATAATGATAGTAATAATAATAATAAGAGTAACTTATACTAATGGAGCCTCTTATCGAAGATCGCGGGGGAGGGATCACTACAGTGATGCCTGAAGTTGACCCTACTCCGAGGATCGGCATTGCGTCTGCGATGCCGTGGTTGGTGGTCATGCGCTGTGGTTGCTGGGACCTCTTGTCGAAGATGGCCGGGAAGGAACCACTGCTGCGATGACTATGGTGGACCCTGCTCTGAGGGTCGGCGTTGCGTCTGCGATGCCAAGGATTGATCCTACTCCGAGGATCGGCATTGCGTCCGCGGTGCCGTGGGCGGTAACCGTGCGTTGCGGTTACCGGGACATCTTATCCAAGATGACCGGGCGGAATCACTGCTGCTATGAATGTGGTTGACCCTACTCTGAGGGTCGGCGTTGCGTCTGCGATGCCAAGGGTTGATCCTACTCCGAGGATCGGCATTGCGTCTGCGATGCTGTGGTTGGTGGTCATGCGCTGTGGTTGCTGGGACCTCTTGTCGAAGATGGCCGGGAAGGAACCACTGCTGCGATGACCATGGTGGACCCTGCTCTGAGGGTCGGCGTTGCGTCTGCGATGCCAAGGATCGATCCTACTCCGAGGATCGGCATTGCGTCCACGGTGCCGTGGGCGGTAACCGTGCGTTGCGGTTACCGGGACATCTTATCCAAGATGACCGGGCGGAATCACTGCTGCTATGAATGTGGTTGACCCTACTCTGAGGGTTGGCGTTGCGTCTGCGATGCCAAGGGTTGATCCTACTCCGAGGATCGGCATTGCGTCTGCGATGCCGTGGTTAGTGGTCATGCGCTGTGGTTGCTGGGACCTCTTGTCGAAGATGGCCGGGAAGGAACCACTGCTGCGATGACCATGGTGGACCCTGCTCTGAGGGTCGACGTTGCGTCTGCGATGCCAAAGATTGATCCTACTCCGAGGATCGGCATTGCGTCCGCGGTGCCGTGGGCGGTAACCGTGCGTTGCGGTTACCGGGACATCTTATCCAAGATGACCGGGCGGAATCCCTGCTGCCATGAACGTGGTTGACCCTGCTCTGAGGGTCGGCGTTGCGTCTGCGATGCCAAGGGTCGATCCTACTCCGAGGATCGGCATTGCGTCCGCGATGCCGTGGGCGGTAACCGTGCGTTACGGCTACCGGGACATCTTATCCCAGATGATGAGGGGGAACCATTGCTGCGGTGGTCTCGGCGGGTCTCCCGCCGCCGAGACTCTCCTGAAGTTGATCCTGCTCCGAGGATCGGGCCTCGCGTCTGCGATGCCGTGGGCGGTAGCCATGGTTGGGGCCACCGAGATATCTTATCCAAGCTGATGATGAGGACTCACTGCTGTGATGCCCAAGGTATGGCTGGGGCTTTTCTCCTTGGTTGTACTCCCTCTCCTCCGCCGGGCAAGGGTCGGCTCGGGGTTCCTGGTTGCTGGACCTCCGGACAATTTCCAAACCCGCTCGGCTGTTGAGGAACTCTTCAATTTCCTTCCATGGAGTTGATGGCGAGGGGACGCGGTGCCCCCCCGCCCGGGGTTTCGGTTGATAGTTCCTGGGATGGTGCAAGCCTTGTCTTAGTGTAGCTGGTGTTTGGGCGCCACCGAGTTCGTTTCACTCTCGGAAGTGTCGGCCGTTTTTCGTATCCGCTGGTCGAGTGGTTGGCCGATTTTGAGCGTTTCGGGTCGTGGATGTCCGAGAACTGCCGCTGCTGTTCTTCTTTCCTTCATTCCTTGAAGGTAGTGCCCCACGTTGGGCGCCAAATTGACACGCGTGCGGGGAACGGAAAAGGGAAAGGCGCAAAGGGGGCCGCGGAAGGAAGCGGTGGAAGGCGCAAAGGCGCCGCGGTCGGGAAGGCGTGAAAACGCCGCGGAAGGAAGCGGTGGAAGGCGCAAAGGCGCCGCGGTCGGGAAGGCGTGAAAACGCCGCGGAAGGAAGCGGTGGAAGGCGCGAAGGCGCCGCGGTCGGAGAAAGGCGTGAAAACGCCGCGGAAGGAAGCGGTGGAAGGCGCGAAGGCGCCGCGGTCGGAGAAAGGCGTGAAAACGCCGCGGAAGGAAGTGGTGGAAGGCGCGAAGGCGCCGCGGTCGGGAAGGCGTGAAAACGCCGCGGAAGGAAGCGGTGGAAGGCGCAAAGGCGCCGCGGTCGGGAAGGCGTGAAAACGCCGCGGAAGGAAGCGGTGGAAGGCGCGAAGGCGCCGCGGTCGGAGAAAGGCGTGAAAACGCCGCGGAAGGAAGCGGTGGAAGGCGCGAAGGCGCCGCGGTCGGAGAAAGGCGTGAAAACGCCGCGGAAGGAAGCGGTGGAAGGCGCGAAGGCGCCGCGGAAGGAAGCGGTGGAAGGCGCGAAGGCGCCGCGGTCGGGGAAGGCGTGAAAATGCCGCGGAAGGAAAAGGGGGGAAAGAAAAGGGAACCCAAATGCGAATCGAGTCGTCTATTGGAAGAGTCCTAAGAAGGACTGAGGGAGGTATCCAGGCGTCTCCCTCGACGCTCGAGTGCCCGCTACGCTCAACGCCCGCTCTTATATACCTAACGCGGAGGGGACCGTTATCGGTCCTATTGGCCGGTAACGGTCGAGTGGGGGCGACTTGCGGCAGTCTCCCTGATTGGCGCGACGTGACGTGCTCGACGCTCCGCCGCACCAATCCCCCGCGAGCAGGTCAGTGTCCACTGCGCGCTGCCCGAGAGCGTCAAGCGCTCTCTAAAGACTAACTATGCTATGCTATGCTATGCTATGCTATGCTATGCTAGGGACTTATACTTATAAAAATGACGCACGTCATGGTCTTCAAGAAGTGGAAGCTGCTGCGCAACAACCGCCAAGAAGAGTTTTTGGCAGACAAATAGATGTATTCGATGAGTTTACCGACAGGCAACAAATTCCGCTGCTCCTCCGTCACATTTACGGTGCGCTTCTTTTTTTCACTGGCTAGATCGGCTAGATTCATTTTCAACGATGTTTCTAACACTGTTCACAGAATTCGAATGCACTTATTTGCAGGATTTCCGATGAAATGGGCTCTGAAAACTCCCTCCTCCAAACCCAAGACTTGGAATGATTAATTGTTTTATGATTACAATTCCAAATACATGCTCTTTACGAGAGTCGGCTTCTCCGTGGTAGCATCGTCCGCAGTATTTGTACGCTCAACTGAATAAAGTAGGAATAAGTAATATAAGGAATATTTCATTTGGTACGAAGAGATTGTAGTTTTTATATATGGGAATAAAAATATTCATTAATGTAACTTCGCCGTGGAGTGCAATAAAGGATTTGTATTGCGTGACTTGATTTTATAATAAGGTGTTCTAATTATAAGATAGAGATAATATTCATTAGTACTCATTCGCTATTCTTACTTAAACCAAGTTTGTTATTTTTTATGAATCACATAATACATTGTAATTGAAAAATGAATAGGTTTCCACACAATTTAATTCTTCGTGTTGTATTACACATATCGATAATATATATTATAAAATTGGAGGAGGCAATAAAAGATTATAACTTTCCCTTATTATAGAAATTTTAATGTTTATATCATTATACCACATATGCTGTTATTCCAGTTTCTTACATTCATATAAAAAGAAAATTCGGCGTTTCGCGTCTTGTCTTCTTTTCTGAGTGCTTATATGTATGTACATATTTTATTTGGTGTGCGTCGATTATTAATTCTAAGATAGATATTCTACATTAATAAATATCTTATACTTTGGACACTTATTGATTTCGCGAAATTTGAAAAATGTTCAAACTCCGTTGTATATCCAAATTTGTTGTACGCAGATAGCTCTATCTGCTTAAAAGTTATCGCATAAAAATTTTGAACTTTTGCAGATAACATCTTAAAAAATTATCTAATCACGATCAAATTCAATAGTGTATAAAACAACAGTCACCACCTATATTTACAGAATTTCAAATAAAATATATAAAATCCTTTCGACAAAAATATAATAGCAGGAAATTATACAGAAAGTTTGATTACATTATTAAGATGTGAATGTTTTTAAAATAAGTTGTTAATGGACGGTTGGACGGATAAGCAAATATTATAAGTATCCAAAGGACACTAATAGAAATATATATATTTATATTTATATGTGTATCGTGTGATACGTAATAAGAAAGTATTCAGAACTACGCGCTAAAAGCATGTCATAAGAAGTAAACCAATATATTCTGAAAATTTAATATCATCTACTCCATATTTATTCAACTGTTAGTACATCCTACAACGTTGCCAAGCGTTAAGCACTCGCAAAAGAAACGTATACGTTTCCAGTTACGAGTACTCGCAACTCCCGCTCGAGAAAGCCACTGCGAAGGCCACTTCGAAACGTATACGTATCTTAAGCCCCCTGTACACGTTGGGCCAATGCGTTGGGCCAATGCGTTGGGCCAATGAGTTGGGACAGCGTTTACACGTTGGCGTTGCTCATTCTGCATTTGCCATTTGACGTGGATGGACGTGGACACTATCGCAGTCGCGGCCATTTACTTGAACAGCACTTTCTATTTTGTATAGGTTTTCTCGTCTGACAATTATTTTATGTGTTTCGAAAAGTCTCTGAAACAATATGTTAAAACGTCAGAGGTAAAAAAAATTTTTTTAAGAAAAAAATGACAAGTCATGTAATATATTAAAACGTCAGACGGAGGTAACATAAAAAAATGTTCGGAACAAAAGTTACAAATTTGAGGGCGTCTGATACCCCTTTATTAGTGACCTAGCCAACGATTTACATAGGTACATCATTTGTGACCTTCAAACAAGTAACATACAAATTTTCAGCCCGAGGTACGAATATTTTTTTAGCAAAATTTTTTTCTTTTTTGAGTCATCTGGCGTGTCTTTTGCAGGGGTTCTGAGCAAAATCCTTGTAAATGACACTTCATAATGGTCCATCCAATCACCTCAAAAAATTCTAGTCGAAGGTATTATTGTAATACCTCCGTGACCGCCATCTTTTAGTATATAACGGCACCTACGAGAGGCCAACGTGTGAACGCTGTTGGCGGACTGCGCCAAGATCCTTTGATATGTGGACGAAAAACCGACAACACTCTCGGCTGGCCGGCCAACGCTGGCCGCCAACGACAAATTTACGCCAAGTGGCCCTGTACACGTTGGCCCAACGCATTGGCCCAACGCATTGGCCCAACGTGTACAGGGGCCTTTAGACCGCTCGCATCGTGCGTATTGGGACCGTGCAACATCCGTACAGTGACACCTGGTGGCAGTAGTCGGCGAAAAATCGGCACTTTTATACAGTACCAAATACGATAAGAATATAGAAATCCTCGGCAAAACCAATTAGTGAACAACAATATGAATGTTTTTCATCAGGTGTATTTTATAGCAATTATTTATATGTATAGAATTGCAATAAACAGTAAGTATAACATTTAGGGCCGGTTTCACCTTCAGATACGTTGACTGCCATATAATGTACTTTAACTCGGCAGCGGTGGTGGCTGGTAGTGAACGAGTTACATTTACCCAGCAGATACCTTGGATACAATTTTACCGTGTTATGCAATAACGGATTAAGCGTTATGGCATAGCATGTCGCTTAATCCACTTTTGCATAACGCGGTCCAACAATTGCTTCAACAGAAATTATTTTTCAAGTAAATTTATCAGAAGGTGAATAAAGCGGTCCACTTTCAAAATTGAAGTTATGAAAATGTTAAAACCAAGCAGGAGCTGTGAATGCGCTCGCAATCCCGTACTTTTCTCGGAAGGCTAATTGCCGGACGGCTCCTAATGAATTGTTAAAGATGGCATGATTTTAAAAATTGTTGAATTTAAGTGTCCTATCAGCTGCGAAGAAAAGCAAATAGTAGATGGAGATGTATGCAATGTTAGCTATCTAGAATTTAGAGATGGATCCATTTGTTTGAAAGAAAGTCACATATATTATACACAGTGCCAAATCCAATTATATATTAGTGGACTAAGTGTCTGCGATTTATTTCTCTGGTCGCCATTAGGAAGCTATTGCGTACCTGTTCATCGTGATGAAACATTTATAGAAAGAGTTGTTCTACAATGTGAAAGTTTTTATTTCACACACTATTTACCAGAAGTTTATAAGATATTAGAAAGAAAAAAGGGATCAAAGTAGTAATTTCATTGCTAATCCGAAACGTTAGTTTACTGGTGCTGATATTTTCTTAGACTTTGTTCTCATTTCTTTGGCTAATTGATGACGAGGACGGCGACGACGAAGACGACGACAATGGCGAGTAGTAATTGCATTGCTAATCCGAAACGTAAGTTTACTGGTGTTGATATTTTCTTAGACTTTTTTCTCATTTTTTGGCTAATTGACGACGATGACGGCGACGACGAGGATGAGGACAACGAGGACGGCGACGACGAAGATGAAGACAACGAGGACGGCGACGAGGAGGACGACAACGACGAAGACGAGGACGGCGACATATTGAATGGAGAAGACAGCAACGACGTCATGCTGCTGCAAAAGCTTGGGGGAGCGCCGCGACAGCGGTACTAGGGCGATAGCCCCTTAGTATACAATAAAAAATGCAATATTATCAGGTGTATTTTATAGCAATTATTTATATGTATAGAATTACAATAAGCAAATAGGAGAATGCGGAACAGCGCAGAAGGTTACTTTAGATGTGGCAGTTGGAAATGATTCAGCGGTGGATGAAGGTAAAGATAGAGGAATTCATTTTCACGGATCAGTTACAAACGATGAACAACTCATAGACCGTACTGGTGTATCATTTGATCATTTTCATTTCCTAATTTTTTGTTCACTTTTGGAAATGCAACAATGCCTGATTGTTTCAAGGCCCAATATGCCGATACTCGAGTGATCATTGACTGCTCTGAGTTCAGAATTGACGTTCCTTCTGCTGTTGATGATCGTGTGTATTGTTACTCACATTATAAAAAATAAGGGCGGTAGAAACAGTGACTCACAGATAACAATTGAGACCGGTCTCATAGACTTGTTACAGGACGGCGATATAGTTTTGGCGGATAAAGAATTTCCAGAAATAAAAACCACACTCGACAGCGCAGGGAAAAAGGTAATTCTAGTTATGCCACCTTTTTTGGAAAAGAACTTTCACTTTTCCAAAGAGAAAACTGAACAAACTTATTCTACTGCAAAAGTTAGAATACACGTCGAAAGAATCATGCAGCGTTTAAGAACTCATCAGATCTTGAATAAAATTCCTGAACATATGTTTTACTACATTGATGCAAATATTGGCGGTTGTAGATTAACAAGTACACAGCACATATGTATAATACTGTCAACATGATCGAATAAATGTTCCGGTATTTTATTTAAAATATGGTAAGTCCTCAAACGTTGCATTATCCTTTCCACGTGAATTCTAACTCTAGCCACAGTATAAGTGTCCCTAGTTTCTTCTCTTGAAAATTCTTTTTTTTTTCTAAAAATGGTGGCATAATCACGATCACTTTTTTACCTTGACTGTCAATAATATTTTTAATTTCCGGGAATCCTTTATCTGCTAGTACTGTATCTCCTTCTTCTAAATAATCAATGAAACCAGATTCGATTGTTATTTGAGAATCACTTTTTCGGCCACCGGCTGCAGGAGACTTAAAACAGATAAAACCACCAGGAGTAATACCAATCAACACTTTAATAGTAAACCCCTTTTTATAGTGAAAATAACAAAAAACTCGATCATCCAATGCAGAAGGAATATCTATTTTGAACTCGGTACAGTCAATGATGACTCGAGTATCACTGTACTGTGGCTTGAAGGAATCAGGTATTGTTGCTCGAACACATGATTTGTCTGGCCAAAATACTAAAGTTGCAGTCGCTTGAGTTAGACTTTCCAAAGTTGAATAAAAGATCCTGGAAACTGTTGTTCTATGAATAGAAAATATTGCGCTAATTGCTGCGAATGTTAAAGCAGTTTTCATTTTGAAAAGAAAAATAAACAGCCTAATATTTTTTGGAATTTGTATTTTTTCTGACACAGTCAGTTTCTCCATCAAAAAGTTGAAAGTATCAAATGACACACCAGCAAGATCTGTCAGTTGTTCATCGTTTTCAACTGATCCTTGGAAATTAATTCCATCATCAAATTCATTGTATACAGAATCAGATCCAACTCCCGTATCGACATAATCTTTTTGCAGTGTGCCACACCTTTTATTTTTGAACTTCTTCGAACAATTTCTTTCTATTGTACCAGTTGGCATATTGATTTCAGTTTGAGTTTCAGCTTCACAGGTGTTACGTCCAAAGCTAAATCTATTGCAACATAACAGTTTTTCAAATTTATCGCACGGCACAAAAATATCTGCTTGACACTCTTGATCACGTTTACCACACATATCATTTTCTTCTCCTTTTGAAGTGGAATCCATTGGAACCTCGGCATTTACATCACTTTCGGAGTTCATACTGCTTGCAGTCACCACTGACAATCCTGACGGTATCCTACGCTTTAGGAAACGCTGGTGTCTGAAATTATTTGTCAATTGTTACATTTAACTGTATTAGTTTTAGTTTAATAATAAGAATAGAATAATTACCTTTTTAGAGCTGCAGTTTCATTCAAGGTTTGTCCAGGATTAGTTGAAATAAACTTCGTTGGTACATAATTGGGACTCAGTTCTTCGTCTCTCTTTTTATCCCCGATAAAATGAGAACTGCGCAGATTGTTTCTGTTGGTTTGGGGTTCCAACTGCATTCATATCCACTAAAAAGTAAAGAATTAACTTACTCTTTATTTTAATAAAACTTAATAATCATTTTAAATGATTTATCGTGTATATATTTTTCGAATGAACAATTGAGGTTATGATACTTACTTCTGCTTTCTTACGATGGCAATCCACTTTTCCCTTTGAATCAACTTATGCTGAGCTCTTGGGAAATAATAGAATTTATACTTGCTGTTTCTTGAAGTATTTCCACAACTAACAACACAGCATTTGCGCACACCCATGTTTAAACAATTACACTTGATATTCTATGGAGAGACGTGCCTACTAACTTCTAGACTTCACCACTAGTTACGCACGATCGTTTGCCGTATCCCCTCCAACCAGTTGCACGATCCCAATACGCAACTTTGCGAGTGGTTTGAGAAAGGGGCCCCAGTCTACCATCAATCCAAGGTCGAAGACTGAACTGGGCCCCTATTCTCGAATGTCGTGCGAGAATTGTCGTATACGAATCTTTAGTTTTAACCAATGAAATAGTGGACCGAATGGAATAGCCGAAACAAGATTGGTGAGATTCAAAAATTCGTATACGAAAGTTTCTCGCATGAGCTCGAAAATAGGGGCCCTGGGTCTCGATTCTCGAACTCATACGAAAAACTTTTGTATACCATACCGGGTGTTAGGCTATGTTGTGGCCATAGGACGATATGGTACGTAGCGATTTGTAGACTCTAGGTTATACGCTATTGGTCGGAGACGCAAGCACGCCGAACGATTGGCTCTGCTATCGTCAGCTGACGGCAATCGTCGCGAGAGAAGTTCCCTAGGGCGTAGGCACCTAGCAGACGAGAAAGTATGGCGGTTGACGCGTACGATTGTTTACAAAGTGGAATTTTTCGGAGCAATTGTATTTTTTTGGAAATAAAACGTGGTTTTCAAAGTTAATAAAATATTTCCATTCGCGTTTATTTCGATCCTCGAACGCGCTTATTAATAAAAAGTAAAAATACAGTTAAATCGGAGTAATGAAGGAAGGATGATAAATCTTAGGATAAATGTAAAATAATTAACGAGTTGTAGAGGCAAGTGAACCGACGTGGAAGATTACAGTGACCAGGTAGTTCTCAGGATTTTTGAGTAGGGTAAGTGTAACGATAAATCAAGAGGAATAACAAAAATGAATTGTTTTGAAGTCATTCAATTTCTTTATACTTTACAAAGGCAATAATGTTACAAAAATTATTCGTAGAATTAGAGAAAGTGATGAATTCTTCATGGAAATGACTTCGACTATGGACGAAGCAACACGACGCTAAACCAATGGATGACAGAAGAGTTCGACGATGTGCATCAGCCTCCATGGAGAAATGTGCCAAAGACGAAGGACGATTGGTGTGCCGCTCATGAGTTTGAAATAAATGAAACGTAAGATATTATTCATACAGAAAAAGAATGTAGTGCAGGTATTTATTTACCAGTACGACTCACATTACCATCCGCTAACCAACGATATGGAATATTTCAGCAAGTATCGATAACCAGGACCATGGTGAATGACTATGTTTCGCAAGTGTGCCTGCGATCCGCAACCTGATCGAGTGCTTTGTAAGAGCCTGGGTTGGTGCCTCCCGCAGTAGTGTCAGATTACTCCCGACTGCAATCCTCCCTCATTTCACTCTGTGTCATTCAACAATGAGCATCAACTCCCCCGGAGGACACGAAAAGCTGTAACACCAGGAAGACCGTGAAAGGTTAATAAAATTATGGAAAGCGATACCACGAATGTAAGCAAATCCTTTTCATAACATTTTGTAGAAAACTCACCATTGCTTCATCTTTACAGGAGACGTTCTAAATGATTTCCTTGCTCAGCCGAGCAATAATCCAAACGA
Organism: Xiphydria camelus; assembly: GCA_963678675.1. Lineage (NCBI taxonomy): Eukaryota > Metazoa > Arthropoda > Insecta > Hymenoptera > Xiphydriidae > Xiphydria > Xiphydria camelus. Next base: position 13,417,667 of record OY783192.1, on the reverse strand, counting down.
TCGTAGAATGCTGAGGTCGCAACAAGGAGCATCAACTCCCCCGGAGGACACGAAAAGCTGTAACACCAGGAGGACCGTGAGAGGTTAATAAAATTATGGAAAGCGATACCACGAATGTAAGCAAATCCTTTTCATAACATTTTGTGGAAAACTCCTTGAAATTTGAACGGCCAGATGTATCTCGATATTCTGAGATATTTAGTAATACCGTTGCTTCGAAACATCGAAGAAGAAGTAAGTATTAGTAGAACGCAGTCACGTTATTACAGTCCCGTGGTAAGCTATTGAAAATCGACAATTTAATTACTGTTAGTTACAGATCGGAGCCCAGATGTATTTTCAACATGCCGGCGCTCCCGCGCACTCGACGATACGAGTCCGGCGATTCCTGGACGAGGAATTCCCCAACCGTTGGTCAGGAAAAGGGGTCCAATTCTGTTGCCGCCGCGATCGCCCAACCTGACGCCGATGGATGTTACAGCTTTTCGTGTCCTCCGGGGGAGTTGATGCTCCTTGTTGCGACCTCAGCATTCCACGATCGTTTGGATTATTGCTCGGCTGAGCAAGGAAATCATTTAGAACGTCTCCTGTAAAGATGAAGCAATGGTGAGTTTTCTACAAAATGTTATGAAAAGGATTTGCTTACATTCGTGGTATCGTTTTCCATAATTTTATTAACCTTTCACGGTCTTCCTGATGTTACAGCTTTTCGTGTCCTCCGGGGGAGTTGATGCTCGTTGTTGAATGACAGAGTGAAACGAGGGAGGATTTCAGTTGGGAGCAATCTGACATTACTGCGTGAGGCACCAACCCAGGCTCTTACAAAGCACTCGATCAGGTTGCCGATCGCAGGCACACTTGCAAAACATAAAGTCTTTCACCATGGTCCTGGTTATCGATACTTGCTGAAAAATTCCATATCGTTGTTTAGCGGATGGTAATGTGAGTCGTACTGGTAAATAAATACCTGCAATATACATTCTTTTTCTGTATGAATAATATCTTACGTTTCATTTATTTCAAACTCATGAGCGGCACACCAATCGTCCTTCGTCTTTGGCACATTTCTCCGTGGAGGCTGATGCATATCGTGGAACTCTTCCGTCATCCATTGGTTTTGCGTCGTATTGCTTCGTCCATAGTCGGTCATTTCCATGAAGAATTCATCACTTTCTCTAATTCTACGAATAATTTTTGTAATTTTATTGCCTTTGTAAAGTATAAAGAAATTGAATGACTTCAAAACAATTCATTTTTGTTATTCCTCTTGATTTATCGTTACACTTACCCTACTCAAAAATCTTGAGAACTGCCTGGTCACTGTAATCTTCCACGTCGGTTCACTTGTCTCTACAACTCGTTAATTATTTTACATTTAACCTAAGACTTATCACCCTTCCTTCATTACTTCGATTTAACTGTATTTTTACTTTTTATTAATAAGCGCGTCCGAGGATCGAAATAAACGCGAAGGAAATTGTTTCGCGAATGGAAATATTTTATTAACTTTGAAAATCACGTTTTATTTCCAAAAAATACAATTGCTCCGAAAATTCCACTTTGTAAACAAACGTATGTGTCAACCGCCATACTTTCTCGTCTGCTAGGTGCCTACGCCTTAGGGAACTTCTCTCGCGACGATTGCCGTCTGCTGACGATAGCAGAGCCAATCGTTCGGCGTGCTTGCGTCTCCGACCAATAGCGTACAACCTAGAGTCTACAAATCGCTACGTACCATATCGTCCTATGGCCACAACATAGCCTAAAGTGGCCCGGAGACGGTCAATAATATTGTCAATAATATTGTCAATGGTACTCATTGATGCATCCAATTGATCGTGTAGGAAGCAATTGATGCCATTGTCAATCGATGGACGGAGATTGATAGGAAATTTGATTGAAGCACATTGACGGGGACCATTGACGCATCCCAATTGATCGTGTAATCGAGAAATTGACAATCGTTCGGGCAGTTGCACCAGACGGCCACGCGATGACGGATACGCCATCTAATAAAACTTAACTAATAAACGACTCGACTCGCGAAAAATTCACTTCCACTAATAAAACCTAACCAATAAAAGACTCGACTCGCGAGAAATTCACTGCCACTGATGAAATATTGACGTATTCATTGGATCTCCATCAATCGCAATTGCAATTGAAATCATCAATCTTATTGACAATATTATTGACGGTCTATGTGCTACTCCATCAATCGCAATTGATCAATTTCATTTACAATATTATTGACCGTCTCCGGGCTACTTAACACCTGGTATGTCCGCGATCAAAGAGCCCATAGCAAAATTGCGAGTTTTGCATGAGCACCTCTGTGGGTCTCCTTGTCCAATAGAATCACCGGAGAAGCGTGAATGCGCATGCGTAGTCATCTGCGAGTGCAGTTCGACTTCGATTTCGATTCTCGCATCTCGAAATCGAAGTCGAACTGCACTCGCGGATGACTACGCATGCGCATTCACGCTTCTCCGGTGATTCTATTGGACGAGGAGACCCACAGAGGTGCTCATGCAAAACTCGCAATTTTGCTATGGGCTCTTTGATCGCGGACATATGAGGTTTGTTCCAACCGACGATTCCTGTACGGTTCTGGAACTGTCACGGAACTGGTGGGATCGGTTTAATGCGCAGGCGCGATGTTTGCACTGCTGGTAACTGGCAAGAGCAGTTGGAACGGTTTTGGGATCGTTCGTGAATCGGTCAGTCGTGTCTAACCCACGACGCGGTGAGCACGGTGTTCTCTTGCTTATATCACGCTATTTTAGTTGACATTTTCTGTCATTTGCAAGTTGCGTGAAGTCTCAACATCTTTTACGATAATTTCGAAAGCACTTAGAAAGTGGGGCCTCCCATAGGCATCCTTTAATTAATTTTTTTACTCATTTGAAATTTCAGAATGGACTTTATTCATGCTATCTTAAAATAGATGTTTTCTAAGCGAGTTCGGTTCTCAGCGAGAATCGAATACTAATGCAATATACTACCATAAACATACTAAAGCATCAGACATTTTTAGATACTTAAAAGGCCCATATTTATAGGATTACATGTTTCATAATTCGATCTGTCATATTAATAACAAATGTACAATTTTATAAAATCATTTATTGGAATTACATTTTAGCAGGGCAAAAAAAAATCCATTATAAGCTAGCATGAATAAAGATAATTCTGACATTTCAAATCACTAAAAAATTCATTAACAAATGTATATGGGAGGCCCCACTTTCTAAGTGCTCTCCGTAAATTACCGTAAAAGATGTTGAAATGTAGGGTAAAAAAATCATGAAAATTAGGAATGTCGGTTTTGAGATACAACACTTTTTATTTTCATTTTCAATAAAAAAAACGCAATATAAAGAAATAAATTTTTTTTCGAAATCACCAAAAAATACAAATATTTCATATGGATCATTTCTTCTATATTTTGTTAATTGAAGCCGTAAATCGTGATGAAAAAACAATAATAACAGCTCAACGATTTATGGAATCGTTCTGAAAATTTAGGCCAGTTTTTATATTGATTAAAGATACTTGGAAAAAAATGAGCAACTAAATCGGAGACCCAAAAATTTCTACTACTAAAAGTTGACATGGAATGCCCCATAAGTTTAAGTATTTTAAGAGTATTTTACCAACTACTATAAAAATAAATATAATTTGTACGCTTCCATTCGTCATAAAATTAAAGAAACACATCAATTTGCACACGCAAGTCTGTTGGTATGCCACGTTAATCTCCCTCGTCCTCGACTTCCAAGTTCTCCTGCAGTGCTGGTTGTCAAGCCCACATGCTCTTCCTATTAACAAAGACAATAGATGTCACGATCATTCAATCGGTATAGGTTGGTATTGCTGCAATCTCATTTCATAAATGTCTTACCTCAATCGAGAAATATCCTTTTTTTCCATGTATGGCTCAGTCTGGATCTCCTTCTGGCCTGTCCATTTCGATATGTTTTCCTTCCATCAATTGCCAATTTGAATTTTTTTCTTCTGATCACCAACCGCCTGTATCTGAAACAAATTACGCAGTTTTAACAAAGATGAAATAGGTTTTACAATTTTTCAGTAGGTATAAATTGGTATTGCTGTTATTTAATTTCATTAATTTCCCCTACGCGTTGTCTACTTAGTCCATTTCATTTCCTTCCTGACGCCCATGGGAGGCCGAATGCATCTTCAAAGCTGGAGCTCTTCTTCTTCGTTACCTTCCTACGAACCGTTGCATCTCGCATCCTTTGCTCCATCCTTCCCATGGAGCCTCTCGCGTTTATTCCGGTTCTCGTTCAATACCTACAGGCTTTTGTTAGCTCTCGCGTCGTGTAACTTACTTGGTCGGTTACATGCTTATCCCTTATTCCTTCCACCTTTTCCTCGCTATTGTTCCAGCTCCCATTCCAGTCCGTGAACTTTAATTCCTTCGATTCCCCGAGGTATTCTTCCTTCATGTCAGGTATGCACAGCATGGCGTCTCCCAGAGCAATCTATCGTCCTGGTCTTGTGTTGTGTGTGTGTGTTAAGTATAACTGGTTAAATTAGCACGACTTACCTTTAAAATGATATCGTATCCCCTGGTTGATTATTTCTTCCACCTTATTCCTTTATCAGCGTCTTCCTCTTTGCCGGTACCTTGGGAGTCTTATAATTACCGTAATAGTTGCTGATTACAGCCGCCGATTACCTCTACTTTTCTTTTAATAAGATTCCGGTTCCTCATTGGGTATCCCTTGCATTGCTCGCGCGCGACTGGTACGCGGGTGGACTTGTTAGTATGTCTGACGAGGGGCTGATCGTTCCGGCTTCCACCTCCTTCTCGCTATTGTTCTGGAGCCCTTTTTAGTTGTTTTACTTTCTTCGATTTTCTTTGGAGAATTCTTCCTTTTCAGCAGATACGCTCGGTATGACGTTTCCGGAGCAAATCTCACGTCTTCTTGTTGCGCTCCTTACCTAGTTGGATTAGTACGACCTACCTTTATACTGATAACTTGTTTCATATTTGGTTTTCCCTTTTGGTTGCTTGTAAGCGTTCCCCTCCTTGCCGGTGAGTTCAGCAAAGCTTCCGAGCTGACACTCTCGTCCCTTAGTTGGTTGCTTCTTTATTATTCCTTCCAGAATACATTCCTTTAGCTTCTGTTTCCCCTTCTCGGATTGTTTCTCCCTTTCAGAGCCTTCTTCCTCTTTTGTCGGCACGCGGGTGAACTGGCAGAGAACTTACAGAAAACCTAACCTTAAATGTCAAACTGGATGAACCAACCTTGTTAGTGTGCCTGGCGGGGGACTAATCGCACCGGCTTCCACCACCTCGCTATTGTTCCGTCTCCCTTTTTACCGTTCCTTTATTTTGTTTCCTTCGATTCCTCGGGGGATTCTTCCTTCTTGGCAGGTAATGCTCGACGTGGCGACTCCCGGAGCATAATTTTGTGCAGAAATTTCTCTCATTAAATCAAATTTAATCCACCTTCGTTATACCTAGTCCTTCAATCAAATTGAATGATTTTCTATCAAAATTTTCCAACAAAGATGTTGTAAACTTAACCTCAACCTGTCACTTACCTAAATAATCCTGGCTTCTAACCCTATTTTCGTATAATTCGATATCATCGTCACTTGTGTCGGACATATCCGATATATCCGACACATCACTATCTTCTTTGTCAGACATCATTTTAATAATTTGCAGAAAAAAATACGGAGATAGAAAACGTCAACTCTCAAAAGTATTTAAATAATCGCGCCAGGCAAACTAATCGCCGTAGTGCGCATGTCAGTCCACACAGTTCACGCTCAGTAGGCCTATTCTGTAACTCGTTACGACCCGTAACGACGGTTGTCGTTAGCATTAGTCCAATCAGGATCAAGTATTCCGTTGTGATGGGGGTCCTGATTGGACTAATGCTAACGACAACCGTCGTTACGGATCGTAACGAGTTACAGAATAGGCCTACTGTAGGCCTAATAGACACTTTTAGCACGTCCTAAATTTTAAACGTATCCGTATACGCATCTATCTGCGCATGCGCAGAATAGATACGGTGGTCTCTATGCGTTACGTTGCCCGTATCGTTACGGGCCTACCGTCGTATCCCTATCCGGACACGTATCCTGTCGCGTATGCAACTAGACTCGGTAACTTTCGAGAGTTACTAGATTTTATAGCGGTAAGATTCAAATATTAGTTCATCCTCTTAATTTCCGCCATTGGTCGCGACGGCGAGGCGGGCGTTATGTTAGGTAGGCGCAAGGCGCCTCGATGCCGCTCTTCAATTTCGAGTTAAACGTAATTGTGGAGGCTTCTACTACTACCTTACTACCCTAGTAGCAGAGGATATCTTATTGGTATTAGCAAAAATCAGCTCAGTAGATTTATTAAATAATCTGATACGGCGAACCGATGATCTCACAAGGGAACTATTCATAAGAAAGCAGCACGTAGGGTCCGCTCTCAAATATCGTATATGTTTATATGAAACGATAGGGAGAGAGAAAGAACTAAGGACCAAGTGCATTAGAAGTTTTTCTTTGTGCGTCAGTGTCTAGGAGCTCTCCTAAGAGTGAGGACATAAGTCGAATTGGCTTAATAAATATCACTTCCACTCAGTTACGTTTTGTTAATTAATTCACTCCAAATCACCTTGCTTCCATCAATTCCTACGGGTTATGGGCCCAGACATAGATTGGAGTGATTAATTAAAATATATAAAAACTCGTTATTGACACTGTAAGTGCAAATGTGAATAGTGTTTCTTTAAAAAAAAATCAGTGACAATGAGTGACGAAAAGAAAAGAAAAAGAAAAAACATTAATCCCTTTAATGGTGAGAAGTATGCCATCTGGAAATTCCGAATCCGATCCGCGATTGAGGAAGAAGATGCACTGGACGTTCTGGACAAAACACCTCCTGAAGAATTGACTGATAAATGGAGAAAGGCAGAAAGAGTGGCAAAAGCTATAATCATCGAACACCTGAGTGACTCAATGCTTACTTTTGCAACAGAAACTGACACCGCGACAGATATAATAAAGAAACTTGATGAAATATATAAGCGACAAAGCCTGGCAGCACAACTGGCAGCAGAAAAGAAATTATTAAGTTTCAAATTAAAGGAAGACAGACCACTGACGAGCCATTTTATACTTTTTGATGAAATGATAATTGAATTGCAAACTGCCGGAGGAACTTTGAATGAAATGAATAAAGTAGCCAGGTTACTGTTAACACTACCCAACGCATATGATTCGGTTATAACAGCGATTCAAACTCTCACAGACGACAAGTTAAGTTTGGCATTCGTAAAAACCAGGCTATTGGATTACGAAATAAAATTAAAAAATGAAAACAGTGACACAAGTGCAAAAGTTTTGCATGCCGAAACTCAATTTCGAGAGAATGTGCAAAGAAAGAATAATGTAAAAAATAATGGAATCGTACGTAAATCAAAAAATGTTCGACAAAATTTTAAGCAAAGAAAATTCAATAAATTTTCACAAGGCTTCAATCCAAATAACAATCAATATGTTAAAATTAATAACGCAAGGAAATGTGAGCACTGCGGAAGAAAAAATCACGAAAAGAAAAATTGCTTTTATTATAAAAGAATGACTCAAAGCACTGACGACCGCCCAAGGACAATACAAACTGTCCAGATTCAAGATGATAATGGGAGCTTCGCATTTATGAGTGGAGTCGGATCTCTTTCAACCAATCATTCAGACACTGCAGATAAATCAACCTTTCTACTGGATTCAGGTGCTACTGACCATTTAACTAATGATCTGGACATATTTGCAGCTGTAACCGATTTGGAGGAACCGATTAAAATAACAATTGCAAAGAAGAGCGAAACTATAACTGCAATAAAAAGAGGAAGAATAGAGGTGACAACAGACCAAGGAGTTCAAGGAACCTTAGACAACGTCCTGTACGCACCTGATCTACCTTACAATCTGCTATCTGTAAGCAGAATTCAACAAGCTGGAATGCGAGTAACATTCAAAGAGTATGGAAAGGTAACGATTGAGAAAGGTGACAAGGTTATTGCAACTGGTGAGTCATTTAACAATTTATGTTGTATTAATTTCACCATTCGTAAGAAAATGTGTAATCAAACCAACGCGAATGAGAAAACAATGTATAAACTTTGGCATGAGCGACTTGGGCATATAGAAAAATCGAAATTTTTAGAAATGAAAAGAAACGATTTAGTTCTTGATAATAAACAATTACAAGCCGTAAATCCCACGGATGAAATTTGTGAAGGTTGTATATACGGGAAACAGGCGCGTCTCCCATTCGCAAAATCAAGAGATAGGTCTCACGTAAAAAGGCCATTATTTATAATTCATTCTGACTTATGTGGTCCAATGTTACCTGCAACAATTGACGGAAAAAGCTATTTTGCTTCTTTTATCGATGAATATACTCACTATACAGTCGTTTATTTAATTGCGCGCAAATCAGATACATTCACTGTATTTCAAGATTTTGTTAAGAAAAGTGAGACACATTTCGATTCGAAAATTGCTTATCTTAATTGTGACAATGGGGGTGAATATCTGTCTAACGAATTCAAAGAATTTTGTGTACAAAATGGGATTCAATATCATTTAACAGTACCGCACACTCCTCAACAAAATCCGATATCAGAACGGATGAACAGGACAATAGTCGAAAAAGCGCGTGCAATGTTACACGGGGCTAATTTGGGAAAGGAGTTATGGGGGGGAAGCAGTTTTAACCGCTACGTATTTAATTAATATAACCCCCACAAAAGCCATTAATGGAAATAAAACTCCATACGAACTTTGGCACGATAGAAAACCAAAATTAAATCACCTAAAAATTTTCGGTAGCACTGTTTACATTCTTGATAAAACAAGAAAAGGGAAGTTTGATAAAAAGTCATTCAAAGGGATATTAGTTGGTTACCACCAAAGTGGCTATAAAGTGCTGAACGTCGAAACAAATAAATTCATAATTGCTAGAGACGTTATATTTGATGAAGTTAATTTTAAAATCTCACGTCCAGTACACATTAATGAAATTGAATTTGAGAATTCAAGTATAAAAAGGCAGAAAACTGATGATAAAATGGAAATCAGTAGGAGCGAAGAGAGTAATATAAATAAATCTGTGGCGGAAACAGATCAAGTAAAGAAAATGCCGCAAAGCGACATAAACTCTCAAGCTAAAACAAACGATCCTATACCACGACGTAGTGCACGAATTAAAAATATGTCTCCTGTTTCTTATAATGAGGAACAATGCTATCAAATAAGTGCACAGGTGGTAAACGATATTCCCCAGTCATATAAAGCAATAAAAGATCGAGATGATAGATTTAAGTGGGAGAAGGCAATAAAAGATGAGATGGAATCTTTATTACAAAATAATACATGGGAATTAGTACCCTGCCCAATTGGAAAGAATATTGTTGATTGCAAATGGGTTTTTAACATTAAAAATGATTCTGAGGGAAACCCGCTTAAATATAAAGCAAGGCTAGTTGCAAAAGGTTTTAGCCAGCAATATCCATCTGATTATTGTGAAACTTTTGCTCCTGTCGCACGAATAACAACTTTACGTTTAATGTTGGCTTTTGCAAATCAAAACGATTTAATGATCCATCAAATGGACGTTAAAACTGCATTTCTTAATGGGTCATTAATAGAATAAATATACATGCGAATACCTGAGGGAGTAGAGTCAAAGCAAAACTATGTATGTAAACTGAAGAAGGCGTTATATGGTTTGAAACAATCAGCTCGGTGCTGGTTTCAAAAATTTGACAAAGTACTTAAAGAACATGAATTCACAAACTCCTCAGTTGATCATTGCTTGTATATCTTAGACAGAGGTCAAGTTATTAAAAACATTTACGTTCTACTTTACGTAGATGACATTTTGATAATAACATTCGAAGAGAATACAATGATAAATTTTAAAGGGTATTTAATTAATAAATTCTCAATGGTAGACATGAAAGAAGTAAAATTCTTCTTGGGTATTAATATTGAAAGAAAAAATGGAATTATAACTTTAGATCAGAGCTCGTATTTAAACAAAATATTACAGAAATTCAATATGAATGACTGTAAACCTGCTAGTAGTCCATTAGAGGTTAAATTAAATTATACCGAACTTAACTCTGACGAATTTTATGATGCGCCTTGTAAAAACCTAATTGGTTGTTTGATGTACGCTATGTTGTGTACAAGGCCAGATCTTTGTACTGCCCTGAATTTGCTAAGTCGATATCAAATTAAAAACAACAAAGAACTCTGGCATTGCTTGAAAAGAGTTTTACGATATGTTAAAGGGTCATTAGAACTCAAGTTGATTTACAGAAAAAATAATTATGAAAATTTGTTAATCGGCTATGTAGATTCTGATTGGGCGGGCAACGAAATCGACCGCAAAAGCACAACGGGATACTTATTCAAAATGTTCGATCACAACACGATCTGTTGGAATACAAAACGGCAAAACTCGGTAGCAACATCTTCAACAGAAGCCGAGTACATGGCTCTTTTTGAGGGCATTAAAGAAGCATGTTGGCTCAAATCACTTTTACTAAGCATTAAAGTAGAATTAGTGAAGCCAATAGTTATCTTTGAAGATAACAATGGATGTATTGCTATAGCAAACAATCCAACAGATCACAAACGATCGAAACACATTGATGTCAAGTATCACTTTTCACGAGAAAAGATCGAACAGAAAGAAGTAATAATTAAATATATTTCCACAGGTAACCAGTTGGCGGATGCATTCACGAAATCATTACCTCTAATAAAATTCTTAAGCATTCGTGAACAGATTGGTCTACAGGATCCCAAAACTTCTTAAGCGTCAACTCTTAAGCGTCAACTTTCTATTTTTCTTTTTACTCAAAAAAAAGGAGGGAGGAAACATAATAATCCTTTATTTGAGACACAAAGAAATGTAATAACAAAATGTAAGACGTTAATAGACAAACAAAAATCATGTATTTCTTTTGAAACAGATGTAAAGACATGTAAAAGCTATATGTTTAACGAAGGTCTGGTTGGGTTTTTATACATTGGGGTTTTTCCCAAACCCTAGCAACAAATGTTGGACCTATCAGTGTATTCCCCAATAATGAATGAAATTAATAAGAAATATAAATGATCTAATTTTTGAGTGGGAGTATTGGTATTAGCAAAAATCAGCTCAGTAGATTTATTAAATAATCTGATACGGCGAACCGATGATCTCACAAGGGAACTATTCATAAGAAAGCAGCACGTAGGGTCCGCTCTCAAATATCGTATATGTTTATATGAAACGATAGGGAGAGAGAAAGAACTAAGGACCAAGTGCATTAGAAGTTTTTCTTTGTGCGTCAGTGTCTAGGAGCTCTCCTAAGAGTGAGGACATAAGTCGAATTGGCTTAATAAATATCACTTCCACTCAGTTACGTTTTGTTAATTAATTCACTCCAAATCACCTTGCTTCCATCAATTCCTACGTATCTGTCAGATATCTACAAGATGTCTATATGTCTAGAAAATGATATCTATATTTGGTATAAATGTAGTCGAAATCTAGATATAGACAGCGCGTAGATGTCTGACAGATATCCTAAGTTGACAAGAATCGATATTCTGTGGTAAATATGATTGTTTAAAATTAAGAGTTAATACTATTAAACAAACTTAATTATAAAGCTCTATATTAGTCTTCTCATTCTTTAATAAAAAACTTTAAAACGAATTAGCAGCTAGCATTTTATTAGAAAACGAGAAGGCCCTCTAGTGCTTTGTAATCCCTTTTTTAAATATTATTAATCTTATATTTTATGAAATTATTATATTTACCGCAGAATATCGATTCTTGTCAACTTAGGATATCTGTCAGACATCTACGCGCTGTCTATATCTAGATTTCGACCACATTTATACCAAATATAGATATCATTTTTTAGACATATAAACATCTTGTAGATGTCTGACAGATATCCTCTGCTACATACTAGGGTAAAACCCTCCTAAGAAATAGATCAATAGGACTGTATATACTTGTTAAGGAAACTCGAGTTACAACAATCGGGTCAGGAATTTGTAGAGCCCTGGCTAGCCTCGGTATATCCCTTCTACTAAACCTAAACATGGCAAAGCTGAGGCTATCGTTATAAAAGGCAAGATCAAAATTTCCATAGAGAGCTGCCCAGTTACTCAGGAGGTCCCCATCGTGTAAAATATGCCCTTAACTAGATCGTCCAAATTGTCGTCATCTTCATCGGCCTTATCAATTAGGATGGGGTGAAGTATATCGTCCATAATTATGTACAATAATTAGGGTAAACCACCCAGTTATTGGTCACCTTGAGAGAACGGAGTTAACGAGAGAGGAGATCTTAAGTGAGGGGGCGTCAAGCAAGAAGGTATCGTGGCTAAGAACGATAAACCAGAGGAAGAAAGAGAAGGAGAAAGAGAAAACGCACCCAAAATACATGATACAGAGGAATGATAACGGTTTACGTAAAGAGAAGTATGCATGGGAAGAATTGTGGAATGCTGGTATGGGAGGAACACTGTAGGGAATATGTTTGTTACTTGCCAAGTCCTTTTCTAGGCCAGTGGGCCGAAATAAACTATCTACCTATCTATTGGACACCTTGCAGTTATTAGACAGTCTAATTTAAATGAATAAAAACAAGATTTTTAGCTCTTACTTAAATAAATATTATCAATAAAAAATAAGAACACTGTAAAAAATAAGAACACTGTCCAATAACTAAGTTCTTTGACAGTTTTTTTGAGGTTATTGCTTTCGGTTTCGTATACGTATGGGTAGATCGATGCTTGCTTAAACGGTTATTTTGCGGCCAACGTAAGTCGATAAGTTTACGGATACGGATAGGGATACGGAGAAAATTTTAGGGTTTGCTAAAAGTGTCTATTCTGTAACTCGTTACGACCCGTAACGACTGTTGTCGTTAGCATTAGTCCAATCAGGACCCCCATCACAACGGAATACTTGATCCTGATTGGACTAATGCTAACGACAACCGTCGTTACGGGTCGTAACGAGTTACAGAATAGGCCTACTGTAGGCCTATTCTGTAACTCGTTACGATCCGTAACGACGGTTGTCGTTAGCATTAGTCCAATCAGGATCAAGTATTCCGTTGTGATGGGGGTCCTGATTGGACTAATGCTAACGACAACCGTCGTTACGGATCGTAACGAGTTACAGAATAGGCCTACTGTAGGCCTATTCTGTAACTTGTTACGATCCGTAACGACGGTTGTCGTTAGCATTAGTCCAATCAGGACCCCCATCACAACGGAATACTTGATCCTGATTGGACTAATGCTAACGACAACCGTCGTTACGGGCCGTAACGACGGTTGTCGTTAGCATTAGTCCAATCAGGATCAAGTATTCCGTTGTGATGGGGGTCCTGATTGGACTAATGCTAACGACAACCGTCGTTACGGATCGTAACAAGTTACAGAATAGGCCTACAGTAGGCCTATTCTGTAACTCGTTACGACCCGTAACGACGGTTGTCGTTAGCATTAGTCCAATCAGGATCAAGTATTCCGTTGTGATGGGGGTCCTGATTGGACTAATGCTAACGACAACCGTCGTTACGGATCGTAACGAGTTACAGAATAGGCCTACAGTAGGCCTATTCTGTAACTCGTTACGATCCGTAACGACGGTTGTTGTTAGCATTAGTCCAATCAGGACCCCCATCACAACGGAATACTTGATCCTGATTGGACTAATGCTAACGACAACCGTCGTTACGGGCCGTAACGAGTTACAGAATAGGCCTACAGGGGGGCCTTTCTCGAGTCACTCGTATCTTTGCGTGCACGCAACTCAGCGAATAAACCAATCAGGATCAAGTATTCCGTTGTGGTGGGAGTCCTGATTGGTCTACTCGCTAAGATGCGTATAAGTTTCTTTTGCGAGCGGTTCGAGAAAGGGGCCCCTGGACCAAGCATCGGATGGACGGTACATGAACCGTTCCACGCACGATCCCAGCGGTGGTTGGAACGCCGCACAACACCGTACAGGGACCGTCCAGCGTACGGTTGGAACAGAATTTCTCTACTGCGCATGCCCGGTACCGTTCATGTACGGTTTTCTGCTCGGTTGGAACAAACCTATGGTACGAATCTTTGAATCTCGCCAATCCCGTGCCTGCCAGACTAAATGTGTAACCTCCCCCTATGTCGATGAGTTTACGAATACGGATACGGAAGCGGAGAAAATTCGGGCTGTGTGTGTGTGTCAAACATGCGGCGTTGCAGCAGACGTCACGAAACATGGCGGCCGTTCAGGTCATTTTGGAGTATGATGTGTGTGCGTGTTGTTGATGATTTTATCGAGTAAAAGGTAATGGGATACGGGTATCATCGGCAAGGATGAGCGAGAGAAAGTTTACGCGCGGCCTGGGAAAGCCCGGCATGGCCGCGCAACTTCGGGAAACCGTGTCTCAGGTGGTTCGCGAAAGTACGGTGCAGGTAGGACCGCCGAATCCTCATATAGGTATATACGCGCTTGCGACACACGCGCGATCTTATTTTTGGAACGACCGAGTGCGACGATTATGCAATAATTGACGCTAGAAATAACGTGACGCACCATCTGCCGTTTTTTACGTTGCGTGATAACACGGAAAGAAACGTTTTTATTACAGCCCTCCCCGGCACTGTCCGCCCTACACGCGTTACCGACGCTGCGGTGAAGATCGCGAACGTCTTAAATGCCATTCGGCTTACGTGCCTTGATATCTCTGTTCTAGCTAAGGTTTTTAACAATTTCCGCCATACACTCGTAAAATTAAGTATGATCTTCAGAAACAATCTTAGAGTATACATACCTAGGTATATACGAGGGATGGCCAGAAAATAAGTTCCGTTTATTTTGTAAAAATCGAGTTTTTATTGAAAAAAAATGAATTTACAGGAATTTTACTTCAATATATATATTACTTTTCTATGTAATCTCCAGCGATCTCAATACATTTTGCATACCTGGAAACGAGCTTTGAAATTCCCTCCTTGTAGAAGCTTGCTGCCACCTCTTGTATCCAGTTCTTGACTGCTTCCTTGACTTCGTTGTCAGAGCTGATGCGATTTACTACTAATTCCTCCTTTAATTTAGTGAATAATTGGTAGTCAGAAGGGGCTAAATCAGGGCTGTAGGGTGGATTGGTCAGAATATCCCATCCAAACTGCTTCACGACAATGCTTGGCCTTATGTCGCTCGTGCCACCACTCAGTTTCTTTAGCAGTTTGGATGGGATATTCTGACCCATCTACCCTATAACCCTGATTTAGTCCCTTCCCAATACCATTTATTTACTAAATTAATGGAGGAATTAGCGGTAAATTGCTTCAGCTCTGACAACAAGGTCAAGGAAATAGTCAAGAACTGGACGTAAGAGGTGGCGGCACGCTTCTACAAGGAGGAAATTTCAAAGCTCTTTTCCAGGTATACAAAATGTATTGAGATCGCTGGGGATTACATAGAAAAGTAGTACATATATTGCAGTACAATTCCTGTAAATTTCATCTTTTTTCAATAAAAACTCAATTTTTACAAAATAAACGGAATAACTGAAGTAACTCGTAGTGGCTTCGTTAGTAATTCCACAGATCGAATTTCTAATATAGTATATCATTCAGAATTGTGCGTCGATATGTTTAATGCTCGTTCAAATAAATAGGTTTATTTAAGGATTTTTAACAGCATAGAACAAATGCAGAAATATTGCCTAGAATTGCAGATTGAAGTAAACATAATGATTAACTCGTTTCAGAATAAGCCACATCTAGTGGATCCTATAGATTTTGAAAACTTTATCTTGAAGAACAAGACTTTGATTCAAAATGATCCACAGCGGGAGTTATTGTTGTATCCTCGAGATGACGTATCGGTAAGTTCCCTGATATTTCTATCTTTCCTGTTTTGATTTAAAGGGATACGTGATGTCGTATGATAAGAAGTTCACAGCGTATAGCGCCATATGCTACTATAGACAAAATTAATAATTTATTTCTATCGTAATAAATAGAGCAAAAAAATAAGTTTCTTTGAAAATCATCTTCAAACCACATGGGTTCAGGGATGAGCCCAACTGTAATTCATTAAGAATTATTGACGGAAAGAATGTAATTATGTGTTAGTAAAAGACGCAAAAAGAATTGCTAGTTATACTTTTAATTTGATTGATAATAATTTTCAGTTAGAGCGTTGATAGAGACAACTGTGGGAGTACATAATTAGCGCATAAAGAGCACATTCTCAAGCTAAATAATTTTTTACTTGGTATCAGTTGCGCATACTCACTCGAATGATTACAATGGATTTCAGTATATTCATAGATGTTTCCAATTGTATATTATCTTTCTTTGTGCCACTTTTGAAAATTAAAATTGTCGATCTGTGACTCCTCTGATCATTCAAAAGATTTTTTCACTTAACGATAACTTCAGATAACTGCTTCTTAACTCCATTGAATTTAAAGTAAATTCCACAGTTAATACGAAATCTTTTTATATTTTGCAGCAAGTGGTTTTGCCTAGAAGATATCGCACGGTCATCCCGACGGTTCAGCATATTTCCGAAGATACTGAGAGTGCAGAGGGTCTCCTCACTAGGGAATGCCTTCGAAGCTATGCATCAAACTGGAGTTTGGTGCACTATAAATACACAGCTTATAGCGGGACATATCTTGATCTACCAAAGTACGTTCTACAAAATAAGCGTACAAAATAAACTTCTTCATTTTACAAAGACAGTCTTAAAAAGTCTAAGTTTATATTTTACGAGGTAAAATTGGGATATAGATTCGAGTTGAATAATTTGTGTTATAATAAGAAAACCGATCTTAATCATTGTTTTGAATGGGGTTGGGACATGAAAATTTTTTTTCTTATGGAAAAATAGTTTATCTAGATTCACACTTCTGTAAGAAGATTTTGCTTAAAGATCATTATAGTCCGGAAGGTAGGGGTCTATTTTGAAAGTGTTTTCATGCCATTAAATATTTAGCTACACTTACTAATTAGCTTTGGTCTTCTATTAAAGTGAACGTCAGCTGACGCACCCGCGGTGGGTGGGGTTGTGGGAGGCTGTGGAACTTGATAAAAAATAATTGTTGCAGTTATTTTATGCCAACAGATATTTGTTTTACGAATACTTGACGTTAGGTACTGTCGAAAAGAAAGTCAGCTGTGTCGTGGAGGGGGGATTTCACGTCAGCTGGTCAGGTAAACATGTAAAAAAATTAATAAAATTAAGTTAATTTAGACCAACAAATTTTTTTTAGGCGACTCCTGACATATGTACAAGTATGAAAATAATAGTCAGCTACATATATAGTGGGGGGAAGACCGTCAGCTGGAGCGAAAACATATGATTGCGCCCAATACTCCAAACAACGCGCGGTATTTTTGACGGTCCAGCTGACGAACTTTACCTCAGGAGACATTCAGCTGACTACAATTTTAAAAACTTTATGTGATAAAAACTATAACATTTTCAAATTTCAAGTGGACTTCTGTCAATTTACCCAAACTACAGATAGAGTTGCACATAATTCAAGTATACATATTTATCTGCATTGAAGTCTTTTATTCCTTTATTAATGACAATTAAACCGAAATAATTAGTTACTTAACCCTTAAATAGTCGCATTCTAGTAACAGGACATAGGCGAATTCTAGTAACAAAAAATGAGAAAAAATTTGTAATCCTAGTTTCAACTTTGTAGAACACATGGAATTGTGCATTTTTTGTCTTACTCTTACGAATCATGTGAAAAAAACATAAAAAAATTTGAACTCTTCAAAACACCCCTGTTTAATCTCTAAGGCCCAGTCGTACAACGTAATTTCAAGGCTGGTTCAGCTTGATCCGCCGTTCTTGGTATATTATGTGTGACACGAAATATACCAAGAACGGCGGTTCAAGCTGAACCAGCATTGAACTTACATTGTACAACTGGGCCTAAATATTATATTTTTATTCGAAAAGAAAGTGTCACTATTTAATTTTTTGTTTTTGAATAAAAAAAATTCATTTGTGTATCTCAAATTTTTAAAATGTTATTTTCGAGTATTTGGGAGGTACAAGTTACTGATAAACTAGAAAAACATTTTTTTTATAATTTTTTTTTTCGTTGTGGGCAGTTAAGAATTAATTAAAATTCATTAAATTCAGCGACATCTTCATCTCCATCACTTTCGTCATCGCAGTCATCTATAGTGATATCCTCTTGATCTTCATTTTCTTCTATTTCATCGTCTGTGTAACAAAATTAATCAATTAATAAAATCATGTCAGTCAACAGTGTTTCCTGAGAGTTTAGAAATACAAAATTTATTAATACCTTGAGGGTTTTCATCAGTAACGCTGATACTTGTGATTGACGGTGGCAATTGATCTCCTTCAAACCATTTGAACATATATTTGCCGTCTTTTTCTTCCCATCCATACTCAGTAGGTAACAATTCAGGTGATACCGGAAGATGTGCATTACTCTAAAGGTGGGCGATATATGAAGTACGAAGGAGATGTTGATGTAGCTGAGACTTACAAGGCGGAAACATAGAGCCATCAATTTTTTTTCTAATTGAGGAGCACAGTTCCAAAACTCATTTAGTCCATTCGCAGTTTGTCTTATAATCGCTAAACTATTAGCAATTATAGGACAAACTGCGAATGGACTAAACGAGTTTTGGAACTGTGCTCCTCAATTGTAATACATCTCTGGTATTATTACCAAATGTTTTCACGAAAGTTGCTACACGAGCGACATTAATATCATTAATTCCTTTGAATCCATACAATTGGCAAACATAGTCCTCCAATGTTGTAAAAAGTTGATCTATATTGCAGTTGAGTAAATTGGTAATTTCACTCAAGGCTTCAATATACGCTTCACAATTTTGTGAATAAACATATACATCCGTATCTCACCCTTTAAACTTATAACCACTGTTATAGAGTCTTCGTCTCATCAAAAATAGTTAAAATTAAATTAACTTATTTTGTATATATCAACAGGGACCAAAAACACGAGGGAAACAGCTGTCCTTTCGGGGATTTACGCAGATGTGTAGGTATAAATCACGTAGACCTAAGGCTGAAGAGTATACTTATATAACTGAGGCATGTAAATGGAAAAGGCTGAAAGTGCCATACCTTGCAGAAATAAGATTTTGTATAAGATTTTTTATAAAAATAGGTGTCAATGCCATCGCCAATAACCTAGTAATGGATGTAAGTGTCTCCTGATTCAGTTTTAGTTTATAGAGCGTTCGAAAAGTAGCTCTGCGGTTGCAGTTTTAAACAAATTTATTTGATTTTTAACGATTTTGGCTTTGGCACTTTCAACCTTTTCCATTTACACGCGACAACTGTAGTGGTGAGCTCTGCTGAACAGTTTTTATTTCCCTGTAGTTTAGCTAAATTGACAGAAGTCTACTTGAAATTTGAAAATGTTATAGTTTTTATCACATAAAGTTTGGAAATTGTAGTCAGCTGAATGCCTTTTGAGGTAAAGTTCGTCAGCTGGACCGTTAAAAATACCACGCGTCGTTTGGAGTATTGGGCGCAATTATATGTTTTTGCTCCAGCTGACGGTCTTCCCCCCACTATATATGTAGCTGACTATTATTTTCATACTTGTACATATGTCAGGAGTCGCCTAAAAAAAAATCTTTTAGTCTAAATTAACTTAATTTTATTAATTTTTTTTACATGTTTACCTGACCAGCTGACGTGAAATCCCCCCTCCACGACACAGCTGACTATTTCTTTTCGACGGTACCTAACGTCAAGTATTCGTAAAACAAATATCTGTTGGCATAAAATAACTGTGCAACAATTATTTTTTATCAAGTTCCACCCCCTGCCACACCCACACCCACCACTATTGGGGCAGCTGACGGTCACTTTTGGCATTCACTTTATATCCCCTTCAAAGGTTCTTAAAATTAGCCAGCATGAAATGACTACCTGAAAAAGCCCCTACCTCCCGGACTATTATTTATTATATACAATATTATAGATAGTTATTAACGAATTAAGAATAGTGAATTAAAACCATATTAAAAGGAAATGACGTAGGATGTGTTCATCAGTACTGTATACAAATATTTTCTTACCTTCGGGTAATGGAAATTTTAATTACTAATATCAGAGTCTCAATCTTTATATGCAATGTAGTATGTTGATAATTAATGACTATGCCTGTAAAGTGCATTTTAATCGATAAAAGACTGTGCAAGTATGAAGAAATGTAGTTTTAAGGATATTTCACCCCTATTACCAAAAATATAGGAAGTTACTCAAATTTTTTCCCAAGATTCTTTAATATCTTTGAAAGCCGCATGCAAAATTTCAAGTCTCTTGACTAACTCATTAAAAAGTTATAATTGAAATAAAAATGACAATTTAACCCGTGTTCTTATGGGAAATTCACAGAAACTTAGAAAAAACGATGGAAAATTGGGTTACCGTAATGAAACTTTGCATACCGCTAGATTATTATGCAAAGAATAAATGGTATATTTTCACACATCGATCAGGACAGTAATTTATAATAAATAATTAAGAAATCTTGGTAAATTCGCTTACGATGGAGATTGCTGCGCGCGCAGTCGTGAAGTGCGGCAACGCCGCATGGCGCGCCAAGTGATTCCATGCTAAGCGATATAACCTCTGGTGGCGGAATGCAAAACTAATCTCTCGTATATTACGTATTTGTTTACGTTTACTATTCGCCGATTTCGAGTGCTATTTTTACTGTTATTATCATTATTTATCTTGTTTCGTTATTGTTGTTTGTTATCTTGGTGATTGTTGTTTTGCTAAGAAACTGAAATGTCTTCCTCCAAGTTTTCGAACCATTACTGTTGTGTTCCTCAATGCCATTCCCGGGCCAAAAATGACCCTGAAAAAGAATTGTTTTCATCTCTTTCCTAAAGAAACATCAGGAAAAGTTTATTTGGAATCCAGAATGGGAAAAAGAGTTGATGCGTGATGTGTGATACAGAAAATTTAATTTTGTGACATTCTGTAGTTATCGAAGAATCTATCAGGATGCTGTCGTAATTTTCTTGCCATAATGTGGTAGGTACTGGCTCTTCCTTATTTTGTTCATACTAAGAGGGTGAATCTAGTGTATTTATTTGCGTTTTTTAAAAATAAATAGCTAAAAGTAGTGCGATAAGTATCAATTCGTCTTCCATACTGATCAACGATGTTCACTAGCCGAGAAACATGAGAATACTGATCTAACAGAATTCTTAAGATACGTGTGAGGCAAGGTGTCGGAATTCAGAGACGGAATTCATAATGTGAATTCCGACATCTTGCCTCACACATGTCTTAAGAATTCTGTTAGATCAGTATTCTCGTGTTTCTCGGCTAGCGAGCATCGTTGATCGGTATGACAGACGAATTGATACTTATCTCACAACTTTTAGGTATTTATTTAAAAAAAAAAACGCAAATGAATACACTGGATTCACCCTCTTAATGTGAACAGATTAAGGGAGAGCCAGTACCACATTACGACAAGAAAATTACGAGAGCATCCTAATAGATTCTTCAATTACTACAGAATGTTACAAAATTAAATTTTCTGTATCACACACATCATGCATCAGAAGTAGCAACTCAGGTCTTTTCACCACATTGTGCAGTTTTCAACTGAAATAATCAGAATATGATTCCGGCGCGTGTGTGCTCGCTGTATTTAAATATATGGAAAGAAGTACGTTATGAATTCATAATCTTAAATCTTCCGATCCGGAATTCATAACGTTCGTCAGTATCACTCTGACAGATAAATCTGAAAAATTCATAATCTGAAAAAATCAGGACGTGTGTACTGCATAATTAAAATTATATGAGGAGTTCATTTCCAAAGTGCAACAAGTCCATTTTTCAATTTCTTGGCTAAGAAGGTATAACTGATTCTACTATTTCTACAAAACCTATTGAGATATCTACTTGAAGTTGGATAAAAATGGACTTGTTGCACTTCGAAAATGAGCTCCTCATATCCAATTCCGGGCATTATGAATTAATAATATGAATTCCGTCTCTGAATTCAGAGATATTCCGGCTGTGTAAGGCCGGCCGTTTTGAAATGATGTACTAGAGATTAGTTCGCGGATACTCCGTCATGGCGCTGCGATCTTAAAGTGGAATCCCAATAGGGATCGTGCATGCGCTCTACTGGCAAAAGCTGGAATTAAAAGCGTTACATCTTCTGTGTAGCGTATACGGAGAGCTTACGTTTTGTGAAAATTATTAATCGCAATGATTAATGTTTATACATTTAAACAGCACTTTTCACTATAATTTATATTATTTTTGTTGGATGTTGTTAATAATTCGGTGTTCTAACTAGTAAGCTCTTGAGGCAATGTTACCAACTTGTGCCACCACATTTCTCTATAACACTCTATGGGGCGACGTTGCCGCTGTTCCCGACCGCTTCAATATTTTAAAAATAATTATAATATATTTTTCTATAATTCTTTTGACACACTTTAAGGATACAGATAATAAAGTAAAGTTCCAGAAATATAATGGCTCGGCCGATATCATGAAATTAACTTCAAGGAGGTTATTAAAGAATCATTTTTTTTTTGTTCAGGGATTGGAACACTGACGAAAATCGTATTGTTCCCTTCCACCTCCACTCCCCTTCTGCAATAGGGGCGAAACATCCTTAACCTATTCAGGACGTTTGACGTACTGGAAAAGTACCATATGTCCGCGATCAAACCTACCATAGCAAAATTGCGAGTTTTGCATTAGCACCTCCGTGGGTCTCCTCGTCCAATAGAATCACCGGAGAAGCGTGATGCGCATGCGTAGTCATCCACGAGTGTTGACGTCGTCAGCAAGTTCAGATCGGTTTCAATGAAATGTTCAGCCCCCTGCAACTCTACGTTTCGCATGGCCACACCGTTATCGCCAACCGCGTGGTGGCGCAGTGTCGCTGGTCCGGCAGGCCCGGCTGAAAGCGGGCGAATGAGGTGTGAATGAAGGGGCTTGAGTGCAATGAAGCATTATTCCATTTTGTAATAAATATATAGGGATAATGAATTTTATGAAGTAATAGAAATAGTCCAATAAATGTTCGAACGAATTTTATACCGTATGTCTGACAGCAAGCGCAACAGGAGCTGTGACCTGAAAATTTGACTTCGGCAGTGTTTGGAGGATGCTCGAGTCACTTATAAACGCTGCTCGCGCAGCGTAAGGGCGAAAAGTGTCAAAATGTCTGATTTCTCGATAGCTGTCAATTATTTCTTATTTGTGAGTGACTTGAGCACCCTCCAAACACTGCCGAAGTCAAATTTTAGGTTACAGCTCCTGTTGCGCTTGCTATCAGACATACGGTATGAGCCAGCGCAGCCAACAGCCAGGAGCCAGCAGCAGCCAACACAGGGCCAGCGATAGGGCGCCACGTAGCGGATTAGTACGACTGGCGACAAAGCGTGGTCAAAGATATCTAATGGGAATACGTGTGAGTTGCAGGGGGCTGGAAATGTTATTGAAACCGATCTGAATTTGCTGACGACGTCAACACTCGCGGATGACTACGCATGCGCATCACGCTTCTCCGGTAATTCTATTGGACGAGGAGACCCACAGGGGTGCTCATGCAAAACTCGCAATTTTGCTATGGGTGCTTTGATCGCGGACATATGGTATAGTCTATAGAGAAATTCTGGTGATTTTAATTTTTGAAAAATCGATAAGGGCCCCTATTCTCGAGCTCATGCGAGAAACTTTCGTATACGAATCTTTGAATCTCACCAATCTCGTTTCGGCTATTCCATTCGGTCCACTATTTCATTGGTTACAACTAAAGATTCGTATACGACAATTCTCGCACGACATTCGAGAATAGGGGCCCAGGAGTACTTACGATAAAAACAGTTACACGGAAGTTATTCGGGTCAAAAATGACCCAATGCTTTTGTGCGGCGATTTTCGCATATTTCGTGTTTATACTGACAAGACTAAATAACGTATCATAACATGCTTATTATTATATATATATACAGGGTCTCCACGTATGGTGTTGACATAGGACGATATGGCACGTACCGTTTTGTAGACTGTAGGCTATACGCTATTGGTCGGAGATGCAAGGACGACGAATGATTGGCTCTGTCTATCGCCGGCAGACGTCAATAGTCACGAGAGAAGTTCCCTAGGGCGTAAAAACCTAGCAGACGAGAAAGTATGGCGGGTGACGGGTACGCGTAAAGGCCATCACACGTGAAAAAACGTAAGCAGTAACAGTAAGGATTAACCAATCAGAAAGCCTGTTTAAGCATAATTCCGTAAGAATGATATTTCTGATTGGTCAATCCTTACTGTTACTGCTTACGTTTTTTTACGTGTGATGGCCTTAAAGACGCTTTATCACCCTTCCTTCATTACTTCGATTTAACTGAATTTTTACTTTTTATTAACAAGCGCGTCCGAGGATCGAAATAAACGCGAGGGAAATCGTTTTGCGAATGGAAATATTTTATGAACTTTGAAAATCACGTTTTATTTTCAAAAAATACAATTACTCCGACACATTCCACTTTGTAATGACGCGTACCCGTCACTCGCCATACTTTCTCGTCTGCTACGTGTTTACGCCCTAAGGAACTTCTCTCGCGATATTGACGTCTGCCGGCGATAGACAGAGCCAATCGTTCGTCGTCCTTGCGTCTCCGACCAATAGCGTACAGCCTACAGTCTACAAAACGCTACGTGCAATATCGTCCTATGTCAACAACATACGTGGAGACCCTGTATAGGACGAGCAAAATAAAGTACTCGCGTGAGTTACATAGCAGCAACAATGTTGTTCGTTGCAGAGCTGCTGCTCACAGCAGCTCGCAGATCCGAACTTTTGTTCGCGCTTGACTTTGACGCCTCCTTCTTTCTTCGATTATTCTATCAGTTATTACACGAACGTTCACGCAGCAGGGTGCATTTTTAGTTTGTCAAAACTTTTAAGCTTGAAAATTAAATCTGAAGTGGTACCTCCTTCTTCTACATCTCCGTCTATAGGCGCGAAGAAAAGAGGTTGCTACGTATGTGAGAAAACTGACAACAAATCTTTTTACAAATGTCACCGTTGCCAAAAATTTATTTGTAAGGGTCATCTAGTGCAAACACATATGTGCTTGAGGTGCTCATAATGGTTTTTCTGTAACACATTACAGGACAAAATCATCACTAGTTAGATGTAAGCGTTCTAAAAAAAAAAGGTGTGAGTGCCGTTGTACTCACGGAGGATGTGTAAACATCTTACAATTATCTGCGGTCCGAGTTTAATTGGGGAATATGACGTCGTAGTTCGACATAAAGAAGTTAAACTTTTTCTATAATAAAATATTTATTATTATTATATTAGATTTATAACTTATTAGCAGCCCGTCCCGGCTTCGCACGGGTAGATTGTGGATTGATTTTGTCCGTCCACCATTGTTTAAATACATTTTTAATACAAAACTTTTAGTATTTTTCCCGGGCTACGCAATGGTCATATTGGATTTGACCTTGACCATGACCTTCAAGGTTATATCAAGGTCAAATTAATTTTTTTTCACGTTCAAATGTGTCCTTGACCATTTTTTTCATGTTACCTTTATTGTCAACGGAGGTCAAATTTAGGTCAAGTATAGTTCGACTTTTTGAACACCCTGTATAAGATTTACTAACTCAGAAACCTTCGCGGATATGCGTCCAACTGTTCCCCAAATTTTCATCGCAATCGGATGAACGGTTTAGGAAGGCATAATAATCATCCGTATCGGTACTTTTTGAACACCCTGTATAAGATTTACTAACTCAAACCTTCGCGGATATGCGTCCAACTGTTCCCCAAATTTTCGTCGCAATCGGATGAACGGTTTAGGAAGGCATAATAATCATCCGTACCGGTACTTTTTGAACACCCTGTATAAGATTTACTAACTCAGAAACCTTCGCGGGCATGCGTCCAACCATTCCCCAACTTTTCATCGCAATCGGATGAACGGTTTAGGAAGGCATAATAATCATCAGTACCGGTACTTTTTGAACACCCTGTATAAGATTTACTAACTCAGAAACCTTCGCGGGCATGCGTCCAACCATTCCCCAAAGTTTCATCGCAATCGGATGAACGGTTTAGGAAAGCATTTGATATTACCTTAAAGGTCACGGTCAAGGTCAAATCCAATACGACCACTGGGTAGCCACGGGAAAATCCTTAAAGTTTTGTATTAAACATTTTTCTCTAAAATGTTTTCCCGTTGAGATAATCCAGCTTGCGCGAATAGTATGCGCAGTAGCGCCACACACACACTGACGCAGTCACATGTACACGGCTTACGTCTGACGCTCGATTTCCCAGGAAGGTCCCACCGTAGAGCCATAGCATAGATGTTTACACATCAAAAAAATATTTTTATGTATGTTAATATTCGAAAAGCAATATTTAAATACGTATCCAGTATTTAGAAGTAAGTAATCAATACCAAAGTGTATTAAAAAATGGAGCAATAAATAGTAACGAACGTGTTATTATACCGCATGTCCTATGGCCAACCGCGCAGGTGAGCTGCGACCTGAATTCTTGACTTCGGCAGTATTTATGGTACAGTTAGAGTGGGCTTCAGACGAGTGCGCTGCATAAGAACGAAAAGTGTCGACTGCTCTTCTAATAGCTGTCAATTCGGGAGATCGAAGCGTTTCGTGTAACCTCAAAATCGTAAAGTTTTGAATTAGTAGTGAATAATTTGTAGAAGTGATGAGAAATAATCATAAATAATCTTCCGAATTGACATCTTAGGTATCGCTCACGCCACTTCGTAAAACTACTTCCTAGACACGCGCGGTGCTAGCGCGGAAACAATTTCTGAAACAAATAGGCACACACATGAGGCGTGTAATTCGGTTGGACATCGAAAAAACCCGAATGATTGTTAACTCTCACTTCTGAACATTACTTACCATTTATTCAAAGATTCACGATTTCGAGCTTTGACTTCGATCTCCCGAATTGATAGTCATCGGGAGATCAGACGTTTCACACTTTTCGTAAGAACGCAGCGTAAGAGCGAAAAGCGTCGTCTGATTTC
The DNA here is from genome assembly GCA_963678675.1 of Xiphydria camelus. Taxonomy (NCBI): domain Eukaryota; kingdom Metazoa; phylum Arthropoda; class Insecta; order Hymenoptera; family Xiphydriidae; genus Xiphydria; species Xiphydria camelus. The sequence continues at coordinate 13,390,493 of OY783192.1, read as the reverse complement.
CCGATGGCTGTCAATTCGGAAGATTATTTATGATTATTTCTCATCACTTCTACAAATTATTCACTACTAATTCAAAACTTTACGATTTTGAGGTTACACGAAACGCTTCGATCTCCCGAATTGACAGCTATTAGAAGAGCAGTCGACACTTTTAATTCTTATGCAGCGCACTCGTCTGAAGCCCACTTTCTAACTGTACTATAAATACTGCCGAAGTCAAGAATTCAGGTCGCAGCTCACCTGCGCGGTTGGCCATAGGACATGCGGTATATGTGGGCCATTTTTGACCCAAACAACCTCTGTGTATAGTCGAAATGAGTGACTATGGAAGCTTAAACCAGCTCTGCAAGAACATTTCATTCCAATTATGGTCCCATCTTCTTTCACTTTCCCATTAATTTCGTGAGGAGCATCTTTGAAGTGTGATGTTTGGATACAAAAAGCAAGGATGTTGATGCACAGACTTGAATTGTCAGTAATCACCCAGGTAGCACATCAACGTCGAAATGACGTTTTTTGAAGGTCAGTTCTGACGTCAGATGACGAAAAATATGACGTCATTTTAACGTCGCAAAGACGGCTAATTGCACATCCACACGACGTCAGAAAAATCACGTCATAATGACGTTCTACCGGACGTTGTGATGACGTAAAAAATAACGGTTCTAAAAGGTTAGGTCTGACGTATATCTTTTCATCGTGAGCGGTCACCCATCCAACTAGTGTCCGTACTTTTCGCTGCTTAACTTCGTTGATCGGTCGGTGTCCTCGAGTCCTCATCTGCTGCACGCTCTTGTGGTTAAGAATGTTATTACTATTGGTGTTCATAAGAAGTTTGATGAATAAATATATATTGATTTTCCTGTCAATAAGAAAGAGCTTGAATAAATAAGATTTTATAATTGTATTATTCTTTTCTCAACATTTTGATAATGATAAAAATGACAGAAAAGTTCCGTCAAAAAGACGTTGAATTTTGACGTCCAAGGTATGTCGTAAATATGACGTCCCTGTGACGTTAATATTACGACAATTGACGTCTGAAACCCTATACTGACCAAAAAATGACGTCTGAGACGTTATTCTAACGTCAGTGTGCTACCTGGGTCAACAATTTTCTAACGTGAATAAGATGCCCAGCATTCAACAAATCTTCACCTCCGCGCCAATTTTGGCAGCTGGGGTTTGTGTCACCAAATCTGCTAATTTCGTGTCCACTTATCTGCATTTTTTATTATAAAACGCACTGTTTTATATGGGCTAACTGACAGCGGAACCCTACTTACGCTAGTTTTTCGTTTCGCCACCAGAGCGCTTGGCCATAAGCCACGCCCCCGCCAAGGATCCCAATAAAACGATGAAGAGTTTTAAACGTAAATTTCAGTCACTACTCTTCCATGGGGTTAGGACATTTGGAAAAAAATTTTTAATAAATCATATAAATACGTTCTATGTTCATAAATATTCAGTAGAAAATTGCCTTTTCAATTTTCAATAACGTTATTTAAGGTCAAAATGCAATTAAGAGTGCTGAATTTTAAAAACGGCTATAGACGCATTACAATTGATTGAACACACGGTACGTCACAGCTTTCGTCGTATGGTTGTATCATCCAATCGAGGTTTCGGTAGTCTAATCTAACCTGCCGTAGCGCTATAATCGTAAGTAGACAGCAGACGCTCAACCCATTTGCTGAATTCAGGCTCGTACCATTTAAAATGATGAACGGGCTCTCTCGGTCATGTAGACAACTTAAGGATGTTTCGCCCCTATTGTAGAAGGGGAGTGGAGGTGGAAGGGAACAATACGATTTTCGTCAGTGTTCCAGTCCCTGAACAAAAAAAATGATTCTTTAATAACCTCCTGGAAGTTATATTTCATGATATCGGTCGAGCCATTATTTTTCTGTAACTTTACTTTATTATCTGTATCCTTAAAATGTGTCAAAAAAAATTATAGAAAAATATATTATAATTATTTTTAAAATATTGAAGCGGTCGAGAACAGCGGCAACGTCGCCCCATAGAGTGTTATAGAGAAATGTGGTGGCACAAGTTGGTAACATTGCCTCACTAGAGCTTACTAGTTCAAACCCCGAATTATTAACAACATCCAACAAAAATAATATAAATTATAGAGAAAAGTGCTGTTTAAATGTATAAACATTAATCATTGTGATTAATAATTTTCACAAAACGTGAGCTCTCCGTATACGCTACACAGAAGATGTAACGCTTTTAATTCCAACTTTTGCCACTAGAGCGCATGACGGTACCCATGCACGATCCCTATACTTGGCGCGCCCTGCGGAGTTGCCGCACTTCACGACTGCGCGCGCAGCAATCTCCATCGTAAGCGAATTTACCAAGATTTCTTAATTATTTGTTATAAATTACTGCCCTGATCGATGTGTGAGAATATACCATTTATTCTTTGCATAATAATCTAGCGGTATGCAAAGTTTCATTACGGTAACCCAATTTTCCATCGTTTTTTCTAAGTTTCTGTGAATTTCCCATAAGAGCACGGGTTAAATTGTCATTTTTATTTCAATTATAACTTTTTAATGAGTTAATCAAGAGACTTGAAATTTTGCATACGGTTTTCAAAGATATTAAACAATCTTGTAAACAAATTTGAGTAACTTCCTATATTTTTGATAATAGGGGTGAAACATCCTTAACACTGCCATGTGACCCTACTTACACTAATTTCACTCTTAGCCGCCAGAGCGCGTAACCTAGGAACAAGTTTCCCAATACTTAAATCTGAATTTGTTGGGAATTTTTGTGCGCACTATTTTCGAAAAATAGTTATTTTAAATTTGGATTGTTTTACATAGGCTCTCATGGCACATACGGCCAGAAAAAAAAGTTTCCATATTCCTTTCTCATAGATACAATGTTTATTTAGCGAAAAAATTATTTTGAACTTTTTGAAATTGACATGATCGTTTACGCGTTATGATGGAAAATATAATAATATATATCAATGGCCTCAAGTCAGAGGGGCGTATGAGCATACGCGTATAATGGCGTATACGCCTCTCTGACTTGAGGCCATCGATATAATAATATACTTAGACAAAAGTTTCAATTTACAGAAACTAGAGGGAAAAGTAGAGCTTTTGAGGGGCAGAAGTAGGTGATCGAAACAATTTTTGCGTGAACGTCTCGGACGTATCGGACATTCTGTTAATTAGTTGTTTCATATGAAAATCTAAGAAGCAAATTTGAAGGAAGAAATATCGAACATAGCTATCGTGTGAAGAACATAAGTGGAGAACATGTGTGAGTGCATAAAAACCTCTTTGTTGTACAAACTCCAACTGGACTAATCTACAGAAATATACAACAGAGAGGTTCTTATGCACTCGCCACGTGTTCTCTCTCGCATTTGCACGATTGCTATATTGCAGATCCAAGTCCGGACCTTGTAATCTTCAGAAGAACATCGAACTCTTTAGATTAAAGTTTAATTGTAGGTACATATCTAATCGTTTATATCTCGACATTCTTTATTAGAATTCCTGTATATGCTTTTTACGTATAAATGGTAAGCAGTTTAAGTTGTCTTGTGTTATCCTTGGCTTCTGATTCGTATTGATATAATCTTTTTTCAATCAAAATGTATATAATCTTCAGAAGAACATTGAACTCCTTTTAGATTAAAATTGAATTGTATAGGTACGTATTTAATCGTTTATATTTCGACATTCTTTATTAAATAGCCCCTGTGCTAGGGTTATTAATGACTTATACACCCTCAATAACTTTTCGGTTCTCCTTATACGTATCTTCGTAAAGCTAATATCGTGCCTTCACACACTATATCATCTCTCGCGCAATAGAAAAAGTAACTGTAAGGAATACAGAAGGGCACGCGCATACACAAAATACAAGAAGCGGGGCTTCGTGAATTTAGCATCGTCGGTGGAAGCTGTCGTTAACTTGCCTCGACTCCTATAGCCGCGTGTATGCCGCAAATTATCGAAAGCGTACCGTACTAGAAATTGTTTTCATCACTGTGATTTATAGAATTTGAACCATTTCGACAAAGGCATCGTAGTCCAGTAAAGATATCATTTTTCAAACAAATTTGTCCCGCCAAGCTGATTTTTTCAGGGTCGATGGAGGGGTGTCTCCCAAGTATTCAACTAAAATGTCACAGTCCACACCCCTTGTCGGGTGTTGCAATAGGGGTGGTTTCTTATTTTTTAAATTTTCTTTTTCCAGCTTGTGCATAATAATATTCTCTACAACTTTGCCGAATAACATTTTTTGGTACCTTTGATTTTTGACGGTACCCCATTTCCCATTATATGGGAAAACATTCACCATATCGCTCATGGGCTGCAACAGTGGCGTAACTCAAAATTGGAATTTTCCCAAGAGACGACTTTAAAGGTTGAATTATTATATTATACGCGAGCGTTGACCATTTGCTGCCAGATTATGATAATTATCATAGAATTTTCATGATAATTGTCATAATCTGGCAGCAAATGGTCAACGCTCGTATAATATAATAATTCAACTTTTAAAGTCGTCTCTTGGGAAAATTCCGATTTTGAGTTATGCGCGCTACGCTGCTACGCGCATGCGTAGATCAGTTGCCAACGGTTTGTGACTGCTCTGCGAACAAGGCTATTGCTGCCAACTCATATTCATCGAAATCTTTATTCATCGAAAAGAATTTGAATATCGAAATTTCTCCCATTTTTTAAAAATATAATAAAATTCACTTCTGTACCATTAGTGCCAGTACCTACAATTCATAACGACAATACTTCTCAGATGGCCACCGGTGGCGTTAAACGTTGCTTACTGTCGCGCCATCACCCGGCCATGCACGAACCCTATGATGAACGTTGCCAATTCTATTTCAGGTTATATTCTATCGTCAAAACACTACGTTTTGCTGTTTACGAACATCAATATCTTTGTCAAACATTCGGTGACCTTATGTTTTTATGGACTTAAAAGATTCTATGCAATTTTGTGAAGATATGGAAATGGTTTTATTTGATGTGTCATTCTTTGAAACATGTAGATATCGGCATTTAAATGTGGAAAAGTGGATTCTTCCATAAGGTTACATGTTAAATTTTCAAATTTCAAAATCAAAATTCTTTCTTAAATGCCCGGTAACCGGACCTGAAACTTTTCAAAAATAATCTTACGATATTAATCTCCATTCTACACAAAAATTAGCATTCTCTCTCAAATGTTTCATCTCGTGCAAGGAATACCTTAAGAAAGTTTGCAATAAACTCCGCCCACTTGAAACAGCCGGTCGAGCGACTTTGGTATCGTGATGTCACTAGCCATATAGGAAACTTGCACGAACTGTAGATGGCGTAGTAAATCGACGGCAGCACCACTTCTGGCGGTTATTAGAAGTATCAGCGTGCAATAAAGTATTAAGGCCATCACACACAAAATTCCGTAAGGCCGTAAGACGTAAGCGTAAGCGAATAGACCAATCAGGATCAAGTATTCCGTTGTGGTGGGGTTACGGACAACGGAATACTTGATCCTGATTTGTTTATTCGCTTACGCTTACGTCTTACGGCCTTACGGAATTTTGTGTGTGATGGCCATTAGAGTGATATCGAAATATTAACAAAATGTTAAAAGTAATTAAATATGGGTTTATTTCAATGAAGCACAACCTCAAAATAAACCAGAATTTTGTCAAAGGTTCAAAATTATTACAAGCTGGCCATGTTTTAAGGTATTCCTAGCGCGAGATGAAAAATTACAGAGAATGCTAATTTTTTTGTAGAATGGAAATGAATATCATAAGATTATTTTTGAAAAGTTTCAGGTCCGGTTACCGAGCATTTAAGAAAGAATTTTGATTTTGAAATTAGAAAATTTAACATGTAGCCTTATGGAAGACTCCACTTTTCTACACTTTAATGCCGAAATCCTCATGTTTAAAATTTATACACATTAAATAAAACCATTTCCATATCTTCAGAAAATTGCATAGAATCTTTTTAGTTCATAAAAATATAAGGTCACCGAATGTTTGACAAAGATATTGATGTTCGTAAACAGCAAAACGTAGAGTTTTGACGATAGAATATAACCTGAAATAGAATTGGCAGCGTTGCATCGGTTGCATCATAGGGTTCGTGCATGGCCGAGTGATGGCGCGACAGTAAGCAACGTTGAACGCCACTGGTGGCCATCTGAGAAGTATTGTCGTTACGAATTGTAGGTACTGGCTCTAATGGTACAGAAGTGAATTTTATTATATTTTTAAAAAATGGGAGAAATTTCGATGTTCAAATTCTTTTCGATGAGTAAAGATTTCGATGAGTATGAGTTGGCGGCAATATTTGACCGCAGTACACTGAATTCGGTGATTTATAGAGGTTATGTTTCAGAGCTGCACGGATATACGATTATTCTACTCAGGGTCGTACTCCTGTCATTTCATAAACCATGTGATGCGACGTTGCCAGATTTCCAATTTGAATATTTTTCCAAAATTTGAAAATGTAAATAATAAACTTGAATACTTATTGACCTTATCTTATTTATTCATTATCAGTATTATAGGGAATATGAGTCCCAGTCCGCAGACGCACGTTAAAATGACGTCATAATCTGGTGACTTATACCCAGATATGACGTGACTATATGACGACAATATGACGTGAAAATGACCTCCTAATGTCACAGACCGATGACGTGATTTATCTGACGTCATTTTCACGTCACGAAACGACGTGAATTTGACGTCCAAAAATATGTTTTTTTCACCAGAAATCCACTTTCAATTAAAACCACTGAATATTATTGTGTAAGTGTATATTTTGATAAAATACCAGAGAAACTGTGGTACATGATCAACTTTTATTCTTATAATTAACATAACAATAATTAAGGCACTATAATATTATATGCAATATACAAAAGTGTATTCAAGAGGATTATCAATATTTCAAAATGCGCAAATTATCGAATACAAATAAAAATGATGGTAGAGGATAACTGAAAATATATAATGTAATTATATGTAGGTATACTTCGACCGCCGAGAGATGAAGCGCGAAAAACTCAGTCTAAACGTTTAAGCACTACGGAATCCATATGCGCTCGGCGTTTTTCGCGCTTCTTCTCTCGGCGGTCGAACTATATAGGTATATACTTTCAAATAGAAATGTGGGTACATACATTTAAAAAATTTGTCTTTAAAATAATTGTCATACTTTTACACAGAATAGGGATTGCTATAAAACTATCATTATAAGCAGAAACAATGCATTTGCCATATATATCGGTAATAGACCAAATTTTAAGTTGTGAAATATTTTTTACCACAAAAATATTTAATTCGCTTGAAGGGTACGGAAGTGAATATAAATTTGAGTAATTATGAAATTCTTTTCCAATTATGTAAATCCCATTGTCTTTAGATTTTACGATATTATGTATTTCAATAACTTTATCCCCGTCTTTAGTTAAAGTATAACAATATCAGCTTTAGAGTGACTTACTACCGATAAACATAGGCCATAAAAGTTGATTTTTAAAAATTGTTCATGCCATTCAAGATTTTCGTGATGAATAAGCGGCCCTTTTGTGTGCTGACTATTAACTTCTACAACTGCAGTGTCATACTTTATTGGCTCTGATATTAATAAACTGTGTTCAGAAAGTCTGCGATGAATTTGTTGTAAAGGATTAGAAGGTCGTTTACTAATTAAGGATTTTAACTGCCCTAAATAATTTTCGAAGGGAAAAGCAGAAAAGTTATCCAGTTTACCAAACAATTCAACATCATCGCAGATATGTGAGAATAAATGGACATTATACACCATAAAATTCTAGACCATAAAGCTCTTTTAAATTATTTATAAAGACATTTATGACATCCCTAACAAATTGTATTCCAAATGTTGTTATATGTTTTGTACACAACAGTATAGTCACAGAAAAATTAAATAAAATAAAATTTTCATAAACAGCAATATCTACTATGTCTTTTAAAACACAGGGGCCTAAGTAAACTAAAAAAGTTCAAAATTCGGTGGCTTTCCAATATTGCAATTCATCTAATGACCGAGGTTTTCTATTAAATTCGATTGGCATTGAATTTCGAAAAGCGAGTAAACTTTCAGAAATAAGTTTTACTTTTTGACCAGGCAGTTTAGTTTTTAATGGGCCTCCAATCCAAGTATTCAAAAGCTTTCTCATAATTCCCAAACATACATTATGCATGTAGTCTATTGGAAAAGTTTGAATTAGATCGATGGGTAATTCAATTAAGGGAGTGTGAGAAATGTGATGTTCTTCATCCAATTGTTGACGAAAAGATTCATTTGTCCGTTTACGGCACTGTAAGCCATCCAAAACAATTTTATTTCAAAAATATTGTCCATGCACAGTGCATTTATCACACGCAGAGTACCCTGTGTGTGATTTTGTACATTTTAGATACGCCCTTGCAGGGGCGTCACATACGAAGCTATGAACCTCAAGTTTACAATTTTGTTTTGATGGACTAACAAAGCCATTTTTTAACAAATCATTCAGCTCGTCAACAAATGGCTTAAGAAATAAATCAAGAGGTTTCGGCTTACTTTTACCACAAAAAATAGACATTGTAAACGGGCTGCTGCATGGGATATTTTTAACTATGGCTAAAATTGGCCAAAACTGTAATTTAGAGCTCTTAAATAATGGGATGCCGTCAACATTAAACCCGAGTTGCAACTCATTAACATTATCGAAATTAAATTTAGACAGCCCATTTTTTATTCCAAAATAAATAAATTGACCAGTCTCTACATTAGAGACAGTGGTACTAGAAAGAGTGGAAAGTAAAGTGCGGCTATCAAGGGGTAGCTCAGGATGGAATTGAGAAAGCAAATGAAGAAGATCTGTTAAGGCAGTTTGAGAGATTTTATGAGTTAAAGACCATTGAGTTAATTTACTAAACAGCGTTTGAGATGTACTAGAAGCATCCGCCTCAGATTTTGTATTTGGAAAATTATGTATGTCTCTGTCATCATCAGTATCACTAGAGGATAAAATTTCGAAATTTGGAGTGACAGTAGTAATGTTAGTAAACTCACTTTTATCTTCGCTGACAAGGGGATTATTTAAAAAATTATTATTACCTAAAACTTCCGATCCATTTCTGACAAATTGGTTTGTAGCTTCTGACACCCTTCTACACATTTGCCTTCGGCCTACAAGTTCTTTCAACTTACGTTTAGACATTTTAAGTATAAAAATAAACGAAATAATAAACAATATTTTTACACTTTAATCGTCACGTTCAACAGGCATCTTCTGCATTCGCTACTTCGCATGCTTTAACCACACTTTCACTGCCTGTTCAACTTCGCTTTGAGTAGCAGCAGGAGATTTAATCTGTACCGCACCTGTAACAAAAAATAACAATAAATTTCAAAGTTTATTTACCAATCTAGGTATATTCAAAATTAACTCCTGCCGACCACCTTCAAACCATTTATTTTATATCCATAAACGCTAATTTTGTATTTTACACCCTGATGTGTATTTAGAAATATTCTCAGAAATATTTTATTATAATATAGGTACTTACGTATGATAGTCGAATTTAGTTTAGTTGTTCCAAAGGCTTTTTTATTGGATTTTTCACTCCTCTGTCCCGCAAAATTAAATCCTGTCGCCAATTTATTGGTTATTACTGTTCGCAGTATGCGATTTACTAATCCAGTTATTCCAGTACCACCCAAACTTGCTAAATAGGAAGCTTCTATAACATATTTTAATAGATAACCGAATTCGCTATTACCCAAGCAAATATGGTATAACGAATAACGAAATATCTCGCAAAAAAACAAAAAACTCACTCGTATTCACGAACTGAAACTAGTAGTAGTGCAACCATGGTTGAAGAAATAAGGCGCGAATTTTAAAGTATTACGCGAGTAGTTTTAGAACATAAAAAAGGGCAAAGTGAATAAAGAGGCGGGGGTTTCTTAAATAATAAAAACGATAATAATTTATATTAAATAGCATGTGTGAGTACGTATTCAATTATTTATTGTTGATGATAAAAATATTTTCTACTTTTATTAAATAAATAATAACTGAAAAAAATGCTTTATAAAGGTAGATAGAAGTATAGTATACCGCATGTCCTATGGCCAACCGCGCAGGTGAGCTGCGACCTGAATTCTTGACTTCGGCAGTATTTATGGTACAGTTAGAGTGGGCTTCAGACGAGTGCGCTGCATAAAAACGAAAAATGTCGACTGCTCTTCTAATAGCTGTCAATTCGGGAGATCGAAACGTTTCGTGTAACCTTAAAATCGTAAAGTTTTGAATTAGTAGTGAATAATTTGTAGAAGTGATGAGAAATAATCATAAATAATCTTCCGAATTGTGACACCTTAGGTATCGCTCACGCCACTTCGTAAAACTACTTCCTAGACACGCGCGGTGCTAGCGCGGAAATAGTTTCTGAAACAAATAGGCATGAGGCGTGTAATTCGGTTGGACATCGAAAAAACCCGAATGATTGTTAACTCTCACTTCTGAACATTATTTACCATTTATTCAAAGATTCACGATTTCGAGCTTAGACTTCGATCTCCCGAATTGATAGCCATCGGGAGATCAGACGTTTCACACTTTTCGTAAGAACGCAGCTTAAGAGCGAAAAGCGTCGTCTGATTTCCCGATGGCTGTCAATTCGGAAGATTATTTATGATTATTTCTCATCACTTTTCTACAAATTATTCACTACTAATTCAAAACTTTACGATTTTGAGGTAACACGAAACGCTTCGATCTCCCGAATTGACAGCTATTAGAAGAGCAGTCGACACTTTTCGTTCTTATGCAGCGCACTCGTCTGAAGCCCACTCTAATTGTACCATAAATACTGCCGAAGTCAAGAATTCAGGTCGCAGCTCACCTGCGCGGTTGGCCATAGGACATGCGGTATACTATACTTCTATCTACCTTTATAGGAGAATATATAAGTCGGTGTTTTTTATACTTTTAAATATATATATCACATATATCACCAAAAAAAGTCGGCAATATGACGCCATTAAATGACATCATAAATTCGTCATATAAATGACGTCATAATGTCGTCAGTTATTGGTCGACTGACGTGATTGAACCAGTGATGACCAGATTTTGACGTCATTTTGACGTGCGTCTGCGGACTAGGGTTTATTATATGACGTAGATTTACTGTTTTTTTGAGGGGCCCGCCTGTGCACCCTTAAATATCGCTCCTACGCGCTAGGAATACCTTAAACTGGTGTTGGTATCAAAAATTGTTGGATCTTTACTGAAAAAGAAGAAAAAATAGAAGAGATTATGTACACTATGTGCCGTCATAATGCACACAATTACTTTTTCGATTCCATTAATTTTAGTACATAAAAAACAATGCGAAACACTCTTACTGACACTCTACTTTATATAATTCTATAAATACGAGAATAAGTTTTGCTTTTGTACTTACACAAATTTTTGTACAGCTTTAATCCACAATTTGTGTTTATCAAATTTCCAAGGCCTGGGCCCCCTTTCTCGAACTCGCTCGTATCTTTGCGTGCACGCATCTTAACAAATAGACCAAGTAGGATCAAGGATAGGATTCCGTTGTCAGTAACCCCACCACAACGGAATACTTGAGTCGTTTGGTTTCAAAATCGGCCACCTCCGTATTTGATAAAATCGGCCATCTCCATTAAAAACATTATAATGTAGCAAAATCCTCCAAGAATTTTTGTATACACATATGGATTAGTTGTTCCGAAGCAATATACTTATAGGTATATGTACCAAGAATCGCATTAATTAATGCCTGTATTTCTATATGGTACATATTTTTTGAAGTCCTGACAAATTTGCTTACTTGGAGTTGGCCGATTTTGAAACCAAGCGACTCACTTGATCCTGACTGATCTATTCGCTAAGATACGTGCACGCAAAGATATGAGCGAGTTTGAGAAAGGTGCCCCTGTGGGTACTAGCCGATGGAAATGTATAAAAATGTATTTGTTTATTTTTATCATTGTGTACGTCTTCACCGCAGGGCTAAATCAGAGATTTAGTAATCCTCGTATTATTCAATCTTAAATATTTCACAGGCGGAAATACCTCTCGGATTAGTAAGTTTAATCCTACCAAATTGGCAGCATTAGACTTATTAATCCGATATAATCCTATAGATATCTGTGGTGGAGACAAAAAGTCTCTATACGAAGATTTCTAAATCTCGGATTTAAAGTAGTATGGTCACTCTCCAAAGTGATCGTTGAGTGTCCGTAAAAAAAGTCATTAAAAAACTATGATTTAAAATTGAAAATTCTCTTTGTGAATTATAAAATTTATGACGATAAGAATTCGTCGATTATTTTGATTATTTTTCACTTATTATTCAAATAATGTGCCTTCTTTGACTAGCATCTTTTTATGTGTGGCAACGCATATTATCAATGTGTTCGTAGCCCAGTAGAGAAAACCACGACACACACTCAAACGTTTGAGTGTATCGTGGGGAAAACGAGATCTGAAATGCACGCTTGTGTGAACCCACTCCACTGACACGACGTTGCCGCATCTACTCGACGCGCTATTTCCGAACACCGAGAAGCAGAAATTATAGTCCAAGAGCCAGAGCCAAAAAAGGTCTGAATTTAATAAGCCCAGTTTTTTTTATAGTTTATTACAGTGGTTGTGTAGACAAACATACTGCGGTCAGTCAAGCGAAAGCTGGGGCATATGTCTCAGGGACGCTATCAAAGTTGTCGTTCCTGCCGGGGTAATAATTTGAATTTAATAAGGTTGAAAATCGGTATACAACTTGTATATTGCATATAAATAAAGGTTACGAAGTCAGTCAGCTGAATGTGGAGGCGGAGCTGGTCAGTCAGCAAAAAAAGAAACGTTAATTTCGCGCGCGCTCGGCGTTGCAGGCGATTTCAAATCAGAGTATAGAAAAGAGCGCAGGTATACTCGTAGGGGGGGTAAGAGACAATAGCTCGGGGTCTGTTCCGTCGCACCGAGCGTACACATAGGTCGTAAATATCACGGACAATTCGTTAACAGCCATCTCCCGCAGTACCCGCTTTGACCGGTACCGTCATAAAAGTGATCCGAGCCGGCTAAAGGAGAGGAGTGTCCGATGCCGCCGATGAACAATTGGGGAATTTTGATACTTAGTTTTTCCATTTCGCCAGCGTCATCGACATCCTTCCCCTGGCCGATCAGGGTGCGTCGCGTCGCGTCACGTTAGCCCACGCTATCCCTTCCATTGGGCTACGATGCGAATATATAAATCGGGGCTAAAAGCGTGTCCTTCAATGTACTATCAACCATCAAGTGTCGTGTCTCAATTCGTGTTGTATTGAACAATGGTTAAACCGTAGTGAGTGACGCATGTGTTTCGTTTCAAAATGAACAAAATTTGTGTATTCTGCCTCAAGAAGTATCAGCTATTAATATCATTTACAGAGAAGACTTTAACAAATTGTAAAGCAATTTTACGAATTCGTGCAAAATATAATTTAACGTATGACAATATATCTTTGCCGTCGAATCCAGGACAAATTGAGTGCTACCATGTAGTTTGCTACAGAAAGTTTACGGCTTTAAGTAAAAAGTATAGACAAGAGTTAAGGTAAGATACAATTCAATATAAACATTTTGTGCAAGCTCAAAATAGTTTATTTCGTACTTATTATCGATATGACTTCAACGCCTATTGAAGTAAGAAGTTGCGTTGTTGACGTTTAAGCGAAATCAACGAATTTGATGATTCGGAGGCAGAATTTGATAATGAATGAGTTATTAAAATATTATTTGTAATGTCTATTCTGTACATATATAATACATTTTCAATATTATTATATTATAATTAATTAATAGCCTATTGAATCTAGTTCGTTAAATAATAATTTATATATTCGTATCGTAGCCCAATGGAGGGGATAGCGTGGGCTAACGTGACGCGACGCGCCCTGATCGGTCAGAGGAGGGATGTCGATGACGCTGGCGAAATGGAAAAACTAAGTATCAAAATTCCCCAATTGTTCATCGGCGGCATCGGACACTCCTCCCCTTTAGCCGGCTCGGATCACTTTTATGACGGTACCGGTCAAAGCGGGCACTGCGGGAGATGGCTGTTAACGAATTATCCGTGATATTTACGACCTATGTACGCTCGGTGCGACGGAACAGACCCCGAGCTATTGTCTCTTACCCCCCCTACGAGTATACCTGCGCTCTTTCCTATACTCTGATTTGAAATAGCCTGCAACGCCGAGCGCGCGCGAAATTTACATTTCTTTTTTTGCTGACTGACCAGCTCCGCCCCCACATTCAGCTGACTGACTTCGTAACCTTTATTTATATGCAATATACAAGTTGTATACCGATTTTCAACCTTATTAAATTCAAATTATTACCCCGGCAGGAACGACAACTTTGATAGCGTCCCTGAGACATATGCCCCAGCTTTCGCTTGACTGACCGCAGTATGTTTGTCTACACAACCACTGTAATAAACTATAAAAAAAACTGGGCTTATTAAATTCAGAGACCTTTTTTGGCTCTGGCTCTCCGACTATTAGTTATACTAAAGTATCAAACGGTCAATAATTTTCATCAATGGGTGTAAATTTTTGTTCCTTTTTCCCCGTTTTTTGGTATATTTTTTATATTTTAATCTTGGATTTTACATACAAACCCCAAGAGAGAGAGAGAGAGAAACGTGTCTTGCCCATAAGACTCTGGGTTATTTTCTACTCGGTAATTAATTTTTATCAGACATACTAAACGGTCAATCTACCCCAAATTGCACCAGGAGGTTTCTATTGATATTAGCTTGCATACATAATTATTTCATATTTAAATCTTGGAAATCGATTCGTGACCATACTACTTTAACGCTACGGTGGAGACGTAGTCAATAACCTTCCGTGGTGTATTATAACAACCTTTTATACAACATGTCATACGTGATGCTCCCATAGTTAAAAACAATGGCTATTAATGAATTGATAATTGTTTTTATTCTCCTTCGTATGAATTGCAAATAAACGTGCACGCGAACACTCCGACTAGTCACCGATAGGAGACACACCAATCTTCGTGCAGCCTGCGCGCCTTCTAGTATAGTAGACGGACCGAGAAAATCAACTTTGTTGTCCACTTTTCTTTACAAGTGTCCGAGTTTGTTTCTGATGATTTCAATATTTCATTACCTTTAAAACAAAACAAAAATCATCGAAAAATATCAATTTTTAGTGAAGTTAGAGGCATTTGATTACAAGAGCGCGCGGGCGCTACACTGCGCGTATTTATGTATACAAAATACGATATCTCGAGAACCATTCATCGTAACAAAATGAGATAAAAACCAATCGTTTCGTCTTGAAATTCTCTACATTTTTTCCACAGTATATCTCGATAACTTCTCAATAGTTTTCGAGATATTTAACCCTAGGGTTAAATATCTTGAAAACTATTGAGAAGTTATCGAGACATACACAGAGAAAAAAAATTCTTTGGATCAAAGAAATCGAATTCTTTGGTTTTCAATTCTTCCACTTAAAGAACGCGTCTTTAAGTCAGTGATATTAGTATTTATTTGAAGACTGCATTTTTCACTTGAAAGAAATGACTATCGAATTTTTTTCTTTCCCCGTAAGAAATATTCTTTCAAATCAACAAGAAACGTCTTTCCGTCAATAACTCCGATGTCTTTAATGCTAACGCAGTTTTTCTTTAACTGAAAGAAGTATAGTATAGTCATTGTGAATTACGTATTTCTTTGAAACAGATTGTTTCTTTAAATCAACACATGAATTGTTAGAATCAAAGAACGCAGAATAATCGTTGTAATAATTTGCTTCATTCCACTTGAAGAACGCGTCTTTCAAGTCAATGATTTTACTATTTATGTGAAAAGACTGCATTTTTCACTTGAAAGAAATGACTTCTTTGAATATTTGTCTTTCCCCGAAAGAAATATTCTTTCCAATCAACAGAGAACGTCTTTCCGTTAATAATTCTGACGTCTTTAATGGTAACGCAGTTTTTCTTTAACTGAAAGAAGTATAGTATAGTCATTGTGAATTACGTATTTCCTTAAAACAAATTGTTTCTTTAAATCAACACATGAATTGTTAGAATCAAAGAACGCAGAATAATCCTTGTAATAATATGCTTCATTCCACTTAAAGAAAGCGTCTTTAAGTCAGTGATATTAGTATTTATTTGAAAAGACTGCATTTTTCACTTGAAAGAAATGACTTTATCGAATTTTTTTCTTTCCCCGAAAGAAATATTCTTTCAAATCAACAAGAAACGTCTTTCCGTCAATAACTCCGACGTCCTTAATGCTAACGCAGTTTTTCTTTAACTGAAAGAAGTATAGTATGGTCATTATGAATCACGTATTTCTTTGAAACAAATTGTTTCTTTAAACCAACACATGAATTGTTAGAACCAAAGAACGCAGAATAATCGTTGTAATAATTTGCTTCATTCCACTTGATGAACGCGTCTTTCAAGTCAATGATTTTACTATTTATCTGAAGACTGCATTTTTCACTTGAAAGAAATGACTTCATTGAATATTTGCCTTTCCCCGAAAGAAATATTCTTTCAAATCAACAAGAAACGTCTTTCCGTCAATAACTCTAACGCCTTTAATGCTAACGCAGTTTTTCTTTAACTGAAAGAAGTATAGTATAGTCATTATGAATTACGTATTTCTTTGAAATAAATCGTTTCTCTAAATCAACACATGAATTAACACGTAATATTGAGGGAAAGTGAACACGAACCTAACTACCTAGGTACTGATCGCTACTGGCAGAGCGTGAGATCAAAACGTGAAAACTCGAACTCTATGATCAATACTTATAAAATTCCTTCAGCGAGTGTAAGAGGCTTGCCTGAAGGAATGACTAGAAATTAAATCTAAGCTAAAAATGGGTATAAAGGACCCAGAATAATTGCAAGTCAGAGGGACTAGGACACCGCGCGTCACCGAGGGTAAAATCGGTCACTGTCGGTAAAGATAAAATCGCTGTGCTAAATAACCCGTTTGCCCGCTATGTGGCGAATATTCTCGGATGCAAATTTATGTTTTAGTATTTATAAGAGCAACGTTGAAAAGTGTAATGGTTGTCGCTTTATGGATCAATTGGGGCTTTGATCAACTGGTTTTTGGAAGTGGGTGAGGTGTCGTGAACTCGCTCCAGCCTTCCCGCTGGTTGTCTTGGTACTACAGTGCTTCCAGGACCGGCCCATTAGTCTCTTGCAAATATTAGTTTTCTTCGCACAGCAGTCACAAACTATTTAGTCCAGTCATTGAAGTCCTGAATTAGAAATAATTAAAGAGGATCTGAATTTTTTACAGTAGGTACTGTTTGCCCCCTACAACAACTTCCTGATATTTTGAAGGATCATCCCCGGTCGGATTGTTTAAAAAAGAGATGTAAACAAAAAAAAACCGATTTTTTGCGAATATCTCTTCAACTTTTAAGAATAACGAGAAAATCTTCAAATAGAAGTTGTAAACAATCGAATTTATAATAAAAAAGTCTTAGTAAAATTTTTTCCTATATGCAATAGGGAAGCGGCAAAATGCGTTCAAAGTTTGCGCACCACCTAAGGGAGCATGCTGCGCTTAAAAAATTCATAAGAAATCGAAAAATTACTCTTTTTCGATGATTTTTTTTTTAAATCGCATCTACAGGAGTAGACCTACATTTTGAGCGATATAGAAAAAAAAATTAATACATTATTAATGCGATTATTGATTATTTTAGATTTTAAACCGATTCTTTTCACTGAAAACATTGGGGAACAATTTTTTTTCTTTTAACTTGGTATTCGTTAGATTATTATCTAAAAAAAAGTCCTCTACGGCTTCGCACTGAATACCTTCTGTGTGGAGATATAATATAATATAATACAACTGATTTTCTGGTGAGTGGCAGTCCTGAATGAAATCTGTGGCCGCACCACTGTACTAGGGACCGACAGAGAACGCGCATATATTCCCGACTCTCTCTTAGTCATAAACGCGTTCTGCACTGCGCGAAGCCGTCTGTGCCTCTACCAAGGAGTAGGTGTCCAACTACCTGCTCTTTACCTCTGTAGACCTTCGGCACGCTGCCAAAAAGTGCAATGGTAGTATCATGTATGCCCTTTGAGGTTTCGGTAATAATGCATATGCTGATAAATGACCAAGCAAAATTGACAGGTCCCCGTGGAACTTGTGTTGGAGAAGTTAATTACTTATTGCAAAAAAAAATCGCATCTTGCAATGATAGTATCACGTATGCCGAGCATGTGAAACGATATTTCATAGAAAAAATAATATATATTGAAGAGAGAGAACGATCGGCATACGTGTATCGTAGGGACTAAGGGTCGGTATATGCTCTAAAAAGTGTTGTAAATTCAGAATTTTTTAAATGATCATATCACATATCATGTCCGACTACCTACTCTTAACCTCTACTGCGCCATGAGGACGACAGAGGTGGGAGCTAAACATTATTTCTCTCTGTTGAAACACGTAGTGCGTGCTAGCGACGAATAAACGTTGTTGGAGCAATGCAGGCAATTTGTTAGTGTATAGTAATATCCATTTTATTAAGGAAGAAAATTCTTTTATTTTGTGGGTGATTGTAAATTTTTGTTTCTATTTTTACAATACCTTTAATTCAGAATTATCTTCTACAGGTGTCATCAAAATACTCCTGAAATGTTGAATTATACAGTTTTTTATTTGGGCACAGAAGTTTTTAACGTTTAATAGAAAATTTCAAAAATAATACAAAAATTATAAATACCTATTATATTATAACACATAAACTTAAACTTGTTAATCCATATCTTCAAATATGATTATAAATAATTGAATTTTTTTCAATACAGCATTTTTAGAAATTTCAAAAAGAATCAAAATCAATATCATTATCTATATCATCTTCTTCGAATTCATAAACGAAATCTATCACTTTGCACGAAGGTAAATATAAAAAAACCTGTTAAATAAATTTCAAGCATGCTTGGTTTTTCATTCTTCTATTTTTCTGCTAGTTATTTTAACCCTTCTGAGGTCACGCCTTTTCACCCACGCTTCATTAATATATTTTCTCCATTTTTCTAATAAATGTAGAGCTATCATATTATAAGCACATCGTATTCGCGACACTTCACTGACGGAATACGTAGTCGGTGATCATTCAAATGGAAGTAGTTAAGCAATTATGACGATTTAAAAAAAATGCGGGGCCACGCTCACCGCGCGACCTCAGAAGGGTTGAAAGTAATGGAAGACAAAAATTTGTGTACTCGTATTTTGTACACTTCTGAATTTTTTTGACCAAAAATTAATAAAGCAGTTTTTGATATTTAGTTTGTCTTGAAGACATCGTTAAAAATATAATACATGCAAAAGTTATTCCATGTCATTTGGCCTATTCGTTGGAATTGGTTAAAGCCCAGCTAACAATTTCATGTTCTATACAAATTATAAGAACGTTTCTAGAGCAAATTTTTTAGAGCACTGTTTCTTCTAAGAACATTTTCAAAGCGTTCTTACAACACTTATACCATAAAAATGAGCACCGTTCTATAGAACTTTTTAGTTCTTGAAGCTGTTCTGTAAGGTCTGCGGGAAACACTTAGAGAATTGTTGAATAAATGTTCTCACAAGTCTCTTAAAGAATTTTTATAACACAGTTATACAAAGCAATCTCATAACAATTCTATAGCAGTTCTAAAATGTTGTCTTAGAATTCTGGCATAGAACAAATAAAGAATACGTATATAATTATTCTTTAGGAGCGCATATTGTTTCGTTATACAATTTTTGGGTTGCATGGTATTCTATTTAGAGAACTTTAAAATCGTTTAATTGTATCTTTTAAAAACAAAATATTTATGTATCGCATAATGGTAATTTTTTGACGCGCCCTTAGTTTACCTTATATTACCTTATGATTTTGATTCTTTTTGAAATTTTTAAAAATGGTGTATTGAAAAAAAATTCAATCATTTATAATCACATTTGAAGATATGGATTAACAAGTTTAAGGATATATGTTATATATTTATTTATATCATGTATTTATAACAAGTATTTATAACAAGTACGACATTCTTATTAACGCAAATGAGAACACTGTTTATGAATTCGAAGAAGATGATATAGAAAATGATATTGATTTTGATTCTTTTTGAAATTTCTAAAAATGCTGTATTGAAAAAAATTCAATTATTTATAATCATATTGAAGATATGGATTAACAAGTTTAAGTATATGTGTTATAATAATAGGTATTTATAATTTTTGTATTATTTTTGAAATTTTCTATTAAACGTTAAAAACTTCTGTGCCGAAATAAAAAACTGTATAATTCAACATTTCAGGAGTATTTCGATGACACCTGTAGAAGATAATTCTGAATTAAAGGTATTGTAAAAATAGAAACAAAAATTTACAATATCACCCACAAAATAAAAGACTTTTCTTCCTTAATAAAATGGATATTACTATACACTAACAAATTGCCCGCATTGCTCCAACAACGTTTATTCATCGCTAGCACGCACTACGTGTTTCAACAGAGAGAAATACTGTTTATAGCTCCCACCTCTGTCGTCCTCATGGCGCAGTAGAGGTTAAGAGTAGGTAGTTGGACATGATGTGTGATATAATCATTTAAAAAATTCTGAATTTACAACACTTTTTAGAGCATATACCGACCCTTAGTCCCTACGATACACGTATGCCGATGGTTCTCTTCAATATATATTATTTTTTCTATGAAATATCGTTTCACATGCTCGGCATACGTGATACTATCATTGCAAGATGCGATTTTTTTTTGCAATAAGTAATTAACTTCTCCAACACAAGTTCCACGGGGACCTGTCAATTTTGCTTGGTCGTTTATCAGCATATGCATTATTACCGAAATCTCAAAGGGCATACATGATACTACCATTGCACTTTTTGGCAGCGTGCCGAAGGTCTACAGAGGTAAAGAGCAGGTAGTTGGACGCCTACTCCTTGGTAGAGGCACAGACGGCTTCGCGCAGTGCAGAACGCGTTTATGACTAAGAGAGAGTCGGGAATATATGCGCGTTCTCTGTCGGTCCCCAGTACAGTGGTGCGGCCACAGATTTCATTCAGGACTGCCACTCACCAGAAAATCAGTTGTATTATATTATATTATATCTCCACACAGAAGGTATTCAGTGCGAAGCCGTAGAGGACTTTTTTTTAGATAATAATCTAACGAATACCAAGTTAAAAGAAAAAAAATTGTTCCCCAATGTTTTCAGTGAAAAGAATCGGTTTAAAATCTAAAATAATCAATAATCGCATTAATAATGCATTAATTTTTTTTCTTTATCTCTCAAAATGTAGGTCTACTCCTGTAGATGCGATTTAAAAAAAAATCATCGAAAAAGAGTAATTTTTCGATTTCTTATGAATTTTTTAAGCGCAGCATGCTCCCTTAGGTGATGCGCAAACTTTGAACGCATTTTGCCGCTTCCCTATTGCATATAGGTACAAATTTCACTAAGACTTTTTTATTATAAATTCGATTGTTTACAACTTTTATTTGAAGATTTTCCCGTTATTCTTGAAAGTTGAAGAGATATTCGCAAAAAATCGTTTTTTTTTGTTTACATCTCTTTTTTAAACAATCCGACCGGGGATGATCCTTCAAAATATCAGGAAGTTGTTGTAGGGTGCAAACAGTACCTACTGTAAAAAATTCAGATCCTCTTTAATTATTTCTAATTCAGGACTTCAATGACTGGACTATATTGGCAAGCGGTGCTTTTAACAATCTGCGCATGCATGGATCAGTTGCGTTTTACTTCCAGTGAAAGATCTAGCTCTCTCTTCAAAATACGGCGTTCATCTGATCAGAGACAATTTTACTTGGACCAAAGGAATATTATATTTTCAACTGGAAGAAATATTTCTTTACTTTAAATTATTATGCCTTTGACTAGATGACCTATTTCATGCCGCGAAAGACGCGAGTAATTGTCTTGAATACAACTTTTTTTCGAGGCAAATATAGATATCTCAGTTAGGAAGAAATATTCTGTTCCGCCGAAGACATATTTCTTTGACTATAGATGACCTATTTCTTGCCGCAAAAGACGCCAGTAATTGTCTTGAATACAACTTTTTTCGAGGCAAATATAGATATCTCAGTTAGTAAGAAATATTCTGTTACGCGTAATCGGCGCGCCGAAGACATCCTATTTCTTTGTTTCAAAAACGCACTTCTTTTGCCAAATAACATCACAGTTCGAATCGAAGGTACAAGGATTCAAAATAAATAAATGCTCCTTCATTTGTACAACTGTTTCTGTCGGACCAAAGAAATATATCTTCCATTGAAATATTTGCTTTCGATGAAAGATTTCTTTGGACTAAAAAAATATAGTTTCGGAGATATACAAAGAAATATTTCTTTCAACCCGAATAAAATGTCTTTGATCCAAAGAATTTTTTTTCTCAGTGTACTACGGAAAAAATTTAGAGAATTTCAAGACGAAACGATTGGTTTTTATCTCATTTTGTTACGATGAATGGTTCTCGAGATATTGCATTTTGTACCGTGAGTGCACCGGTATCCGTCCTTGTAAGATTTTTTAGCGGGAAATGTAATATTTAATTACCATGGCCAAATATAGAAAGAAGAGTAAATATAATACAACGGTGGACTCTTTTTCATCGATAAAAAAATTAAAAAGTTTGAAAAGGGATTCATAATAATTAAATAATAACATTTTAAAGTGAATAGTCAAGAGGGTCAGTATCCGACCGTCTGTTTTCGCTCTGCGCTGCTACCGAATGACGTAATTTTACAATAATAAAATGTCTTTTTTAACACTTCTAATAATTTTAATTTATATTACAATATATTATTCATCGATTTTAACATATTTTAATACGTTTATTACTTACATTTTGTCGTATCCATCTGAACTACTGATTTCCAATCCTAACCGACTCTTCTAACGAAATACATTCAAAGCATGATGTTAGCGCCATGCATCGAAACAAATTAATTAATTTTAAACATTAAAAAATGTTAAATATTAAATATTTCCATAATCGACCTTCGGTGGACAGATACCCATACACGGTCGGATACCGGTGCACTCACGGTACATAAATACGCGCCGTAGCGCCCGCACGCTCTTGTAATCAAATGCTTCTAACAGCCCGTTCACACGATACGGTTTTTTCGTTCACACGATGCGGTTTTTCACCGTTTCGGTAATTTTACCGAATAGCCCGTTCACACTATACGGTTTTTCACCGTTTCGGTAAAATTCTACCGAATCGGTCAGCCCCCTGACACTATACCTATCTCGGCTACGGCTCTGGCAAGTGTTTCGCACACGTCGAGTGGACGTGTCAATCAATCGCCCGGGCGTCGAAACAGTGCCGCTCGAGCGAATGCAAAGGATACTCAAAAACAATTTTTATTACATTACTTTGCAATTTTATTAGATCGTTTATAACGTTTTATAAATTTATTTTCAGGTAGAGCTTTTCGTGTAATGCGAAGAACATGGCGCCATCGCATACGCAACGATATATCGTCGCTGGCACTTTTCGCAAGTGCAGAGAACGACGATATATCGTCGTCCGGTACTAAAAGGGTTAAAATCATTGTTTATTGTCGTGCCATCACCCGGCCATGCACGAGCCCTATCAGTACGAAAACTATCCTGTCTGAACACTTCGATGCATAAACATTGCCACTAGCAACCGATTTGATTATTTTCCCGAATCGGGCCATTCGGTTTTCAGTGACAAGACCGAATGTCAGTTGCGACCGAATCGGTGAAATTGCCGTATGCATTTCGAAGACGTACCGTGTGAACGCGCCCATTTAAATGTATGCGCCACTGCAGCACACGGTAAAAAACCGATTCGGTGAATTTACCGAAACGGGAAAAAACCGTATCGTGTGAACACGACCCGTTTCGGGCTCTCGCGCCATCACCCGGCCATGCACGAGCCGTATCGTACGAAAACTATCCCGTCTGAACACTTCCATGCAAACTACATTGCCACTAGCGACCGATTCGGTTATTTTACCGAATCCGGCCATTCGGTTTTCGGTGACAAAACCGAACGCCAGTCGCGACCGAATCGGTGAAATTGCCGTATGAGTTTCGAAGACGTACCGTGTGAACGCGCCCATTTAAATGTATGCGCCACTGCAGCACACGGTAAAAAAACGGATTCGGTAAAATACCGAAACGGGAAAAAACAGTATCGTGTGAACGGGCTGTAACTTCACTAAAAATTGATATTTTTCGATGATTTTTGTTTCGTTTTAAAGGTAATGAAATATTGAAATCATCAGAAACAGAAACTCGGATACTTTTAAAGAAAAGTGGACAACAAAGTTGATTTTCTCGGCCCGTGTACTGTACTAGAAGGCGCGCAGGCGAACCGTTATAGGTATAGGGCTAGGGGGGGGGGGGTTAGGGTTAGTGACGTCACAATGACCAGTGCCGGCGTTTCACTGAGGAGGCGTGGCCATGCTACTTTTAAAGTAATGTTTTTGGGGTAGAATTTTTTTTATCAAGTTTTTACTATTGGTACTGTGTTTTGAATAACTTTAACTATTATGTTTGCTGTGTTTCATGCGTAATAAAATTTTAGGATACAACCCAATTATGAAAAGAGGGAAAAATTGAAAAATAAGTAAAAAGGTCATTACATCTCTGAAGAGGGTTTAAGGTAGTTGGGACTCGATTTCATGTATCAACAAGAATGGAACCCCGGACTTATTTTTAAAAAATTATATTTAAATACACTATAGTGCCAGAATATATTTAATGTTATTTGTAGTGCACTATAATCATTAAAATAATGTTTTTAATTAATTTTTAAAATAAAAAGGTAAAGGGCCCCACAGACGATCAACCAGGTTGGTCAACTTTGCTGTCAATTTGCCGTATTGAAAGGGATGTTGAATGTCTGTAGGCAGGTTGGTAGTTGAAAATTCAAGGGCTAACAATAAAGTTTACAACAAAGTTGACCAACCTGGTTGATCGTCTGTGGGGCCCTTAAGAACCTTGTAACGTCACGTTACTGCACTACCTCATAGACATTGGTGTGTACATACATCACGCCACACACGCGTAAAACTGTCCTGGGGAGTCGTGGCAACGCAGCATGTCAGTTGTTATTGTGATATGTAAAAATGGCAGGAAATTTTCGCCGACTGCCTCGTGCAACGTTGCCACATTGACTTTCGTGCTCCCCTCCATGCGACAAAAATTAATAAAAGTGCAAAGTGCGTGACGCTTTCTACGTAATTATTGCAAAAACTAAATGATGTACCAATATAATTTTTTTTTAATTTGTTGAGAAAGAATCATTCTACACTTGACAGTTTTTTCAAACAATTCTTAAGAACAATTTCTGAGATATGCCGCGTTAAGTGCGTTTTATAAACGTTTGCTCTGTGTAATTACATTGGGTCAATGGGAAAAGTAAAAATTTTAAAAATTAATATCTCAGCTTTTAAATGGTAGATCGACTTCAATCTTGGTAGAAAGATGCATTGTGGTATGAAGAATATACCATAAAAATTTGAAGTAATTCCTAAGAAACGTCAAATCGAGTCCCAACTACCTTAAAGAGGAACCGAAACGTCAGACGTGTATTGATTCTTGTTGTTGTTTGGCCTGATTATTACCTATTGAAAATTAAATTAAATTAATTTGAAGCTACTGCAGGCAACAGAAGTATTACCTTAAGAATTTTCTAATACTGGTAAACAAATTTTTATCATTAAAGAGAGAAAATGAGATTTCTCCAAGAAGTGAGGAGCATTTATGGGGATAGAACAGGATCGGAGCTGTCTCAACTGATGAGGGTTTGGAATAGGATTGTCATTTTGGGGGAGCAACTTACGTTCTTGATTAGATGCAAGAAAATTAACATCTTGCCGGGATATATATTGGATAAAAATTTTTTAATTTCAATTATGATAATTTGAAAGTTTTAACGAAGGCAAATAATTACTATCGTAACACGTTTAACAAAAGAATTCTGAATTTAGAGATTCAGGATGCTTCTATAAATTTAATGAATTTACAGAAATCAGCTAAGTTTTTGGAAAATAGGTTAAAACGAATTTTACCCGTAGACGTATTCAATAGGTTCATTACATCTCTGAAGAGGGTTCGAAGAGGAACCGAAACGTCAGACGTGTATTGATTCTTGTTGTTGTTTGGCCTGATTATTACCTATTGAAAATTAAATTAAATTAATTTTAAACTACTACAGGCAACAGAAGTATTATCTTAATAATGAAATCTACAATAAATTTGAAATTCATCCATGACAAACGTTAACACTGACAAACACGCTATAGTTACTTGTTACCAAGGTTTTGCAAAAAATTACCGCTAAGAGTCGCTGTTTTTTAGCTCGTGCACGGTCCCTATTGGTATTGTGTTTTGAATAACTTTAACTATTATGTTTGCTGTGTTTCATGCATAATAAAATTTTAGGAAACTTCCCTATTGTTCTGCGCCATGAGAAGAAGGAAATTTTACGTTTTACCGTTTCAATTTGATTACCAATAAACCTCCGCAATGTTATATTCTTCGCTTCGTCTTACGAAGCCCAGATAGAAAAGTCTGCCACAGGATTAGTGCAGTGCCGCCAATATACCGCCAAAGTTGATGCAGACCTTGTTAAAGCACGTCGTGTCGGTAGAACCTGACATTTCTACCGTGGCATTGTACCGCAGTTCTAGAGATTTTAAATTCCGGCATATTGGAGGCAAAATGCATGTATACTGCCAGTACACTGTTAATACAGGAAGACGGTATATTACCGGGACGCTGTGCAGCTATACTACCGCAATAATGTGAAAAAGTGTGCCACAGGATTAGTGCAGTGCTGCCAAGGCCGCCAATAGGTATACCGCCAAAGTTGATGCAGACCTTGTCGAAGCACGTCATGTCGGTAGAACCTGATATTTCTACCGTGGCATTGTACCGCAATTCTGGAGGAACTTTTCTATCTGGGAGCTTATCGAATTATTTCTATTCTATTTCGATTCATTCAATTGATCTCCATATTATTATAATATATAACTCGTCTTTGCTAATTTAACATTACTTTCAGAATTCCACAAACCGACGATCTCAGAGAAGAAGTTTACGAAATCGACACGGACGCGGATCAAGTGGACGAGGTACGTTTGTTTTGCCAACTGTCTTGTATATTTTTCATTTACATAATTATTTGATTTCTTGAAATTCGAAAAGAAAATAATTTCAACCATCTTTTCTAGGGCCCCACCAAGAGTGATAGTATAACGAAACAGGGTTATCTAATGAAAGGGCCTGAAATTGGAAGTAGCGATCGCATGTTCGTTCACATCGGCTCGAAGTCATTTAAAAGGCGCTTCTGTCATCTGAGACAGGAAGTTGACGGGACTTACATCCTCGAGTTCTTCAAAGACGAAAAGAAAGGGGAAGCTAAGTTGGCAATCGTGATGGATTTTTGTACGGAGGTCGCGAGGAACCCGAAGCGCGGAAGATATTGTTTCGAGCTGAGAATGAGCGGTACGCACAAATCGTACACGCTAGCTGCAGACAATGAAAATGAATTGCAAGATTGGCTGTTGAAATTGAGTTCCGTACTGCAACATTATAAGCAGCAGGAAGAGAAACGAGCCGCGTCACTGGAACGGGCTTGCAATACGCCACAGCCTTCGCCTCAACCGATGCAGGTAAAATGCTCGATGAACGCGTATCACGCAATTCGTACGGTATGATATATTCCGCATATAAAACGACGAAGAAAATGGAAGTAGCGCTAATGATTTCTGTTTTTGTTGGTTCACATCGAATAGTTCTTTCGATACAATAGGCTCTCGATCATTTTTTGGGCTCTGAGCTGACGGGGAAGTCGACATGGAAAGTTAACGAATGCTCTTCCATCATAAGCGTTCAATTAGCTAAACTCCGGCTTTTGTTTTGTATATATGTGTGATGCACACGTGCAATAATAAGTAATAATACGTTGTTCATATTGGGATTGGATTAAGACGTACTGCGTTGCAGTTTGAACATCTATAATTTGCGAAGAAACTCAGAAAGTCATCGAGAGTCTGCTGTATGCACGTAGTACAATGTGGTTGCTCTGAAACATCGCTAAGAAACCAAAGTAGGAATAATAGGAAAGCACTGTGACGAGCTATTCACCAAGGAATTCTGTAGATTATCGGCGGTAATGCGTAAAATCGTTGGTAAAATCATTCATAAAATAACGAGTAGGCCTCCAAATATTGGTAGCCAAATCGGACGTACGCGGACGCTATACAAAGAGTATATTTTATTTTCATTCTACGAGCAGGTATACGGCACGCTGAAGGGTTTGGAACAAAGTATGAATCCTCAGCTAATCAAATATTCGAGAGAAACTGACATCAGTATAGCATTAGCCAGGCGCGAGAAGAGAAAACGATTGTTCAGCATATATCCGCACATACTCCACCTTAAGAGTCCCGTAGACCGTAATCCTTTCGAAAGTAGCATAGATCCGTACAAAGAACAATTCGGCCAAAGGATCTTAATCAGGTGCGAAAGTCTGAAATTTAGATTACAAGCTCCGATAGATGAGAAAGAGACATTATGCCAAGTCGAACCGTATAAAACGACATTGTGCCTGTTCGACGCGAGGAATGGACGAAAACTGACGGAAAATTTCCAATTCGACGTCAATCACGAAGTCGTTCGTAGCATGGTGCAAGAGTTCCGACCGTCCGGCGTTTTGACGGAGAATGAAGAGAACGTGAAATTACCGGACGACTTGATAAACATACCGATGGAGTGGATCATGTTTCCCAAGCAGGTAAAAGATTTTCCTACGAAAACGCAGTACCGCCTTTTTAACGAAGTTTGATATAACACGAGAGACGTTTCAATCATAGGCGATCTTAAGCGTCAGCAATCCCCATCCCGATATATTTCTTGTGGTGAGGATTGACAAAATTTTGCAAGGAGGCATATATCAGGCTTCCGAACCATACATACGAGCTACAAAGGACCCACGCTTAGGCTTGAAAGTTCATAAGCAAGTTAAAGCTTGTTGCCAAAGGTAACGGGCGCATGTATATGGAAATTGCACTTACCGTTCTGTGTAATCATTGTTTTATTTCGGAGTCATTTTCACAATTTATCATTTTATTATGTATGTAGTATATGTGGCATTTGTTATTCGTTTTTTTTTCAGATTGGGGAATTATAGAATGCCTTTTGCTTGGGCTGCGAGGCCGCTCTATAGATTGTACAGTAACGAATTAGACACGTCTACAGACTTTCCAGCTATTTACAGGCAGGAGGGAAATAAAATGAGAGACGAAGAATTCATCAAATTACTCTCCGAATATAGGAAGTACGTACTTTTCTGCTTCCTATAAGTTAGTGGTGTGGGACCGGTAATGTGTTATATCTTAGAGACTCCGTCGTGCAATTCCAATGTGTAAATACTTATAACCTTTTTATGTAATTATTCGAGTATGCGCTTAGAGGAGAAATGTTGGTCATGGTTGAAACCAAAATAGGATAAGGATGGAGTGGAAGTTTCTAGCTTATTCTAACGATGATAGACATCTGCATGCTTACAACGCGTACGGAGGATTTATTTTTCTTTTGTCGCAGACCTGAGAAGCTTAATAAGTTGGCTGTAATACCAGGATGGTTGAAAATAAAAGTGGAGATCATAACGGACATTCCCGAAAGTACGTATCATACGTTCGTACGAGCTTAATCGCGAGCATATACAGTGTTCGAGTGCAAAGTAAGCAAAGAAACTCATAGTTTTATGTTTGTTGCCGTGGTACATTTCTGAGATTGAAACGGTGCAAGTGCAATTTTTCACGCACATGACACATGCATATACACAGTATCAATCTCAAAAAAGTACTATGGTAATCAACATAATACTACGGATCTCTTTGTATACTTTGCATTCGGACATAGGTACTATAAAGCCTTCATTTTATAAGGCTTCTTCTTATTCGACTCTTACTTCAGTGCTACATTTACTGCTTTTCAGACACTCTTACGACATCTTTCGCGCCGTTAAAACCATTCCCAATGCCACCCAACGCTGAACCTACTTTAGAAGTAGCTGAATTCGAGAGTTCATCGGAAAAAGACGTCCATCCTTACACGACATATGTCAATCACCTCTACGTTTATCCGCAAATGCTGTGCTTTGATACACAGAAAACCTTTACAAGGGCCAGAAACATTGCGTGCATCGTGGAATTACGAGATAGTGATGAAGAAGACGCTAAACCGTTACGAGTAAGTGAGAAATAAAGTGATACATGTGTATATCTAAAGATTGAACTCTTAGGCCAGTTCCACAATTTGAGTTTCACTCTTAAGCGGAGTTTAAATTATCCGTTTCATCAATGAACACTTGAGAATGAAGGCTTGAACTATTAGTTATTTTCGTTATTAGGTATTAGGGCGTGAAGCGCTGTTTCTAACGAGTGTGAAGTTTGCCGCACGAGCGAAGCGAGTACGGCAAACTTCACACTCGTTAGAACGGCGCGAAACAACCGAATAACGAATTCTATTTTTTGTCACTAACAAGGAAACGTTTCGAGGCCGCCGCTTCCGATCTTGATGAAACTTCGTAAATTAAAAGTTTATCGAAAAATAAGAGACCCCTATTTTTTTATAGCGGCCCAATTTTGGTTTAAGGGGGTGAAATGGACCCCTGAACTTTCTCCCCCTTCGAGTTATCTCCGAAACGAAGCGAGATAGATGAAAATTTTCAATGTACGTTTTGTTTGATTTTTTGAGTGTAATAAAATGCCCGAAACAGATTTTGAAAAAACGCATTATTAAAAAAAAATTTTTTAATCTAATTTTTCGAAACTTCGGTTTAGTCATATGGACAAAAATGTAGGAAATTTTATTACAAATTCAACCATGTGTGTATGTTATGATATATTTCCCTCCTACAGTTTTGCAAATTTCTAACTTTTATGTCTGACAATGAGCGGGCTACCAATATGGACCCCTGAACTTTCACTCCCTTTATTGCAAATATACGATTATTGTATGTGTTGTAAAAATAGGTAGCAGTTTATATATAAAGTATATAGAATATTATATTTTTTTATAAAAAATCAAATATAAGGTTATGTGTAAATAATTTGTATAGCAGCGAATATATCTGGAAGATTATATATATACAAAATATTAGTATAAAGATATATATAAATAATTGTGATAATAGTAAGTATATATATAATGATAAAATAGACGGAAAAATTTATATATCTTCTTCCCCTCATTGGCGGAATCCCAATCATCCGGGAATCGTGGCCAATTGCAAGTGGAATGGTGTGGCTTTTGTGGATCCCATTCTCGGAGGTCTTTTAATTTTTCGGGTCAGTTAATGTTTTTCCATTCTTCTGGAGTGTACTGTGAGATGTCAAGCCTCTCCAGGTACGAGCGATCCGGTGGCGAAGATTCAATCCGGCTTCTCCATTCGTTTTCCTCCTCTATCCGGGCCCGCTGGTTTTCGTAGGCTTCCACAGCCTCATCATAATACCTCCAGATGGTCTCTTGGAATTCATTTAGCATAAATGTAGATTCACCCCATGGCTCGTCGTCGGGACATGTGCCGTCGAACAGCTCCCGGAGATGAAAAACATTTTCATCATTACTCCATATATATCCACTGTAGATATTTTTCTACAGCTAGCCGCTCCACTTTTTTGTTTGTCGGATAATATGGATATTCCATAATTTTTTCTTCAGGACCGATCTAGTTGACAAGAGGTTCCGACTGCCTTCTTTGCGTATGACTATTGACTGTTGGTATAATTAATCGTTTAAATATCACGCGCCATGCATCAATAATATATTTCGATACAAGAAGGTATGACGCGAATGACTTTTGACCGCATGGTATAATGAATCGTTTAAATTTCACGCGCCATGCATAAATATTGTATTTCCATACAAGGTCCTACCCAACATCGTTACACCAATGACTTCATCATATATAAGGAAGCGAAAGAGGAAGCTTTTTAGTTTGAATGTTCAGTTTGTATTGTGCGTAGCAGTTCATATTATTATTATGGCAATTATAAATCCGATCAATGTGTTAACTTTATTGGTGGCTGTTTTCAATGTACCAAATCCAAGAGAAACTCCAATGAATAGCGCAGAAGTGCAATTGAAAGATTTATTACAAAATATTATTATACGTAGCATGGCGGATTTAATCATTTCGAGTCGAACATGAAAATAAATTGGAATTGGAAGATTCAATCGAGGATAGTGAAAGGCACGCTGTTAATACTGACTGGCTGGAATCGGATGTCGAGGATGTTCCTCACGTAGAAACCTCTATACCTCCAGAACCATATCCCTGTATACCCGATGAAGAAGTGGTTAGCTTTGAATATAAACAAAGTGCCATAGATTACTGGAACAGTGGGAAGAAAGGACGTCGAACCGTAGCAGCAGTTCAACATCAGTTTAAAAAAGTGAAATCTGATAGACAATTTTGAAGATGGGCTGCGCAAGTAGGACAGGGGGGTACTCAAAATGATAAATTAATACGCATAGCGAAATATACTTTTGATAAATTTGTAGAAGCTAGTAGATCGAAAATAATAGTACATGATGTAGACCTTAAACGATGGGCTTTACAAGCAAAAGAAGTAGAGAATCTTCCAACCTTCAAAGCAAGTCAAACATGGTTGAGGTCATTCAAGAAAGCATATAGAATTGTCTCTCGAAAGATCACAAAGTTTGTAACGAGAAAAAACGTTGAGGGTGAGGAAAGTTTGAAACTACGAAGCCAAGCCTTCGTAGAACAAGTGAAACCACTCATTACACAATATGGACCACAAAATGTATTTAACTCTGATCAGAGTGGATTTAATTTAGAAATACATTCTGGCCGAACTTTGGCTACATCGGGGCAAAAAAAAATGAAGGTGTGGTACAATCAATATCTTCTACAACCCATAGCTATACTATACAACCAACCATATCTGCTGATGGAAAACTACTGTCGCCTCTTTAAGTGGTATTAAAAGAGGCTAGTGGGCAATTGGGAGAACGAGTGCAACGAACCGTGTTTAGGCCGCCAAACGTATACTTCATGGCTTCCAAATCTGGGAAACTTACAACCGATCTCATGAAAACATGGCTGCAAGAAGTTTACTTCCCTAATACTGAACCTACAAGCGTCTTACTGCTGGACTCTTGGAGTGGACAATGTGAGCGAAGTGTTCGAGATGCTATACCAGAAGACAAGACCATAATATTAATGACGATCCCAGAAGGCACCACCGGGCTAATTCAACCGCTAGACGTATACGGCTTTCGAATGTGGAAGAATTTTATAAGGAGGTTTTCAGATATTGTAACTCTTTTCAATTACGATATTAACCTTCATTCGAGAGATAATATTTTAAAACTTCAATCTCTTACTCATAATCAGTTTTCTTCACCACGGTTTACTAACTTTATTAAATATTCGTGGTTCAAGAGTGGATATATATTCAGGAGACCTCCTGAATTTGAACATCCTGTAGAATTTTGTTATGCACAGGACTCGGAACCACGATGCCACATATGTGGCGATATTGCCGTTATTACGTGTGCTTGGTGTAAGAAACAACTTTGTATGAAACATTTTTTCACGGAATACCATTATTGTCATAATTATGAGCCATAGAAGTTGAACTTTGTAAATAAAAGAAAAGTGGCATTAAAATACATAGAAGTAATAACCCCCGACCTATCCCGTCACTACCATTGGTAGCCCGCTCATTATCAGACATAAAAGTTTGAAATTTGCAAAACTGTAGGAGGGAAATATATCATATCATACATGGTTGAATTTGTAATAAAATTTCCTACATTTTTGTCCATATGACCAAACCGAAATTTCGAAGTTCGATAAAAAAAATTTTTTTTAAATAATGCGTTTTTTCAAAATCTGTTTCGGGCATTTTATTACACTCAAAAAATCAAACAAAACGTACATTGAAAATTTTCATCTATCTCGCTTCGTTTCGGAGATAACTCGAAGGGGGAGAAAGTTCAGGGGTCCATTTCACCCCCTTAAACCAAAATTGGGCCGCTCTATAAAAAAATAGGTGTCTCTTATTTTTCGATAAACTTTAAATTTACAGTTTTATCAAGATCGGAAGCGGCGGCCTCGAAACGTTTCCTTGTAAGTGTCAAATACGAGGTTGACGATTTCACGCACTGCGCAGGTTATTTCACGCACTGCGCAACTTTTCACACACCAATTCGTGAAAGGTCGCGCAGTGCGTGAAATAACCTCACAGTGCGTGAAATAAAAGTGGCACACTCGAGAAATCACTGCGATTATTACTTGAAGTTCGCACAGTCAGTGTGTCCAACGCCACGCATTCGCAACACAACTCTACGCAGCAAAGCCAGAACCTAACCTAACTTAACCTATTCACTGCCGCTGTCGCTTATAAGGTATTTCTTGCGCTCAGGAGCGTTTTCTCAATGTGCCACAGGCGGGCCCCTCATAAATAAGTAATTCTACGTCATATAATATACTCATGTTCCCTATAATAGTGATAATGAATAAATAAGATAAGGCCAATAAATATTTAAGTTTATTATTTACATTTTCATATTTTTGAAAAATATTCAAATTTGAAATCTGGCAACGGCGCATCACATGGTTTATGAAATGACAGGAGTACGGCCCTGAGTAGAATAATCGTATATCCGTACAGCTCTGAAATATAACCTCTATAAATCACCGAATTTCAGTGTACTACGGTCAAATATTGCTGCCAACTCATACTCATCGAAATCTTTACTCATCGAAAAGAATTTGAATATCGAAATTTCTCCCATTTTTTAAAAATATAATAAAATTCACTTCTGTAGCATTAGTGCCAGTACCTACGATTCATAATGACAATACTTCTCAGATGGCCACCGGTGGCGTTAAACGTTGCTTACTGTCGCGCCATCGCCCGGCCATGCACGAACACTATGATGAACGTTGCCAATTCTATTTCAGGTTATATTCTATCGTCAAAACGGTCAAAACACTACGTTTTGCTGTTTACGAACATCAATATCTTTGTCAAACATTCGGTGACCTTATATATGTATGGACTCAAAAGATTTTATGCAATTTTGTGAAGATATGGAAATGGTTTTATTTGATGTGTCATTCTTTTAAACATGTAGATATCGGCATTTAAATGTGGAAAAGTGGATTCTTCCATAAGGTTACATGTTAAATTTTCAAATTTCAAAATCAAAATTCTTTCTTAAATGCCCGGTAATCGGACCTGAAACTTTTCAAAAATAATCTTACGATATTAATCTCCATTCTACAAAAAAATTAGCATTAACTCAAATGTTTAATCTCGTGCAAGGAATACCTTATAAGCGTCAGCGGATGAGTTGCGCGGGTGCCGCTGTCGCTTATAAGCGTTCTATTCCATTCAGGCTTGAACTGGGCACTACAGTTACACGTGTATGTGTAGGCTGGCGCTTGAGTAAAGGTTCTTTGACGTAAACGTGCACGTGGTTCGGAATTTTGACGATTTTTATATATTTTATTATTGTTAGAATTATTAACTTGAAGTTGGCATGGGGCAAAATGTATCTAAATTAGAGCGGCAGTGAATGTGTTACAGTTCTTTGTTTGTTTATTTATTTATTTTTACTTAAAAAAATACTTGTTTGTAATCCCCCCCTTCCCCCCCTCGCCAACACCCTGCCCCGATCCTGTCAACTTCGTATTTGACACTTACAAGGGGAGGGCTCGACCCATGGGACACCGATTTGAACGGCGTTTGTTAAACGGTAGCCAAAAGAGTTACAAACAACTCCCTAAAGAGGTTGCTGCCAATGCGGCTTCGTTTATTTACAAATAGTATTTTAGTTTTTACGCTGCCGGACCGAACGATAGTGGTCTGATTTTAAACGACGGTTTCCACAGCGGCGCGGTGGCGCAGTGGTTAAGGGTAAGTCTTACCACGCGGTGGACTCGCGGGTTCGATTCTTGCTGCGGGCAGTTTTTTTTTTCGTTTTATTTATTTCTATATTGTGAAATATATAATAATTTCTATTGCAGGGATATAACAAAATGTGCTGAAAAAATTAATTTTAAAGCGGAAATTAAAATGGGAAAAATCATTGAAACGAAAAATATTTTCTAGTATTAAATGTTTTTGATTTATTGTTATTTCTATATATAATATATAATTTAATTGTCGAAGGAAAAACGTGTTTTTTTACATTCAATTATAATTTATTATTTATACTTATACTAATTATACAAAAATATTTAATCGCTTTTGTCGGTTTCTGACTCTGATGAAGACTCTGATGCGCTATGTTTACAATTTTTTGGGTGATACTTACCATAAAAACATGCAAAGCAAACATGTTCTTCGCACCAAGAACATTTAATAAAAGACACATTTGAACATTCACATTTCTTTTTTGCAAGAGTCAAGGGGAAACAAACCTCATTAACATTAACAAATAACGGCCGTTCATCCTTGAGTTTTGACGCAAACCAAGCATTATATGCTTACAATTATGCATTATGCTTGGTTGCGTCAAAACTCACGGATGAACGGCCGTTATTTGTTAATGTTAATGAGGTTTGTTTCCCCTTGACTCTTGCAAAAAAGAAATGTGAATGTTCAAATGTGTCTTTTATTAAATGTTCTTGGTGCGAAGAACATGTTTGCTTTGCATGTTTTTATGATAAGTATCACCCAAAAAATTGTAAACATAGCGCATCAGAGTCTTCATCAGAGTCAGAAACCGACAAAAGCGATTAAATATTTTTGTATAATTAGTATAAGTATCAATAATAAATTATAATTGAATGTAAAAAACACGTTTTTCCTTCGACAATTAAATTATATATTATATATATAGAAATAACAATAAATAAAAAACATTTAATACTAGAAAATATTGTTCGTTTCAATGATTTTTCCCATTTTCATTTCCTCTTAAAAATTAATTTTTTTCAGCACATTTTCTTATATCTCTGCAATAGAAATTACTATTTCACAATATAGAAATAAATAAAATGAAAAAAGAAAAAAAAACTGCCCGCAGCAAAAATCGAACTCGCGAGTCCACCGCGTGGTAAGACTTACCCTTAAGGGGGTTAAGTACTCTAAAATTTCGAAAAAATCGATCATCGCTGCAGTAACCAAAGAAGGGCCCCAGTATGGACCAGGAATTGATACTGACTGGTAAGTTCACATAAGTGGTCCTAAAGTGATAAATAAAGGCTGAATTTTAGAAAAAACCTCATTATCTCAAAACATACTTTTTAGAGTTTCCGTACATCATATCTCAAAAACCGTTCCATAAAATTTGATGAAACTTTAGGATATCTTTTATACTATCCATACCTTCAATGTGACATTAATTTTATGCCTAAATAAATATTAGAAAAAAAGTTAGCAGCTTTCAATTGTCAAAAAATGGCTATTTTTGGAAAGTTTTACTTTAAAATGGCAAAAAAAATAAAAAAAAAATATTAGTGTCACATGGAAACTACAAGTACTTAAATTAATTTAGCTTTGGGGGCTTTGTTCCAGATTGCTTCCCGGCAGCTGTAGAGTGTACGGAAGGCAGAGGTGGATTTCCTGCAAGCATTTTTTAACCGGCTAATATATAGGCTCGTATGGGGTCTAAAATTTTTTTGATATTTTCAAAATCTTTTTGAAAGTTCTATTAAACTACAGTATTAATTTCAATGTATGAAGTTTTCTTTAAATAGTTCCCAAAAATCCTCAAAAAACCGGTATTTTTGGGTGCTTTAGAATACTTAACCTCCTTAACCACTGCACCACTGCGCCGCTGTGGAAACTGTCGTTTAAAATCAGATCACTATCGTCCGGTCCGGCAGCGTAAAAACTAAAATACTGTTTATAAATAAACGAAGCCGCATTGGCAGCAACTGCTTTAGGAGGTTGTTTGTGACCCTTTTGGCTACCGTTTAACCAAAACGCCGTTCAAATCGGTGTCCCATGGATCGAGCCCTCCCCTTGTTAGTGACAAAAAATAGAATTCGTCGTTCGCTCACTTCGCTCGTGCGGCAAACTTCACACTCGTTAAAAACGGCGCTTCACGCCCTCATAACGAAAATAACTATTAAGAGTTAAATTCGAATTGTGGAATTGGCCCTTAGAGATTGAGTGGGCCGATATGAAAAGGAAACTAGGTACTTGGCGCATTTTTGGTGTTTTATCTTTTTATTTGGAACTAGAAATTATTTAAAACTAACTTCGTTATTTTCTAAGGTGTCCGACGTAATTGCTGTTCTTATGTTATATGCTTTATTATTTTTTGTTTTGATGAATCGTTGAATATTACGTAGAGGCTTATACTGAGTACTTCGGTTTTGAAAAAGGTTTAAAAACATATAAGATAAACGGTATAACTCAGAATTGAATAAAATTGGCATACGTCATTTCTATTCTCATACGCCAATAGCTTTATTGCAGGAAATCTAAAGACGTTATTCACACACACACACACACACATTAAAGGCCATCCGTATATTACGTAAGACGTTTTTGGCCTCTTTTTGACCCCTCCTCCCCCCAGTGTAAGATACTTGTACATACAGTGTAAATGTACAATATTTACACTCTGTAGTGTAAAAAATATTTACACCCCCCTCTCCCCTCCCCGTCAAACGTCTTTCATTTCATTTCATTCATTTTTCATTCATTTTTTCTCATTCTCTAGATGTGTGTGCCTCCTAAAAGTATTGATATCTTGCATGGGTATACCGTGCTGTTCGTATTTTAGATAATATACATATACTTATAAGCTTCTGTTGTACGTTACAATTGATTCTCATATTTCTTATTAAAGATTTTGCTTCTTCTCTTCATAGTGCATATATGGTGGTCCGGGCGCACCGCTTTTATGTCTCAGAGCCTCTTGTCCAGTATTACATCATAATGCGGTGCCTTCCTGGTATGAGGAAATTAAAATAAGGCTACCAATGAAGTTGCACTCGAAGCATCATCTCCTGTTTTCCTTCTATCATATCAGTTGTGACATGAATAAAAAGAAGGAGAATGGTATCGAGAACTGCATCGGATACTCTTGGTCTCCATTGCTACAGAAAGGCCGGTGAGTTTGAAATCCATAAAGAAACCTACGAAAATTGTTGTAGACAGACACCTTTGCAACACTGATCGGATGAAAAGCGCATTATTGAACGATTGAAAACAATAGAATTTCTTCCTTTTTTTTTTTAAAGTCGATCGTTTCGCCAATATGATAAAGAATCGAATGTTCGCTGGTAATCTGATGGCGGTTTCAGTGAATGTTAGAACTTTGAAACTCTACGTTCAACGCTTACTTGTTGTAGATACGTTCGTAAAGTCTCGCCGTTGTGCGTTGTATCCAATGCTATTTGCGAAGAGATTAAACCAGGTCTCTCTCTCTCCCTCCCTCTCTCTCTCCCTCCCTCTCTCTCTCCCCCCCTCTCTCCCCCTCCCTCTCTCCCCCTCCCTCTCCCTCCCTCTCCCTCCCTCTCCCTCTCCCTCCCTCTCCCTCTCCCTCCCTCTCCCTCCCTCTCCCTCTCCCTCCCTCTCCCTCCCTCTCCCTCCCCCTCCCTCCCTCTCCCTCCCTCTCCCTCCCTCTCTCCCTCTCCCTCTCTCCCTCCCTCTCCCTCTCCATCTCCCTCTCCCTCCCTCTCCCTCTCTCCCTCCCTCTCTCCCTCCCTCTCCCTCTCCCTATCCCTCCCTCTCCCCCCTCCCTCTCCCCCTCCCCCTCCCCCTCCCCCTCCCTCCCTCTCCCTCTCCCTCTCTCCCCCCCCTCTCTCTCTCCCTCCCTCTCTCCCTCCCTCTCCCTCCCTCTCTCCCTCTCCCTCCCTCTCCCTCTCCCTCTCCCTCCCCTCCCTCCCTCCCTCCCTCCCTCCCTCTCTCTCTCTCTCTCTCTCTCTCTCTCTCTCTCTCTCTGTCGAAGTGAAGCCATCATACACTCTTTACATGACTCGATATCGATTCTATATAATATTATTCTTTTAAGAAAGATTTTTGTTATCAGTTGTGTGCTTTAATCAGGCTAAACGTTGATGTGGATGCGAACATCCACGTGTTACCGGTAGCAACGCATTTGCCGGGAGGGTATCTCTCCATCCAACCCCTTGGTCTGGGGAAAGGGGTAAGAGTAAGATCGTATCATCCATTCACGTAGTCTTTGTGTTTCATGGTGTAATTTTTTTTAACGTTTCGTCGCTGTATTAGCTGCGCAATAACTTCTGAACGAGGCATGATGTACCTATCACTGCCAAGTTTAAGCGATTCCAAACGATTAACGAATTTAATCTGGGAGCAATTACAATGGGATACTTTACTCTCCAGGAGCTTTTTATGTATTGTAGTTGAATAGAACCTTCTAACTATTGATTTCTCGTGCCCAACAAAATGGTTGAAAGATTTTTCTTTTTCTAGAGAAATTGGAACAATTGTAAGAAAAACAAAGGAACAAATTTACTCAAAGATAGTGGCTACTTTCAGCTGGTTTTTAATGATAACACAGGCCTGCGAAATTAAAGTTTTTGAAAAATACAAGAGAAGTTTTCGCTGATTTTTATGTTATTTGGTGTGCTGATTTCTAAAATGACCTCCATTTTTTTCCATCACGTCAGGATTTTTTGTAAAATCGATATCGCTATTTTTGCTAGAATCCTATTTGAAAATTAATTATCTCGAACAATTTTGCGTACTATCTGGCAACAGTGATTTTTATCTATTGAAATATATGTAAAAAAATCGATTCTTGGTGAGGCAAATTAATTTTTCAGCAATCGATTATTTTGTATAGGTTTAAATGGATGAAAACCACTGTTCGACCAGATCGCAGGAGCCGCCTCTGGTCGAGAGGAAAACTGAACGTTCCCTTGGGTTTAAACTTAAATACATCAATTTATGGTGTAGTTTCTAGAGAAAAATCACCAACACACATACTATTTTAATTTCTTTTTAAACCCTTTGCGGGGAGGGGCGCCTTAAGGTGCGTATACATCTGCGAGCTGAGCGTGAGCTGAGCGGCGCCGAGCGACTCGCGAGTCGCTCACGAGTCGCTCATGAGCCACTTGTTGAAATTAATGCTTCCCACTTGAGACTAACGCTTATTCGAAGGATCTCTGTTAAAAAACAGATACTGTGACTTGACCCCTCGCAATCCAGACCTGTAGACTAGGGCGACGTGTGAAAGAAAATACTTAAACCTAACACTTCAGATAATATTAAATAAGTTTATTGAAGAGGTGACAAGGATTGATTTTTGTAATAACTTTCCTTAAATACACCAACATTAAAAAAGTACGTTATCTTTACGTCGTTTACCTGCGTTCTCACAATAGAAGTCAATGAATTTAATACTTGCATGCATTATAAAAGAGGAAAATGTATTTCATCAAAATTTTTAAGAGAAAAAACCCCTTCAATAAATAATATAAGGTGAATTAAAGTATCATAGTTTTTTGTACATTACAATTTTCAAGAAAATAATAGAATAAAAATGAAAACTACATAGAACAGTAGAAAACAATATTTATATATTACATTATTTATTCTAATTCCTTAATGTTAATATGATAAACCACATATAATTCATTATTGAGATTAATGTATATACAAGGTGTAATAAGACTGCTAATTGGGATGGCCTTTACATTATTTATTTGATGACATTTGTAGAAAAAGCCGGAGCTGTTGTATCTAAAATTATAAACTGCTATGTATATGCTGCCATTAACTAACTTTCGAATCATAGCAAAGTATTCAAATCTACAGTGACGATTAAGTTGTTCACATCGACAATTACAATATTTGACGAAGCACCAAATCGAACCCATTTTGGTAACTCCATCATCATAATAGTTGCAAAAAGTATAGGACTAGTTCATAGATCTGTTAAATAATGTTTAAAAAATTCGGTAATTATTTTCATTCGTCTCATAAGGAAGAAAATTATTAAAGCACTGCGACAATTTGAAGTAGCAAAATTAGCATTGTCTTCAGTGTGAAATTTTTATATTCATTTGACACTGAAGATAATGCTAATTTTGCTACTTCAAATTGTTGCAGTGCCTTAATAATTTTCTTCCTTATGAGACGAATGAAAATAATTACCAAATTTTTAAAACATTATTTACAGGACCTCTTATTACTTACAGGATCTCTGTTAAAAAACAGATACTGTGACTTGACCCCTCGCAATCCAGACCTGTAGACTAGGGCGACGTGTGAAAGAAAATACTTAAACCTAACATCTTCAGATAATATTAAATAAGTTTATTGAAGAGGTGACAAGGATTGATTTTTGTAATAACTTTCCTTAAATACACCAACATTAAAAAAGTACGTTATCTTTACGTCGTTTACCTGCGTTCTCACAATAGAAGTCAATGAATTTAATACTTGCATGCATTATAAAAGAGGAAAATGTATTTCATCAAAATTTTTAAGAGAAAAAACCCCTTCAATAAATAATATAAGGTGAATTAAAGTATCATAGTTTTTTGTACATTACAATTTTCAAGAAAATAATAGAATAAAAATGAAAACTACATAGAACAGTTGAAAACAATATTTATATATTACATTATTTATTCTAATTCCTTAATGTTAATATGATAAACCACATATAATTCATTATTGAGATTAATGTATATACAAGGTGTAATAAGAC
The DNA here is from genome assembly GCA_963678675.1 of Xiphydria camelus. Classification (NCBI taxonomy): domain Eukaryota; kingdom Metazoa; phylum Arthropoda; class Insecta; order Hymenoptera; family Xiphydriidae; genus Xiphydria; species Xiphydria camelus. The sequence goes on along the minus strand of OY783192.1, from coordinate 13,347,656 downwards.
TGCTAATTGGGATGGCCTTTACATTATTTATTTGATGACATTTGTAGAAAAAGCCGGAGCTGTTGTATCTAAAATTATAAACTGCTATGTATATGCTGCCATTAACTAACTTTCGAATCATAGCAAAGTATTCAAATCTACAGTGACGATTAAGTTGTTCACATCGACAATTACAATATTTGACGAAGCACCAAATCGAACCCATTTTGGTAACTCCATCATCATAATAGTTGCAAAAAGTATAGGACTAGTTCATAGATCTGTTAAATAATGTTTAAAAAATTCGGTAATTATTTTCATTCGTCTCATAAGGAAGAAAATTATTAAAGCACTGCAACAATTTGAAGTAGCAAAATTAGCATTGTCTTCAGTGTGAAATTTTTATATTCATTTGACACTGAAGATAATGCTAATTTTGCTACTTCAAATTGTTGCAGTGCCTTAATAATTTTCTTCCTTATGAGACGAATGAAAATAATTACCAAATTTTTAAAACATTGTTTAACAGATCTATGAAGTAGTCCTATACTTTTTGCAACTATTATGATGATGGAGTTACCAAAATGGGTTCGATTTGGTGCTTCGTCAAATATTGTAATTGTCGATGTGAACAACCTAATTGTCACTGTAGATTTGAATACTTTGCTATCATTCGAAAGCTAGTTAATGACAGTATATACATAGCAGAAGTTGATAATTTTAGATACAACAGCTCCGGCTTTTTCCACAAATGTCATCAAATAAATAATGTAAAGGCCATCCCAATTAGCAGTCTTATTACACCTTGTATATACATTAATCTCAATAATGAATTATATGTGGTTTATCATATTAACATTAAGGAATTAGAATAAATAATGTAATATATAAATATTGTTTTCTACTGTTCTATGTAGTTTTCATTTTTATTCTATTATTTTCTTGAAAATTGTAATGTACAAAAAACTATGATACTTCAATTCACCTTATATTATTTATTGAAGGGGTTTTTTCTCTTAAAAATTTTGATGAAATACATTTTCCTCTTTTATAATGCACATGCAAGTATTAAATTCATTGACTTCTATTGTGAGAACGCAGGTGAACGACGTAAAGATAACGTACTTTTTTAATGTTGGTGTATTTGAGGAAAGTTATTACAAAAATCAATCCTTGTCACCTCTTCAATAAACTTATTTAATATTATCTGAAGATGTTAGGTTTAAGTATTCTTTCACACGTCGCCCTAGTCTACAGGTCTGGATTGCGAGGGGTCAAGTCACAGTATCTGTTTTTTAACAGAGATCCTTCGAATAAGCGTTAGTCTCAAGTGGGAAGCATTAATTTCAACAAGTGGCTCATGAGCGACTCGTGAGCGACTCGTGAGTCGCTCGGCGCCGCTCAGCTCACGAGTCACTCGTGAGCTGCTCGTGAGCCGTCCATTTAAATGAATGCTTCCAAGGAACTTCCAACGACCAGCCAGATACATCTGCGAGCTGAGCGGCTCGCGCTCGCTTGATTGGGACGTGGTTTAGAGCGCTGAACTAACGGCTTTGAGCCGCGCGTGAGCCGCTCACTGAGATCCGCCTCCCGTGGCTCACTGTGAGCGGCTCACGAGTCACTCATGGTGATCCGTCTTCTGTCGGTTTTTCTGGTGAACGCAAAGGCCGAAATTTTTATATTCATTTCACACTGAAGACAATGCTAATTTTGCTACTTCAAATTGTTGCAGTGCTTTAATAATTTTCTTCCTTATGAGACGAATGAAAATAATTACCGAATTTTTTAAACATTATTTAACAGATCTATGAACTAGTCCTATACTTTTTGCAACTATTATGATGATGGAGTTACCAAAATGGGTTCGATTTGGTGCTTCGTCAAATATTGTAATTGTCGATGTGAACAACTTAATCGTCACTGTAGATTTGAATACTTTGCTATGATTCGAAAGTTAGTTAATGACAGCATATACATAGCAGTTTATAATTTTAGATACAACAGCTCCGGCTTTTTCTACAAATGTCATCAAATAAATAATGTAAAGGCCATCCCAATTAGCAGTCTTATTACACCTTGTATATACATTAATCTCAATAATGAATTATATGTGGTTTATCATATTAACATTAAGGAATTAAAATAAATAATGTAATATATAAATATTGTTTTCTACTGTTCTATGTAGTTTTCATTTTTATTCTATTATTTTCTTGAAAATTGTAATGTACAAAAAACTATGATACTTCGATTCACCTTATATTATTTATTGAAGGGGTTTTTTCTCTTAAAAATTTTGATGAAATACATTTTCCTCTTTTATAATGCATGCAAGTATTAAATTCATTGACTTCTATTGTGAGAACGCAGGTAAACGACGTAAAGATAACGTACTTTTTTAATGTTGGTGTATTTAAGGAAAGTTATTACAAAAATCAATCCTTGTCACCTCTTCAATAAACTTATTTAATATTATCTGAAGATGTTAGGTTTAAGTATTTTCTTTCACACGTCGCCCTAGTCTACAGGTCTGGATTGCGAGGGGTCAAGTCACATTATCTGTTTTTTAACAGAGATCCTTCGAATAAGCGTTAGTCTCAAGTGGGAAGCATTAATTTCAACAAGTGGCTCATGAGCGACTCGTGAGCGACTCGCGAGTTGCTCGGCGCCGCTCAGCTCACGCTCAGCTCGCAGATGTATACGCACCTTTAGAGGCGCCCGGGTAGTGTCTAGCTTCCGCGCCCGGCGGTTCGATCCGTCACTCAGCGACGCCGAACTCGATATGTTTCGACTCCACTTGCGAGAAAACATTAAACATTCTCGCCCGGATTGTTTGAGAAGTCCACTCGAGCGGCACTGCACCGTATTTTCACACATAAACACGATATGTTTATTTCCGATGCGCGATGAGATTTATCGCTCGGGCGGTACGACGCGTCCACTCGAAGTGTGCCCGTACCTATACTGTGCCCTGGCGCTTTCGAACTCGATAGGTGTGTTTATTCATTCACAGGCGACAGAGGGGTTTTCGGTAGGCTTCACCACGGTAGAATCATGGTCAGACAGGGAGGCAAGAAATTCAACGTCGAAAAAATGTGTTTACAGTAAATGTTCATAAAAATCCAAGTAAACTTGAATTTTTCAAAAAAACGACGTGATAGAACTTTTTTATTATTTTTTTCTCAATCAACAGCAAAAAAGACATAAAGTTCAGTTGTCACGTCCCTTGTATTTTTTTCATCGCAGGCCTGTGTAATGCTTGGTTCCTTTTGTAAAAAAATGAGAAGTCGAGCTAGAATGGGGTCCCATAGGATAGGATATGGAATACGCAATTTGAAATACATACAGAAAAAATGCTTTAGCAGCTTTATCATCCTGATATAGAATCTAAAGGAATACTCTGATTATGATTGAGTTGCATGCATTCCATATTGTCTTCTGCTTTGGTTTGCTTATCAAATTGCTGATAACGGAATCTCGCTAACAATTCTGTCAACATTTTTTTTAACCGGAATTTCTTACTTTTACCTATTATAGCGATTGGTTCTTTGTCTATCGTTATTAATTATAAATATAATAAATATTTTTCAATAGTCGGCTTATTTCAAAGAGGAAGTCTCGAAGACGTGGCATGAATTTAACAAACCCTTTTCAATCGAATTTAAATAAGGCTTATTTGGTGCTTAACCTTTAAGCTTTTAAGTTCTTAGTTTTAAAAAGTTCTGCAAACGGTATTTAAAATATTAACGCCTTCATCAGGAGTAACAGCTTTATTAAAAAGTTATTAGGAAAGGAGCTTCTTTTTTTTAGTTAGTTGGAGATATTTTTCGGTCACTATTTGGCAATGTCTATTATTTGATTACTTTTTCACATCGCCATTTTATCCATTAATTTGGAGTAGAAGGAGGGTTTGCAACTTTGTTACGTATTACACTTTTACACAAGCGCGCTTTTGTGGAAGTTGAGTAAAATGTTTCCACCAAATCAGACGGCATATATGATGGTGTTATCTTGTGATGAGCGTGGTAGATGCATTTGGATGTACATACACTTTCTACAGACCGCCTCGAGAATATATACAGTGGTGGAAAAAAGTATTCATACACCACGATGAGGTAACGTTACCATGGTGTATGAATACTTTTTTCTGCCACTGTAAGAATATATATTTGAGTACAGAAAAGTATAGCAAGAAGAACAAATGCTATCCAAATTGAAAAACTTAAAACTTAAATACCGCGATCGTCTTTGTTTCGTGGATCTACGTAAACTAAAAAATGTTCGCGTACCATATGAGGCTTGTTATAATTCATCAGTTTCTTTACGGAAGATTATTTATGGCACTATTTCGTCCGAAACTATAGGATGCTATATTCTATAAAGTTACACAGCTTTCTTATGTAACTTTATACAGTATGTTTAATTGGTAAAACGCAAGTATTTGAATTTCCCTGACATTTAACTTTGGTAGTGCTTGGAACGGTGCTGTAGTTAGAGTTGGCTTCAGAAGAGTGCGCTGCGTTCTTATGAGCCGTGTTTCGAAACCTGTATGATTATTTCTCATCACTTCTACACATTATTTACCATTATTTACAAATTCAGTTAATTTCGAGGTTAGACGCTTCGATCTCCCGAATTGACAGTTCCCGGGAAATCAGACGTTTTACACTTTTCGCTCTCGAAACACGGCTCGTAAGAACGCAGCGCACTCTTCTGAAGCCAACTCTAACTACAGCACCGTTCCAAGCACTACCAAAGTTAAATGTCAGGGAAATTCAAATACTTGCGTTACCAATGGAACATACTATAGAATGAAGTACATGTACCTTATAGAGCTTAGAGTTTTATAGTATTACATTACATACATTCCAATAATGCGTTATAAATTAAAATCTTCCGTACGTTTCCGATCTCATTTATCTTTAGAACATCATATGCAAAATATTTCGCCTTGTGCTATTACGCTTGACGTAGGGAAGTTAGTATCAAATATTTTTAGAGTATATTTATTGATAAGTTTCCACTTACCGACTATATTTGCGGAATTGGTTTTATACTTTTGTGGGATTCTATCGTTTATTCGACAGTTCAAGGTTTTGCTATTAACGAGCATAAGGCTCAACGTCAATTTTTATTTTGATTCCAATATCGCTAGATAATTGATAAGGCATTATCGGTGACATATACGTATCTATTTAGTTTTCTTTTTCATTCTTTCTTTCGATTCTGATTATTATATCCATATTGAAGAGAAACGCGCGTATGAGGTTAATATCTTTTATATGTTTTCTGTCCATAGAACGCTGGTCCTGAAATCACCTGGATAGACTCTCAGCGCCCTGTATTCACCGTCGCCTTTCAACTCATTTCGACCGTGTTCACTCGCGATCTGCACTTACACAATTTGTTCGCTCACGCTGAACGTATCTTGGACATTAAACCTGCTGCAATGCCATCCGATTCGGAGACTTGTAAAATATTGAAAGCTGCACATGCGATACAATTGGTAACGGCCATCACGTTCTTACCGACCATTCTGAATCAACTCTTCGCATTGTTGATCCCTTCCACCAGCGAAGAAGTGAGTCAGTACATTATCAGGGTTTTGATCCATATCATATATATGATACACGAGGCGGGACGTAAGGAAATTCTCCAATCGTATGTTAAGGTTCGTACAACTGACAAGGGAAATTAGGGAACTCGGAAATTCAGAAAATTCTGCCACTTTGTATGTAATTAAATTAGTTTAACCTTTAGGGGCCATCCATATATTACGTAAGACGTTTGAGGGGGGGGGAGAGAGAGAGAGGGGGGGGGGTATTAATATTTCTTACAGTGTCTTACAATGGGGCGGGGGGGGGGGGGGGTCTAGACCTCATCTTACGTGAGAAATTCCTAGCCAAAAATGCTATCAAATCACTCAATACAGATTGAAAGAAGCGCTGTACTTTGCATCAAATAAAGCAGTAACAATAGACAAAAGAATGTGCATCTTCCGAGATAGTCAAACGGGAGTGGAGGACGTCGAGTGGGTTGAGGAGCAGGACGTCTCTACTGAGGATATATTTTATTAAACGAAGTTTAAAAATGAAGTTACTTGAACTGAGTAAATATATATTTTCTAATATTTTCCGTTGATACGAAGAGTTAGAACGAGGATGAAGTGCATAAAGAAATATACCGTAGTAGCCTATAAACTTTACATCAATCGTGTTGGGCTTCCACTCGGATAAAAGACGCTGTTGATACACGATTAGAGAATAGCGAATAATGATGAGTCTATTTAAACAGCTCCTATGTACAGCATCGTCGTTCTGACTATGTATGATGCTATTGTTTAGCAGGACCGTCTCGAAATATAGTCAATCTCTTCCTAATATTCATCTGATATTTGAAAGCAGTATAAACGGCAAGCCCAAGAATGACTTACAAAAATTACGTCTTATGTAATATTTGGGGGGGGGGGGGGAGTCATCTGGAATCTTACAGTATCTTACACTGGGGGGAGGGGGGTCAAAAAGAGGCCAAAAACGTCTTACGTAATATATGGATGGCCCCTTATACAAAAACAAACCCTTTCATTGGTCCCCTCCCCTTGAAAAAATGCAGCTTTTTCTCCTTCATGGGAGTAACTCCAGATCGGTTAAAGATATGGGAAAAAAGTTTAAATGAAAGTATTATGTTATCTTGGATCTATAAAACTGGGAAAAAATAAGCCGAAGAAAATTACATTTTTTGAATTACTCCCATTACACACCCATAAAAATGAGTTTTCGTATCTCCAAAATTTATATAAAATTAATTTTTGATGACCAATTTCCACATTATAAACTTAGAAAACGTAAATACCCATTTTTGAGTGGGTGATGGGGGTAACTAAACAAAAAATTCTTTGGGAATTATTTCTCTTCAGTTTTATAAATCCGAGGAAACCATAACATTTTTATTTAAACTGTTTTTCCATATATTTCATTGTTCAGAAGTTATTTTCGTGAAGAAGAAAAATCTGCATTTTTTCAAGGGCAAACTTCACTTCTTAAAATCGTATTATGGCACAAATGAAAAGTGTTTTTATGTGAATGTATTCTATAATACTTGCAACACGGAGTGGCAGAATTTTCTGAATTTCCCGGTTCCTTAACTTCCTTTGTGAACATTACCGGTTCTTTTTCTATTCAGCGAAAGAACTGCAAATGTATCAACGTGACTTCGTCACGGATAAAAATTTACGAAATTTGCTTTTCTTGTGACCCAAAGAACCAAATATTCGATTTCTTTACAGTTTGTGTTCGTGTCACCGAGTAGTGGAAACGGGTGTACGACCGTTCACGAACAGTTGGGAAAACACCTTCCGACGTTATTACAGCCGAACAATACCGATTTTCTGGTTGTGAACAAATTCATGCACCATTCCAGTTTTTTTTTCGATATTATGGTCAAAAGTATGGCCCAGCATTTACTTACAACGAACAGGATAAAGGTAACTGTTGATATTTCATTAGATACTGCGATAGAGAATTATTAGGTGGTAGTTATTTTATTTGTTTTCAAATAATCTTTAGAAGTAAATATCAGATTACAATTTAACTTCCGTAGTCCTATTCCTTATAGTTTAAACACAATTTTTTAAAAAGTTTACAATTTTGGCATAGAAAACACAGTTATAGCTGCAATATGCCAGCAGTTTATAGTATACTCTGGCTATGTATTATTATTACGAATTAGACACTGTGTGTTCCAGGGTTAACTTTAGGGGTTTTCATGCTACATTCACGATCAGTTAAACACACATGGCTCTATAGAACTGACAAGGGGAGGCTTCATCTATGGTGTCAGGAATATTAATCAAGTTTTGAGGTGCTACTACATCCCAGGTAGCAAGCTGACGTAAACTTGACGTCACTTTTAGGGCATATTTCGTCGGCGACGTCATTCTACCAAAAAATGACGTTTTAATGTCGTCATTCAAGAAACGTCTTTAAGACGCCTTAAATATGACGTTAAAAAGACGTTATTTTTACGTCGTAATAAAATTTTAAAATAACTACTTATTATACAATATACATTGAATATTTATATACTTTTTTATAATGTATAATATACAAATATTTGTATAGTGTGGTCTACTTTAATTCTCGATTCTTATATCTCTGTACCATTTTACCAGTACGTTTTTTTGTAATAAATAAAAGTAAGATTTTTTATATTGCGGTCGTTTCTATAAACATTCATATAATTATTTATTTATTAATATCAATTTGCGTCTATGCAAGAATATTTATCAAAAGATGCAATCATAAATTTAGAAAAATGTTGAGAAAAGAATAATACAATTATAAAATCTTATTTATTTAAGCTCTTTCTTATTGACTGGAAAAGCAACATACATTTATTCATCAAACTTCATATGAACACCAATAGTAATACTTAATACCACAGGAGCGTGCGCAGATGAGGACTCGAAAACACCGACCGATCGACGAAGTTAAGCAGCAAAAAGTGCGGACACTAGTTGGATGGGTGACCGCTTCCGATGAAAAGATATACGTCAGCCCCCTAACCTTTCAGAGCCGTCATTTTTTACATAATCACGTTATATTTTTCGTTATCTGCCGTCAGAGCTGACCTTCAAAAACCGTCATTTTGACGTTAGTGTGCTACCTGGAAAATCGCTAAAATTAAACGTCATATTTCACGTCATAAAGAACGTTAGAAAGACGTCATTAAATGACGTCAGTGGGATGTGACTTTCGAACGTACTTTTAACGTCATTTATACGTTTTTTACTGACGTCGTCTATGACCAGATTGACCAAAAAATGACGTTAATTTCACGTTAGTTTGTTACCTGGGATAAAATAAAAACATATATGTCCGGCCGTTCTAGAGCCAAGATTTCGAGTTACGCATAGAATACAACATTTTTACGGTAGCCGTGGCTTGTCGCATACACGGTATGGCTATTAAATAACAGGACTGATGCTGTAACTTATGTTTGGTCAAAAAAAACATTTTAATTTCATTTTCTATGTACTCTCGTTCTGCTTCCATGTACCGCTGTAATCTTACTTTCCGCTAATCACAATCGTGTTATGGATCACCATCTGTTAGCTATCTCAACAGCTTCGTCTTGTTCGTTTTTATCTCGTCAATAACGGATACAAAATAAATTTTCTTGAATACAGATTTAACTTTAAGGTATTACTTCCCTAGTAATCGGACTCAAAAGTTTACGCGTTCGGGGATATATCGACCATTGAGTTCCCCCTATACCTCAAAGCGAACTTTTTGTCCATGCCTGTACATCTTGGGCGTCTACGCACACATGTATTCCGTGAACGGATAGACTCGTACACAAGTGTAGGTTGGCGCATAGAGCTGTGGCAGGGTTGCTTGAGGCATCGGTAGTCCATGCAGTGAAAATTCAAAATTTTTCTGATAGCCCTATCTTCGTTTCCCGATGGTCAAAAATTTCCATTTTTTATAAATATTAGCTAACACACATTCCTTTATATTTTCACGATTTAACCCTTTCACTCACGAATTTTTATTTTTACAGCTATACAATTGATAATGTATATTCCAGCTGTTCGATGCTTTAAATTTTAATTTTTCTGATAAAAAAAAATTTTTTTTCATAAATTTAATTTTTTTTGTTTATTTATAAATTTAATTTTTAATTTTTATGGCTATATATGTCTTATACGTTCGTTACAATGTCCACGAATGTACTTCTTGTGAACAAACGGTAAAAATTCTAATTTATGACCTTATATATACATTAATCTACATGTCCACATTTGTGGACACCGTGAGCGAAAGGGTTAAAAAAAAATGGTAAGAGTCGTTTCACCGTAAAAATTGAAAATGTAACGCAGTGTCCCATTATGTACGTGTTAGATATGGAGACAAGCTGCAAAATAAGCAATATTTAAATTCGATTATCTTCCAATCTAGATGGTCGATTTTGTTCCGAATGGACTTGTTTTGTAGATAAAAGTCTGAACAATACACTGTCAAAGTTTGAAAAAGATGGTAAGAAAAGTGCATTTAGGGAAGTATTAAGGAAAAGAAAGAAGTCAAAAGGTGATAGATAGAGGATGCTCCAGCTATCATTGCAATATATTAACCCTTTGTTGCATGTTTTTTTACAAATAAATGAAAAATTATTTTTCGTATTCGATTATATTTCTGATTAGTAAAAAATATTATAAAAAATGTTTATTAAATTTGAACGCCTATTTAAACAAAAAACAAATTTTTGCATATTATTAACAACATGCAACTGATAACAAAACTAATTTGCATATTTGCAACATTACAGGCAACCTAAGAATGAAATAATCTAAAACAATTTTTGTCCACATTTGTCACATTTCAAATGGTTAAACCCTTTGCAAGTAGGAAACTTGAACTCATAGTACTCCACCCATATGTTTATTATATTGGATAATTACATTGGGACAATATTTATTGAAATATTTTTTTTCTGTTTTCTGTCATATCTTGTAACATTATGTTGTGGAAGTTCGCCATATGTCGTTAGAAACTTCGCCTATTGTGAATACCGTATGTCCGTCTCTGTACTGGCCAGTTTGAAAGTTACCTTCGGATAGGCTTGGTCGGTACTCGAGTCATTTAATACGGTAGAAGTCGAGTCGGCAGTTAGAGTTGATGTCAATTCGGAAGATCGAGGCGTCTAACTTCGAAATTGTGAATTTGTGAATAATGGAAATTACGAAAATAATTATAATTACGGTATAAATGTCTCGATTACCTACCAAGCCTATCCGAAGGTAACTTTCAAACTGGCCAGTACAGAGACGGACATACGGTATACATGAATTTGAAAATATGTTGCACATATGCAACAGTATGCAACGAAGGGTTAAGTTAATGTTAATCTACCTAAACTAAGTAGGTATAAATATGTTATGACGCCGGGAAAAACAACTTCTTCAAAAGTTGTGCAACAGAATTTGTACGAGAGGGATGAAATTTGCAAGACCATTTTCGACCAATCTGGGAGCAATTTTCCTCCACTCTTTTTCAGTTCACGCAGCATAGTTCATTTTCTACAACTACTGTTTGTTTATATAATAGCCATACCTCGTATATTTTTAATTTGGACGTTCGTTCAACATCGCCTGTTCGCGTAGTTAGTAGATATTACCAATAGTCAGCTTCTATTGTTATAAACATGCTGAAATATGCTTTGTCTTCGAATGAAACTAAGACAATCGGCAAATGTAGCTGAGTGGCAATATTTTTTATCCAGTGTGTTAATTGCAAAGAAATATTATGTTCTGCATGCTTCTACGACGTTTATCACCCCAAAAGTAGTGTCGCTTCTGATAATGATAAAGTAACGCTACAGTAACATACTTACATACAGTGTGTATCAGCCAAATTGAATAAATTCGATAATAAATAAATGGCGTGTTAAAAAAAATGCTGGGACATGTCGATTGGTATTTTTAGTTGCGCATTTTTTTCAACAAAAACTTTTTATACAGGGTGTATCATGTACCAGTGGCCAATACCAACTTTCTTATTTTAAATGCAACGCCCTGTATATTATTCAATTTTTGGATTCTTCAGAAAATTCTAGACATATTTCATGTACAATGTCCTATACCTATCTTCAACTGTTTCGGAAATATTAAGTGTTTTCAGATTTATTTCAAAAATTAACATTAAAAAAAGAAAATTGTTTGATTACAGAAATTCGCTCAACACACTCAAAAACTAATAAGTAATACTGTTCATTTATTGATAATGAAAAAACAAAAAAAAACATTAATGTCAATGTAGGAGATGTTGAGTAACGTTAGAAGACATTTCTATTTAAGATTAGGATGTTGCCAAGACCTTCGCGGCGAGAATTTGATCATCTCCTATATTGGAATTAATGTTTTTTTTTTTGTTTTTTACATTATCAATAAATAAACAGTATTATTTATTAGTTCTTGAGTGTGTTGTAGCGAATTTCTGTAATCAAATAATTTTCTTTTTTTAATGTTAATTTTTGAAATAAATCTGAAAACACTTAATATTTCCGAAACAGTTGAAGATAGGTATATAAGTTATGAAGAATCCAAAAATTGAATAATATACAGGGTGTTGCATTTAAAATAAGAAAGTTGGTATTGGCCACTGTTACATGACACACCCTGTATAAAATGTTTTTGTTGAAAAAAATGCGCAACTAAAAATACCAATCGACGTGTCTGAGCGCTTTTTCGAATACGCCACCATTTATTTATTATTGAATTTATTCCATTTGGCTGATACACACTGTATATAAGAAAATGTGAGAATTAAAATTCAGTCATTGTAAATGTTTTAATTCATTTTAAGTAATTTATTTCTTCCCTATAAAAGTGCTTCATCGAAGCTTTCAATTTTACAAGTATTTATAATTTTCCAGTTTTTTAAATATGGAATGAGCAATTAAAATGTGTTTGTTTAATTGTAATTACAATGAAAATTATAAAAGAGAGTGAAAATATGAGAATAGAATTGCAAGTAGTGAGATTCGAACGTGTGGTCGATGGCATACCAAGCAAGCATGCTACTCACCACGTAAATAAGCACTGTTGAGCGAACGTTTAAACTTGAGATATACACGGTGTGTTATAATCACTGTAAACATTTATTATTCAATAATCCGAAACCTTTGGACTATTCGATAAAATGACTATTCACATATATCTTTTTATCTGTTTGAAATAGAGAATAACTCTTTAAAGTTTGATCAGAATCGCTGCATCACAAGATATAGCCTCCCTTCATAAGTACCATTTAGTTGTCGTATGACGTTATTTTTTTAATGAAACTAAGCTGTGATAAGATGCTGCATTCTGTAAAGTTACATCCTATAAATAGCTTAGTATTCTGTATAGCTTGTGAGAGTATTTAAAGGTAAAGTATATCTCAGATTTACAGAGCACTGTAAGCTATAGACTATTAGATTTACAGTTGTACATAGCGAAAATACAGAATAGCTTCAGTAACATCCACTATAAAACTACGTACAGTGGAACCTCGCTTTTCTTTAGTTCCATTATTTTCCCATATACGTAGGTACTCGTATTGCGACTAAATCGATAAAGCGTCTTGTATGAATCAAATTATTTTTGCCGCCGATTTTTGTTCAGAAAACGAGCAACAGAAAACGTTAGGTAGTACATTAATCCTCACTGAAGTCTGCGTTTTATCACCCTCGTTGTAGATGCATAGAAATGAAAGATTCTCAAAAGAATACCAGAAGAAGATAGAGAATCTTTTAGATGTGATTATGCCGTATCTTATGAACAAGTATAAGGAGATGCCCATAGAAACGCACGAGCTTAATAAGAGCATTGCCCAGTTTTTGAAGGTACTGCGTTTATAGCTCGATATTCTTTTTCATCGCATTCACATCGATGACGTTTCTTACGATACATGTTTCTACTCACGCAGAGATGCCTGACCTTTATGGACCGCGGCTTTGTCTTCCGACTTATCAATTCTTATATGGATAATTTTTCTCCGGGAGATCCACGCGCGCTGCACGACTTCAAGTTCGTCTTCCTTCAGATTATATGTTCGCATGAACATTACGTGTCTTTTAACTTACCAATGATGCAGTCGAGGATCACTGTGAGAGGTCAGTAAAGAAAATGAGAGTAGGATAAGAAAAAATCTCCAATTTTGTAACATATTCGTTTTATGCATTCTTTCAAAGACGTGGAGAGAGAGCCCGAATGCAATGGTACGTCATACCACGTTCATACACTCCCATATTTATTATGGTTTTATGAAGTAGCCATAGTGAGTGGGAGTTGCGCACATTTCTGTTGAGATTCACCGTTATTGGCAATCACTTTTTAGTAGTTAACGTTGAGTTTAACGTTTTTCAACCTTGTTATCCTACTTTGAGTCGACACAATTCATAGAATCCTCTACACAGCTGCATCGATTAGTGCATCCACGCGGCGTGTCTCTAAATTTGAGCATATACGTTTGCCGCGTAACTACCTCGTTCGCATTTATACGAGTCGCATCTATGAAACGAGACTATAGTGTTATTGAATTAATCTCATATCCAAGGTCCCTTTTATCCCAGAGCGATCCTGTGAGTCGGAGCAGTTGTACTGATGTCCCGCACTTACTCGCAGTCATAACAATGACTCATCGCTTATCAATCGAGTGTAAAAGAGGTGGGCCTGAAATACTTTTCCTGTTCCTATACTTCCAGAATTTATAAATTTTTTACGTCGAAACTGAAAACTTAATAGTTTAAAGCACTTTCTTAATTACAGTACAACTTCAATTATCCGAATCAATTGGGACCGGACCCCATTCGGATAATTGGACTTTTCCTAAAAAAAGGGTACATATATGTATTTTAAAGAAAAAGAGCTTATTTTCGGTACTGTATGCATTTTAAATTAATTAAATGAAAAGGCAACACTTTTACATGTTATATAGCGTACTTACAAGTGCTGTACATTATTTTGCTTGCGCATGTCGGTCTTACATTTTTTTTCTGAAAACAATTCGGATAGTCGGACTTCGGATAATTGGAGTTCTACTGTACTTCCCTTTTTACCGTAGTTGAATATTTTTGCATTTCGCGAAATCTGTTTCGTTTTGAACAATCCTATAATGTTATTCTGCCATAATTGTAAGCGAAAAGACAATCGCACTCAAATCATAAGGAGGAGGCAGCTTTTGAGAACGGCATACAAATTGAGCCCACTACTAAATTTGTTTGTATGATCCCCAGAAATTATGACAATCCACGCACGCGTATATTTCCAATCGCATTTATTATAATGTGTAAAATATCCCGTGCTCCGTTTTTCACGTATGTTGTATTATAAGAGTTTGAAATAAAATAAAAGCTGTTAAGTTTATCCAGATCGCGTACATCTTAAACACAGACGTAAACAGTACATTAAACTCCCATAAACTTATTAGTAAACTGTATTATCTACAGATTTTGTTTATCCCGATTGTCAGAACCAAATATCTACATACGTAGTTGTGTTATGCAACTGTAGAAAGTTGTACATCTCATTTTAATGGTAATTAATTAGTTATACTATACAGATAAACACTATACATATAACGTTGAAGCGTAGAAGTTCAAATTTATCTATCATTTCAATTTTTACTTTCCATATTGATGCAATTTTTATCCAAATTTCACATTCCTCAATGCACAAACCTGGAAAATGTACCGTCATATTTTACAAAGTCAGATACATTTACGTTATTACAGATTTGATGAACGAGTTTTGCCTCTCGGAGGACTTCTGTAAACATCATTTCTTGGTTGGCTTACTTCTTCAGGAAGTGAAGACGTCCCTCAATGAAATCGCGCAAATTCGAAAAGTTGCCGTGGCTACTTTGCGAGATTTAATGGCAAAACACGAACTTGACGACAGGTATCAGAATAAGGTATGCATCAGGTATAAGGAATCGTTAATTCTTCTTCTTCTTCTTCTTCTTCTTTATTAAATTATTGGCTCTGGGAGTGAGCGGTATGTGCTCAATCCAATTTGGCTATAACCAGGTGGGTTTTGTAGCGTTAGGGGCCGTCCATAACGGCGCACCGCACATCGCACCGCACATAGCCTCGCCCATAGCATGGAGCAGTGCTCATAGTGACGCCTCGCATCTAGCCTAGCCATTCAGTCATACTAAAGTCATTCTAACAGGAACTATAGCCCACTTGTCTCTAACAAATTACAGAATCATCGTTCGGTTTAGAGTAAGTGACAGCAAAGCTACATAGGTATATACCGGGTGTTCTCAAACCTCTGACCTAGAGGAAAACCCTATGTTCATTAAAAAATTACGGACACAATGCAATTGATTTGATTGAAATCCGTTAAGAACTTGCGGAGAAATTAATTATTAAAAAGTAATTAATATTTTGAATTTATTCGGCATTGATGACGTCATATTAAGGCTCATGAAGATAATGTTTATAATAACGATAGCAAATGCGATTATCTTAATTGATATATGACATCATCAATTCCGAATAAATTCAAAACATTTATTACTGTTTAATAATTAATTTATCCGTAAATTCTTAACGGATTTCAATAAAATCAATTGCATTATGTCCGTAATTTTTTAATGAACATAGGGTTTTCCTCTGGGTCAGAGGTTTAAAAACATCCTGTATATATTGAACTGTATTAAGCCATTGACCTTGAAATTAAAAAATCCTTTTTCTTTAATTTTTTAACCTTCCAGCGGAAGATGAGATTTCACCTCCGTGAACTGTCTCTCATTCAGAAGTCAACACTGTTACATGTAATCATAGCAAACTAAAAACAAATTATCAATTTTAGGGATATTTATGAAGTAAATAGAATAATGTTTAATTGCAATCACTGAAATGAATGACCTACTATCGAAATAAGCAAAAACTACTCGATATCAGGCACTTATGTGAAGGAGCAGCGAAAGTACAATTTATTACCCGACTACCGGGAGAGGTTCCATCATTTAACAACCGAGAAAAAATAAAAACGGCGGATCCAACGGGCGTGGTGTAAATAGAACACCCAGTCTAGCGAGAGCGACAGGCGTCGGGGTACCTCGAGTCGCAAGCGAAGAGCCCCTCGACTGCGTGCTCAAATTTCAGGAGTCTCGCGGGAGGGCACGGAAACCCTCTGCCTTTCGCTCTCCTCGGACAAAGTGCAGACCCGCAATAAATTCAACTATTGCGGTGCACATGCACTTGTCCGGGGACGGCACCAATCGGACGAAAAAACATTACCTCAATTTTTTCAGATTTTTTTCACGCGCCGTTAATGGTATACTAGACCATTTTCACGCGCAAGCGCGCGCCTAAAACGTATTTCATAACGACATTTACATTTACTTCAACACTAATTTTATCAAATTGAATTTCCCCGCTTTAACTATCGAATACTATATCGATATCGATTATCAACTAACTAATGGGGATAGGTGACCACGACTTTCGATTATCGATATCGATTGTCAACTAACCAATGGGGATAGGTGACCACGACTTTCGATTATATCGCGTTGGATTTTATTAGATAGGACATCGATTTGAAAAATAAATTTTAACTTTAAAGTTTCAAGTATACTATTAATCCCATAAACAACTTTGTATACATGCAAATTTTTGTTTTTTTCTCAATTTTTCAAAGAAAATATATAAAAATTTTTAAGTGACATTAAAAGGCATTTTCTTACAAGAAAGTGAAAAAAACACCAGAAAATATTTATTTCGCCAATGCGACAGTCGATTTTTCTTAAAAAAATTCAGTACATTTGAAATCAATAAAAACTGTGTAGAAAAAATGTGTTAGTGGAAGGGCCATTTCTTCATGAAGAAAAAAATGCTCAAGTTTTTTGTCTTAAAAAAATTTTTTTTCATCAGAAAATGTTTGAGAAAAAACTTAAAAAGAATTCGTTTAAAAATCAGAAAATTTTCATTATCCTTCTATGCCTAGATGCATAGAAGGATACATGACAGTATGATTAAAAAAAATTTTTTAAGAGAAAAACTTAAAAGAATTTTTTTCTTCATGAAGAAATAGCCCTCCCACTACCAAATTTTTTTCTGCACAGTTTTTATTGATTTCAAATGTACTGAATTTTTTTAAGAAAAATCGAGACTGTCGTATTGGCGGAATAAATATTTTCTAGTGTTTTTTTCACTTTTTTTGTAAGAAAATGCCCTTTAATGGCACTTAAAATTTTTTGTATATTTTTTTTTTGAAAAATTGAGAAAAAACCAAAAATTGTCATGTATACAAAGTTGTTTATGAGATTAATAGTATACTTGAAATTTTAAAGTTAAAATTTATTTTTCAAATTGATGTATACCATTAACGGCGCCTGAAAAAAATCTAAAAAATTAGGTAGTGCTTTTTCATCAAGTATGACTATGTAAATAAAAATCAGATTTTTTTGAGACCCTCATGAAAAAGGTGGCTGTCTTGACAGAGAATGCCCCATATGGTAATTTAGATTAGAAGTAGCAGAGTGCCTCTGCAACCTGGGGTCAAAGAAGGAGAAAAAAAAAGTGGAAGACCATCAAATGACACTCAACAATTAATTGATGAAAAAATAAAAAGAGGGCCAGCAGCTCGTATCCTTCCAATGAATATTAGAAACGACGAAGCAAGTCATTGGATAAAATACTCGTACGATTCCTCAAGACAAAGGTGCAAGTTTCCTACTTGCAAAGGGTTTACCCATTTCAAATGTGACAAATGTAGAGTGTTTTTGTGCCTCACAAAAGGCAAAAATTGTTTTAGATTATTTCATTATTAGTTTGTTCTGTAATGTTGCAAATATGCAACATAATTAGTTTTGTTAACAGTTGCATGCTGTAGTTAATATGCAGTAATTTGTTTTTTGTTTCAATAGGCATTAAAATTTAATAAACATTTTTAATAATATTTTTCACTAATCAGATATATAATCGAATACGAAAAATAATGTTTTCATTTATTTAAAAAAAATCATGCAATGATACGACGGAGCACTGGGAGATGTGCGATGCTCGAGGCTCGAAGAAATATACCAAGCTCTATTTCTTGCGCGAGGGCGATGGTACCATGCCATGTGCGAGACGAAGGGCCGTGCGCCGTTATGGACGGGCCCATCTCTTTCCACACGCGCCTATTTACCTCGCCTGTACCAGGCTAAGGGCGGTGCGAGGTGCGGTGCGCCGTTGTGGATGCTCTATTCCTTGTGCGAGGGCGAAATGTGCGAGGCGAAGGGCCGTGCGCCGTTATGGACGGGCCCATCTCTTTCCACGCGCCTACTTACATCGCCTGTACCAGGCTAAGTGCGGTGCGAGGTGCGGTGCGCCGTTATGGACGCCCACTTAGGTTGGACCCTTTGTAGGGTCCATTAGCAGGGCTGGAAGTTGGTCACTTTTTCTCAATGAGTCACTTTTTTTTTTCACTTTTTTTATCAAGTCACTTTAACACCCTAATTTTGATATTTTGTCTTTTCATTTGTGATTGTAAAAGTTACGTAATAACAAAAGTTCTATATAGGTGTCGAAAAAATCGTTTTCCGGCAAGCTACATACACATTTTTTAAATTTCGCGTGTGCATTATTGTCCCAATACTATAGTGCTATGTACGTGTGTACATACGCATGACAGTCCCCAGCTGGTGCTGGTTGATGTTCATATAGGTATATGGATACGTGCGACCAAGCGCTTTATGTATCCTGTCAAACATGTAATTTTCATTTAGGGACCATCCATATATTACGTAAGACATTTTTGGCCTCTTTTTGATCGCCCCTCCCCCCAGTGTAAGATACTGTAAGATTCCAGATGACACCCCCCCCCCCCCTAAATCTTACATAAAACGTAACTTTTTTTAAGTCATTCTTGAGCTTGCCGTTTATACTGCTTTCAAATATCAGATGAATATTAGGAAGAGATTGACTATATTTCGAGACGGTCCTGCTAAACAATAGCATCATACATAGTCAGAACGAGGGTGCTGTACATAGGAGCTGTTTAAATAGACTCATCATTATTCGTTATTCTCTAATCGTGTATCAACAGCGTCTTTTATCCGAGTGGAAGCCCAACACATAAAGTTTATAGTCTACTACGGTATATCTCTTTATGCACTTCATCCTCGTTCTAACTCTTCGTATCAACGGAAAATATTAGAAAATATATATTCATTCAGTTCAAGGAACTTCATTTTTAAACTTCGTTTAATAAAATATATCCTCAGTAGAGACGTCCTGCTCCTCAACCCACTCGACGTCCTCCACTCCCGTTTCACTATCTCGGAAGATGCACATAAGCTCCCGATCACGACGCAATGCCACTCGTGCAAGTCGCCTCTTCTCTGCTTGATCCTGGGTTTTGCACATTTTTTTGTCTATTGTTACTGCTTTATTTGATGCAACGTACAGCGCTTCTTTCAATCTGTATTGAGTGATTTGATAGCATTTTTGGCTAGGAATTTCTCACGTAAGATAAGGTCTAGACCCCCGCCCCATTGTAAGACACTGTAAGAAATATTCACACCCCCCCTCCCCCTCAAACGTCTTACGTAATATATGGATGGCTCCTTAACGTATAAAGGTAATCGAATGGCACAACAATTAATCATTAAAATACCCAGATAAAAGTAAATGTAATGTTTAATCTTTCTTTTAAATAGAATTCTGAAATCTATATATATATAAATGAATGTTTGTCTGTCTGTCTGTCTGTCTGTCTGTCTGTCTGTCTGTCTGTCTGTCTGTCTGTCTGTCTGTCTGTCTGTCTGTCTGTCTGTCTATCTGTCTGTCTGTATGTCTCGTATGCCTTCCTAAACCGTTCATCCGATTGCGATGAAATTTTGGGAAATGGTTGGACGCATGCCCGCGAAGGTTTCTTATTGTTAGTAAATCTTATAAAAGGTGTTCAAAAAGTACCGGTACTGATGATTATTATGCCTTCCTAAACCGTTCATCCGATTGCGATGAAAAGTTGGGGAATGGTTGGACGCATGTCCGCGAAGGTTTCTGAGTTAGTAAATCTTATAAAAGGTGTTCAAAAAGTACTGGTACTGATGATTATTATGCCTTCCTAAACCGTTCATCCGATTGCGATGAAAAGTTGGGGAATGGTTGGACGCATGCCCGCAAAGGTTTTTGAGTTAATAAATCTTATACAGGGTGTTCAAAAAGTACCGGTACGGATGATTATTATGCCTTCCTAAACCGTTCATCCGATTGCGATGAAACTTTGGGGAATGGTTGGACGCATGCCCGCGAAGGTTTCTGAATTAGTAAATCTTATAAAAGGTGTTCAAAAAGTACCGGTACTGATGATTATTATGCCTTCCTAAACCGTTCATCCGATTCCGATGAAAAGTTGGGAAATGGTTGGACGCATGCCCGCGAAGGTTTCTGAGTTAGTAAATCTTATACAGGGTGTTCAAAAAGTCGAACTATACTTGACCTAAATTTGACCTCCGCTGACAATAAAGGTAACATGAAAAAAAATGGTCAAGGACACATTTGAACGTGAAAAAAAATTAATTTGACCTCGATATAACCTTGAAGGTCATGGTCAAGGTCAAATCCAATATGACCATTGCGTAGCCCGGGAAAAATACTAAAAGTTTTGTATTAAAAATGTATTTAAACAATGGTGGACGGACAAAATCAATCCACAATCTACCCGTGCGAAGCCGGGACGGGCTGCTAGTTATAAATATAAAATTGTGATACTTATTTGTTTCTTGAAAATTAATGTAATTTAAGTAAAAAATTAATTTCCCTATAAATAAAAAAATAATGTTATTTGTGTCACTTTTTAGTCATTTTTTGTGTTCGTTAGTCTATTTCCGCTATTTTAAAGGTCGTAGACAATTTTCAGCCCTGTAATTGTTAGAGGGGGCGGGGAGCATAGGTAGGCGTTTTGAGAGAGGAGAACTGGCGGGCAGATGTAGATCGATTTAGATTAGATGTGTAAGTTGGTGGATGAAAGGAATTTCCACAGAAGGTTGAAGATTTACCGAGAATGGAGGGATCAATTTTAGCTTTCCCAAGGATTTCAGTAGGGCTATTCTTGGGATGTCGAATCTCCTTCAATTCCAAAAAATGTGATCAAATTTTCAAGTGAATTGCCATATGGACAAAGCTCTAAGGGGAAGAGATTTTTACGGAAGAAACCCCCTGCAAGGGCGTAGTAGTTGGATCTCATACGACAAAAAGTAATATTATATTCCATTTTATAATTATATGGAGCAAACCTGTTTCTTGTTGTTGTTGTAGTTATTGTAATATTGAACCCCTTTCCTTCCGAAAATGAGCTTAAAATATGAATCGAAAGCTTTATTTTTTAAATCATCAACAAGCATATGGAAATCTGTGTAGAGTAGCTTTGTATTCAGGAACTCTAGTTTACGTTTGGCATCTTTAGCAAAGAAATCAACTTTTTCGTTGCCCTGGATGCCAATATAAGCGGAGTCCAAATCAGCTTTACGTTAAAATTTCTTTCTCGTACTATTTGTAGGTATAACTTTGCTTCGAAGGTCAAATGTGAAGTTGATAAAGTTACCCAGGTAGCACACTAACGTCGAAATGACGTTTTTTGAAGGTCAGTTCTGACGTCAGATGACGAAAAATATGACGTCATTTTAACGTCGCAAAGACGGCTTAAGGGGGAAAGCCACTGTGATATGTTCAAAAAATAGATTTTTTTATTTTTACATTTTCTTAATGTTCGAGGTTTCAAGAATCTGTTCCCTAAGTTTCAAACCGAAATTCGAAAATTTTATGGAGTTATGAAAGGTTTTGTGTGAGTAAGCGCATACGCTCGAACTTGACCGCGCGGTTTTAAAGGCTTTTATCTCGAAACTACATTTTTCCAACTGGGCGCCATCATAACTCAGTCAATTTTTATCCGATTACCTTGAAATTTTCACAGAATATTTTTAAAAGAATTATCTTCAGTTAAGCGTATGATTTTTTCGATTAAGCGATTACTTGTTGAGATATAATTAAAAAACTGAGCAATTTTTCTCTAAATTTCGAAGTTCTATCTTTAAACATGCGTTACTTTGTTAAAAATTAAAATTTTTATAAATCCGTACGCTTAACTGAAGCTAGACTCGTGTAGTTTAAGAAAATAATTGATTTTTTTGGTTTGGATATACCATTCGGACACAGCAATGGCGCCCATGCGCCAAACATTTTTCAGAGAAGCTTTACGGCATCGCGTATTATTGTGTAGTTTATTGATATTATGTATTGCTTTTTTTTTCTAATATACTAAAATATATGTACCTTCATGTAGTTGTAAAAGTTTTTTCCCTCGTTTTTTATTTTAATCAGAAAAAATTTACAAAGTTATTCTACATTTTCCGGTCATCACAGTGGCTTTCCCCCTTAATTGCACATCCACACGACGTCAGACAAATCACGTAATAATGACGTTCTACCGTACGTTGTGATGACGTAAAAAATTACGGTTCTAAAAGGTTAGGTCTGACGTATATCTTTTCATTGTGAGCGGTCACCCATCCAACTAGTGTCCGCACTTTTCGCTGCTTAACTTCGTTGATCGGTCGGTGTCCACGGGTCCTCATCTGCTGCACGCTCCTGTGCTTAAGAATATTATTACTATTGGTGTTCATATGAAGTTTGATGAATAAATGTATATTGCTTTTCCTGTCAATAAGAAAGAGCTTGAATAAATAAGATTTTATAAATGTATTATTCTTTTCTCAACATTTTTCTAAATTTATGATTGTATAATATCTTGATAAATATTCTTGCATAGACGCAAATTGATAGTAATATCAATTTGCGTCTATGCAAGAAATAAATAATAAATAATTATAAATAAATAAATATAAATAATTATAAATAAATGAATAAATAATTATATGAATGTTTATTCATCCTACATTAATTGATTGTCTTTCATTTACTTTAATAATCTGGGCTTTTTAATAAACAGTATAGTTTATAACTTGCTCAACATACTCTAGAGACTCGAAATGAAATAATTTATTGATTTAATAACTGAACAAATTACAATTTTTGTCCATTTATTCACAAATAAATTTTTAAGTCTCTATGTATGCAGGAGACCGAAATTTTTCTAAGTCTCGTTCGTCATTAAAAATGACGGAAATGTTCCGTCAAAAAGACGTTGAAATTTGACGTCCAAGGTACGTCGTAAATATGACGTCCCTGTGACGTTAATATTACAACTGACGTCTGAAACCCTATACTGACCAAAAAATTACGTCTCAGACGTTATTCTAACGTCAGTGTGCTACCTGGGTAGGGAAGAGGATAAGATGGCCTGCAGCGAGCTTAAGGAGTCTCTGAAGATACTTAGTTGTGTTTAGGATGGTTATTGTTTAGGATGACTTTAAGGGTGATGGAGATGTCTAAAGGCCCTGCCGAGAATACCGATGATTGAGGGGAAATTTTGTATTAGTACAATGTTTTTAGTGTAGGACTATAAATCACTAGTCCCACGTAGCCTACCGGCCCAAGCTTGGAACCGTCCGTATAGAAGATATGGCGATAACTGAGATTTTCTTCAAATATTGGATTGAACTCAATTGCGGGAGCAGATGAGCATTGAATAGTTCTGCCCTGATGAAGGGAAACAGAAGAGACAGACGAGATAATAGTATGGAAGTGTAGAGCAAAGATTAAGGGATGAGGTGAGGAATACGCCCGCGGTCTCGAAGCAAGGAGAAAAATCTAAAGATTATGGAATATCGGGATATAGACA
Organism: Xiphydria camelus; assembly: GCA_963678675.1. Taxonomy (NCBI): domain Eukaryota; kingdom Metazoa; phylum Arthropoda; class Insecta; order Hymenoptera; family Xiphydriidae; genus Xiphydria; species Xiphydria camelus. The sequence continues at coordinate 13,323,397 of OY783192.1, read as the reverse complement.
TCGTGAGGTTTGGTTCAGCCCGAATAGTCCCGTCCAGGTCTAGAAATTTATATAATAAGGGATAAGAGATGTTCTTCAAACGAGAAGGTCTTCAGGAGAAATCTGCTAGCCAAGAAACGTATTCTGATGGCGCTTTGGTTTCGGCTAACATTATATTGGTATAGGTGGAGATGCGGAAACCCTTCGCCAGTCGGAGAGTTCTCTATTGAATTTCGTCAAGTTTATGAAGTAAAGTAAAGTTGTTTAACTAGAGGGATTGTGAACCATACTCAATAACGCTCCTAATTAGAGCTTTGTATGTGGTAATTAAAGTCATGGGGTCAGTACGTACTCCTCAGGGCTTTGATAATATCTGTTACTCTGCTAGTTTTGTTGAATTGCTCGATCACACATTCGGCGTCTCTCTATCCATTCTTTTCCCTCTTTTTTCCCTTTTCCCTTTTCTCTCTCCTCTCTTTCTCCTTTCTCCTCCTTCCTCTCTCTCACTTCTCCTTTCTCTCCCTTCCTCCCCTTCCCCTTCCCTCCCTCTCTTCCTCCTACCTTCACCCTCTCCCTCTTCCTCTCTCTTTTTCTCTGCTTCCTCTTCCGTTCCCTCTCCCTCCTTCCCTTGAAGAAAGTTATTGCTTCTGATGGATTTTGATGCGCCGAATATAAATCTAGGAGCAGAATTGCTGCATCATGTCACGTTTTTTAAAGAGAAACTGATTTTACACATCGAAAAAAGTTTCGTAGATATCTGTCTTAGCAGCAAATACTTCAAACGCGGCGCGATAGGGCATTAGCCCATAACTCAAAAAGAAGCTGGATGTTTTTAGTTTAAAGTGGTTGAAAGTGAAATAACGTTGGAAGCACTGATGGATATAACGTTAGCGTGGTTATGGAAAACCTCGTAACTCGGACTTTGAGTCTTGCAAAATTTTATATCCGAAATATGAAAAATCCGACTTTCAACAGCTTAACACATTCGTCGCCTAACGCGATTCGGTTGTTTCTCACGGGGCCCAAATCTGACTGTCGCACTATGGGCGGAAACGCCGAAAAGTTAACGGATTAACCTGAATTCAGGTACTCGGGGGTTTTCGGGGTCGCTGATTACGAATCCGAGGCCAGAATTGCCAAGTTAGTAAATGGCGCCACGGTACGGTGCATGCGCCGTATCGTGGCGCCATCTACTAAGTTGGCAATTCTGGCCTCGGATTCGTAATCAGTGACCCCAAAAACCCTCGGGTACCCGAATTCAGGGCAATTACTCAATTTTACCTTGAGATTTGATCCGCGCATCCGCCGTAGTGTGGCGCCATCTAGGAATTTTGCAATTCTGGCCTCGGATTCGTAATCAGCGACCCCGAAAACTCCCGGGTACCCGAATTCAGGTTAATCCGTTAACTTTTCGACATTATAAAAAGGACCCATTTTATCATAAATATAAATTAATAAAAAGTATAAGGGAATGTCGTCAGGGTCGGCCTGTCGTCTAGGTCGGCCATTAGCGATATTTCAGCTTATAAATCTAGTTTCAACTATTTGCAAGCGTGGTAAAACTTCTATTGGTAACAGCAAACTTTTCGTGGCAACACCGAGTTTGAAGCCTTAGAGTAAAATGTGTTGTGCACTCAGTGGCTCTGGAAAGACGAAAAAAGTTTTCCAGTATCAGTGAATACGGTATGAGAACTTGAAGCTAAAACATGTAATCGTCGAGGTAAGCAAATAAGTGTGTCATATGGTTATCCTTTAGGAATAAACCAAGGGGATAATTCAATTTGATAACCTGTTTGGTTGTGGTGTAATGCGATATGGCTCTGGTGCTTGTCGTCAAGGTTGGACCATTTGTGCAGTCAGTTGGCCACCGTGATTTTTTTTCTTTTCGGGGCAATAGCAACGCTATTACAATATAATAGAAACACCAGCAAAACGAGGTCGTCGACCCAAAAAAGTGCTGAAAAAGCCCTCTTCGGATGAAAACGAGGACTTTTGCCTCATCGCTTGAATAGTAACAATTAAGTTGCATGCATTGAATGCAAAAGAGAAGTGCATTTGAAGTGCGCGAAATGACGACCAGCTACTTCATTTATCAAAACTGCGATTCAGAATAATTCAGCGCCTATATTTCGTCGATTTTCAGCGGCTGGCCAACCTAGACAGCACTGGCCAACCTTGACAGTATTTCTAATTTTTAAAAAATACCCATTACTTTTTTATTTTTCATCCAATCAATTCGTAATATCTTGGAAAAGTTTTCTTTTTCCCGGACCTTTTTAAGAATGCGCAGTAATTATAAGAATTCTTTTTTGCATGGAAATTATGGGCAAAAGTCAAAACTATGGCCAACCCTGACGACATTCCTCTACTATAATGTGTATATTTTTAATATTTCTATGTTGTATATCCTAAATTTATATTTCAGTGCTTATTCCATTAAATTCCTTTTAAAAATCCAACTGAAAATCATGTTTAACCTGAACAAGAAGAGCGTCACCCGTACTTGGGTGACGGGGCCCCCACGGAAGCACACCCGTCACCTAAGTACGGGTGACGCGGCGACGAACGTGTTAAACACAATCACGCCATCCACAATCTACACACCCATGAATTAGAGAAACTTGTTCCGTTGTAAGTTAAGAACTTCCTTTTATAGCTTCTTTCGTTCTTACTTTCATCTTCATTAAAATTTTGGTCTAAGCATACCGGTGAACGTCTCGGCGAAACAGTAATATGCATTCGGGTATCTATTGAAACGATGTTCTGTAGCTCAGAGATAATTGGATGCAAGGGGGGGGTCTGGTCTCTGTAATACAGTCTATTCTGCGTTCTTAATTTATGCGAGGCCTAATTGTATGAATTAATTGACATCTTGTTTTCCCTTGCCGAGAACTATATTTCTAATGAATTTTTCTTACTATGTGCAAATTATAGGGTCAGTTGAGCAGAATAGCCGCGATCTACATACCATGGTTAGGTATTGTGTTGGAAAATCTAAATCGACTGCAGTCCGTGGATAACGGCACAACCAAAGTCGAAGAGAAACAGAATTCTTCGAACAGAATATCGACAAGTAGCTCCTTTTTGATGAGTAAAGAGACTTATGCTAATAATTCGACGAACACGAGTACGCCCAAATCAACTCACAGGTACGAAGTTGGGAAAAGTTTTCTTTCTTAGGATATATTCATAAATTGCGTAAAGCCAATTCCAGGAAAGATATGGCACTTCGATTAAATCTCTGATGACTGTAGTTATAACGATAGCCGGAGGGCCAGTTTAAGTGCGACTTGTGTCCCAGAAATGGCATTATACGGGGTGGGCTGCTTTAGAGTGGAACTTCGATAACTCGAATCTCAAGGAAACGAGAAATACTTCGACTTTTATCGCAGTTTTACCTTATCGGGGTTTTCGAGTTATAGAGACTAAGGGCCGGTTTTACAAATGCCAAATTATACCTAGAATAAGTATACCAGGAATAAACATATACTCTTTTTTATACCTGGTATAAAGCGCAAGCGTTTTACAAACTACATAATTGCCTGGAATAACTATTCCAGGGGTAAGGCCATTGGCCACCGACAATTATTTTAGGGTTGGTGGTAAGAAGTACGTATTGCGTATGATATTTGGTCGTTTTGACAGCTGCATTCTGTTATATTCCGTGTGTCGTCTAGTGTCAGTGATTTTGCAGCTTTTTGATGACTTATTTTTGGTGCGTTGTTTGAGTGAGTATTTATCTGTATACAGTATACATCTGAAAAATCTGTTGTTTTTCAAACTCAACCAGCAAGCATTAACCAACTGAAACAGAGAATTACGCAAGAATGTCGCCAAATTTCTAGAACAACATTTGAAAAAGTTCGAGAGGAATTTCAAAATAGGTTATATTTTTGTCTTTTTAACAATGGAAATCATTTCGAAAATTTATTGTAACGTAATTGACCTTTAATAAATAAATTGACAAAACTTACTTCTAGCAGTTTCTTTCTCGATTTGCGCGAAAACTACTCATCGAAAGGTATCAAAATTTGGTGTTGTTGTAAAGCATTTTTAAAGAGTTTCCAACGCTGTATCACACATGGGGGGTTGCTATTTAAGATTACAATGTTGGGGGGGCTACCCCTAAGGGGGTTGGAGAGGGTGCGTCTCCAATTATGTCATTTTGGTTCCCCTCTCCATTGCCGAAACCGTTTTTCATCTTTTAGAAAATCTCTAACTTTCTGAGATATTGGGGGTGGCAAGTTTTAAAAATGTCACCCTGTATATTATATGCAAATGACATACACCTAGCGTCAATGATTCTGATCGACCCGCTTTGAGTGACGGTACTTTTATCGAGTCGACCGCAACTGAAAGATTCGAGTAAGCCATAAAGGCTATTTTGCCATAAAGGCTAAATTTGATTGGTGCTTCATGGCAAAACAAGAAGATCCGCTCATACCTAAAATAGAAAAAAGGAATTAGAAATATCAAATCTTTCGATTCAAATTCGTTTTATCGCACAAATAATTATGTACACCCGTGCTCATGGATTCTGTCGCTGGTGACTTTTTTAAAATGTTTTTTTTAAACGTACTAACTAATGAACAATTCATTCTCATGCCATCATTAGCTATGGTGGCATCTACTCTCGTTAATGAAAGCATGAGGATTGATTAATCATTGGTTAGTACGTTTAAAAATAACATTTAAAAAAGTCACAGGCGACAGAATCCGTGAGCACGGGTGTACATTAGTAGATAAAAGTAACACAGACACGGATTTGCGAATGAGTGTAAAAAACATTAATTTGAAACAAGTGATGTACGCGGCGCGGAATCCCTAGAATGCAAATTATAACATGCTCCTACAGGCCAGGCTCAGATATCAATTCAAGTTGTAGAGGTTAAGGTCGCATGACTTCGATGTTAGAGACAAATTCAAGTAACAGAGTTTGTGTTTTTTAGAATTCGAGTTATGTGAAAGTAAAATAATAGCTTTGTTCGCAGAGCAGTCACAAACCGTTGGCAAATGATGCACGCATGCTCTGCTCCGTTTGTGACTGCTCTGCGAACAAAGCTGGAGGGCTTGCGAGCGGTACGAGTTATCAGATGCTCATTTTTCGAATTAAAGAGTTTTTGGCCTTCTAAGATCAACGGAATAGAAAAATTCATAGCCTCTCTTACAGAGGTTTTCGGTTTATAGAAGTTCGAGTTATCGAAGTTCCACTGTAGTTGTCCTGTCAATTAACCTTTCGTTACTCACGTGGGTTTTTGAAACATAAAAGATCACCTGGGGTGTACCCTACACCCCAGTTAAAAATTAACGTTTTCTTAGTGAAAAATTGAAATTTTGTAATACTTTTTTTTAACAAAGCTTGAGATATTGCCTAATGATCTCAATATTTGTTAAGAATAAATTTCGTAATTTTCTAATTGAAAACGAAACTCGAAGTCTCGGTACATGAGGTCTCGGTTTTCAGACGCTCAGGTCTCCCTATCGATTTTTATAAAAAATAGTATAAATAATAGACTGAGGATAGTTATCATACTCTCGTTTTATTAACGAAGGACAAATTGAAGAGTGGAAATTAGGAAGGGCCTAAGTGCCATATTTCACAGAATTCAGTTTTTGACAGAAAGGTTCTAAGGACATGTCTTTATGTCCTATGAAAGGTTCTAAGCGCCAATGTTGAAATAATATTTGAACATTGGCGCTTAGAACCTTTTATAAGACATAAAGACATGTCCTTAGAACCTTTCTATGTCCAAAACTGAATTCTGTGAAAAATGGCACTTAGGTCCTTTCTAATTTCCACTCTTCAATTAACAAATTGAAACAAGTTTTATAGAAAAATATGAAATATTAAATTAATCACAGATGGTTAAAAATCACTATTTAACTCTTTGCAGCGTTCTGTTGGAAAGACAAATCGGTTTTGTCCTGCGTTTTTGGTGCCAAATTCTTTAATGAAATGTTTCCGAAAGGTACTGAAAGTGCCAATCTCGAAAAAAAAAAACTCTAGGCGTGGCATGCAAAAAAAGGAGGTTGGAGTATAGCCTACACCCCACGTGAACAACGAAGGGTTAATGATGAATCGACGGAATAATAACACAGTCACACAAAAAAAAGTGGGGTATACATTTGATGCGATATATGTTATCCGTAATAATTTTGCCTCCTGATCAAGAATCCGATGTCAAAATTTGGCCATCACGTTACAATTTTTTCTAATCTCAAAAAACTGCACAGTCACACAAAAAAAAGTGGGGTTACTTTTGATGCGATATATGTTATCCGTAGTAATTTCGCCTCCTGATCAAAAATCCGGTGTCAAAATTTGGCTATCACGTCACATTTTTGTTAATCTCAAAAAACCAGCCAGATCATGATTTTCAAAAAGTTAATGGACTTAAACCAAATTCAGTACAGGGTGTTTTTTGGGTCGCTGATCATGAATCTGAAGTCGGATTTAAAAAATGCAAGATGGCGAATCCAATATGACGGACGAGATTTTCGAAAAATGACGGATTCATGCCAAATTTGGTATAGGGGTTTTTTTTCGGTCGCTGATTATGAATATGGTTATATTTGCAAAAATGCAATATTTTCAAAAATCTCGTCCGCCATAGTGGATCCGCCATCTTGAATTTTTGAAATCCGACCTCAGATTCGTGATCAGCGACCCAAAAAACCCCCTTTACCGAATTTGGTTTAAGTCCATTAACTTTTTTAAAATCATGAGCTCTTGATGGTTTTTTGAGATTAAAAAAAAATATGACGTGATGGCTAAATTTTGACACCGGATTCATGATCAGGAAGCAAAATTACTACGGATAACATATATTGCATCAAATGTATACCCCACTTTTTTTTGTGTGACTGTGTAGGTAATCAGGAATATGCATGAAACACAGTAGACATAATAGTTAAAGTTATTCAAAACACAGTAGCACAAGAGTAAAAAAAACTTGATAAAAAAAACTTCTACTCCAAAAACGGTACTTTAAAAGTAGCATGGCCACGCCTCCCAGTGACATATTTCAGAACGCCGCGTTATGGGCGTGACTGGCTCGTGACGTCACTATGTACGAAACCGGCCCGCCAGCGCACGTTCTAGTCTGTTTCTCAATGCCTTGCGTATCAGAAGAGTACAAGTGAAGTGGAAGTTTGTTTATTTTTTGTGATTATTTTTGTTCGACGTTTGATAGTAGAATGTCGAAAAAGGAAGGAAGAAGGATTTATATAAATATGTATTTATAAATTTCATCATCATAAAGTTATCAGTCCTAAGACTGGTTTGATACCATTCTCCATCTTTTCCTGTCCTCCGCTAGTCTTTTCATTTCCCTGTATTTCGAACAACCTACGTCCTGATTTATAAATTGTATTGTAATGATTTATGATTTATAAATTGTATTGTAATGAAATGGTGTTTTAACACATTGCGCATGCGGGAAACGTAGTTTAACGTTTTTCGCAATCTGTCACTGGAGCGCGGGTTACGTAAAAATACGTATTTAGTAGATTTGTGCTATATAAATAATTAATTCTTTTGACAATAATTTCATTGCATCTCTGGAAGGCTGAATTAATTCAAATATTCCTAATTTATTTGGTCCTTTTCGTAATTGAATATATCCTAAAATTTGTCGCTCTATTAATGTAAAAAATTATATACTAATAAAAACTATTATTACTAAAATTAATCTTCTAATTATTATATTAATTATTATATTAATTGTATATTTTATATAAAAATTTATTTCTATTTGTATAGAGCGGGTATCGTATAAATTCACGAAAAAACGCCCGCTGTACGCGTAAGTCCGCGACGATATCGTATAGACGCGCGGGTGGGTGGGTAGACCGACCCAACCACTACCAAAGTTAAATGTCAGGGAAATTCAAAAAGGGGGGCTTCTCCACAGACATATGGTATATATACCCGCATGCAATGTGTTAATTATTGCAAACCAATTTTATTGTATGTGTAAAATATTATATTGAGTATTCCATTTAAAAGAAAAACTCATTTTCACATCATAACTCAAAAACCAAAATCCAAAAAAAAAATTAAAGTCGATCATTGGAAACTACATAAAGATCTACAAAAAATCACCGTTATATTGTTCTTCTATCTTTAAAAATAACCGAAATATAAGGCCATGAAGGAAATGGCAAAAAATGAAAAACTCCCTGTATCTCAATACTGGATCTAGTTAGCCGTGAGATTTTGACAGCATTAAATTTGTTTTGAAAATCGGCCCCGAGGATGTGTAACGGATTTTTTCTATTGGGAACTGGTGAATGGCGATATGACCTCTGGCGGCGAAAAAACAAACTAGTTTTAGATTGCAGTTTTGGAGCTTAGCAATGCATTAGAATAGGAGAGTGCACATAATAATTAATTTTTTTCGCAAAATGTCCGAATTCTTAAAACCACCAGTAAAATCGAAAGGTAGACTTCTTTGCTACGTTCCTGGCTGTCAAAGTCATTTAAATAAAGACGACGTGTCTTTCCATTATTTTCCAAAACCGGGCAAACGCTCTGTGTACACTCCAGACGCGTTTAGAAATTAAAAAAAATCGATTTTTAGAAAAGTGGATGATAATATTAAAAATAAAATCAGTTACGCCGTATGTCAAAGTGTATTCGCGTCATTTTTCGAGTGCTGATTATATTTCCGTTGCCCATGCATGTACATGCTTAACCTAAATGTTTGCTCCAAAATAGTTATTCTTCAGATGTTCCAGCTTCCAAGAGATTTTAAAACACGCTCCCCTTCAAGGAAGTTCCTATTGCCCGGTTTTGTATTCGCTCACAGGCAAATTTCATTAATGTTAGTCATATTTTACGTAAAAACTACTTTTAACCCATTGAAATACATTGAACCTGCACTTTAAAAGGCGACACCGTGTATATTTACAAATTACTTATAGGCAGACTGCTATTTATTTTCTTTTGAGGTATACAATCTGACTTATTCACACCGTATCTTTAAATCTTACCTTATTGCTTTAATATTTCGCGTTTCTGCTCCAATGAAATCTGGATCTGATCCAAGAAAAGCGAACACTGACAAAGCATCGATTTGCGGCAAATTGTCAGATTTCCCTTGTACAAATCCACTGTCCATTTTCACAGCACAATACAAGCTTCGTACTCGAAACAGTCAAACAGTTCTATCCGAGAGTGCAGAGTGACGTCACGGCCCGGCGTGCCGCTCGACCGGCCGTTTCAAGTGGGCGGAGCTTAGCGCAAACTTTATTAATTTCCTACGGCTTAATTTCGCGCCAGAAAAAATAAATAAAAAACGTCCCAACTTTTTGACGTGCTCAATCCATTTATGATGTAAAAAAATATGTGCATATTCCTGATTGTCCCAAGTTCAAACTAGGTATTGTCGATCTATTCTTAAAACCTCCCCAATTCGGTATTTGCGTATAAAATATTCACATTTATAAATTCAATTGCTAAATGGTATACATATTCAATATTACACGAAAAAGAAAATGTCCGATAAAATAATTGAAGAGTAACTTCAAATTAGTCTAAGATCCAAAAAGCTAAAGTTGAGAAAATCGACAAAAGCAGGCAGATGCTTCAAAGGAATATACAATCCGTTCCCCTCTATACACGCCAGCGTAGCACATTGCGCTACGTATCCAAGATGGTTCCCTAAAATTCGGTGACAATACCGACAGCCCGGACACGAACCAAATAGCCAGGACATGAACCAAATAGACGTTTCAGTCCGAAAAACATCGGTCATCTCAATAGTGGTGAATTTGACAGATGCTCTGACAGATAGTTTGATAATCGTTTGTATTTTTTTCGAATAATCAAGATAGTGAACGGAAGCAGTGCCGTTTTTTTCTGGTTGTGCATAAAGAGCAGGAAAGGAGACATCAGTATCTCAGAAGAAGTGCCATCAGATAAGTTACTTCCTAACTGACCCTCTTAACCTCATTTTGATCACTTATAAAGAAGAAATATCTTTGTGCTTATTCTATTTTTCGTTTTCAGCGTCATGCGAGAACGGGACGGATTGATGGAAATTTGATTTTTCTTCGCTGTCAAAAATCAACCTAGGTAGAAAAGAATTCTCTAGAATTCTGCGGTACAATGCCACGGTAGGAATATCAGGTTCTACCGACACGACGTGCTTCGACAAGGTCTGTATCAACTTTAGCGGTATATTGGTGGCACTGCACTAATCCTGTGGCACATTTTTTTTATCTGGGAAAGCATATTATTATGGTAGTACAGCTGTACAGCGTCCCGATAATATACCGTCTTCCTGTATTGACAGTATACATGCATTTTACCTCCAATATGCCAGAGTTAAAAATCTCGACCTTGTCGAAGCACGTCATGTCGATAGAACCTGATATTCCTACCGTGGCATTGTACCGCAGAGTTCTAGAGATTTTTAATTCTGGAATATTGGAGGTAAAAAATGCATGTATACTGTCAGTACAGGAAGACCGTATATTATCGGAACGCTGTACAGCTGTACTACCATAATAATATGCTTTCCCAGATAGAAAAATGTGCCACAGGATTAGTGCAGTGCCACCAATATACCGCTAAAGTTGATACAGACCTTGTCGAGGCACGTCGTGTCGGTAGAACCTGATATTCCTGCCGTGGCATTATTCTGCAGAGTTCTAGAGAATTTTTTTCTACCTAGGTTGATTCTTGACAGCGAAGAAAAATCAAATTTCCATCAATCCGTCCCGTTATCGCATGACGCTGAAAACAAAAAATAGAATAACCACAAAGATATTTGTTCTTTATAAGTGATCAAAATGAGGTTAAGAGGGTCAGTTAGGAAGTAACTTATCTGGTGGCACTTCTTCTGAGATACTGATGTCTCCTTTCCTGCTCTTTATGCACAACCAGAAAAAAATGGCACTGCTTCCGTTCACTATCTTGATTATTCGAAAAAAATACAAACGATTATCAAACTATCTGTCAGAGCATCTGTCACATTCACCACTACCGTATGTCCGTCTCTGTACTGGCCAGTTTGAAAGTTACCTTCGGATAGGCTTGGTCGGTAATCGAGATTTTTATACCGTAATTATAATTATTTTCGTAATTTTCATTATTCACAATCTCGAGGTTAGACGCTTCGATCTCCTGAACTGACATCAACTCTAACTGCCGACTCGACTTCTACCGTATTAAATGACTCGAGTACCGACCAAGCCTATCCGAAGGTAACTTTCAAACTGGCCAGTACAGAGACGGACATACGGTATTGAGATGACCGATGTTTTTCGGACTGAAACGTCTATTTGGTTCGTGTCCGGGCTGTCGGTATTGTCACCGAATTTTAGGGAACCATCTTGGATCCGATAGCGCCAACCGATATGCAATGTGCTACGCTGGCGTGTATAGAGGGGAACGGATTGTAGTGGAGCATGTCTTGTAGATTTTTGAGTTTTAAGCCTCTGCGTATACTTTTGCACATAGACCCTTTTCAAATGCATTGGGGTTTGCACTTACGACCGTTTTCAAGCAAAAAATATATTTTTGCAAATATGGCACTAATAGACTAATTAGGAGTTACACTCTTCAATTATTCGTAGAGTTATAAGTGCGCTTCTCTCTACAAGATTGTGATGTCATCGAAAAGCCCAAGAGATGTGCTTATGCCGAGCAACGAGTGCGAAAGAGATAGTCTTAGAAGACAATGACACAGCTGCATTTTTAAATATCGCTTTCCAGCTTTGATAAAGCCGAAGATGAGGAAAGAAAAAATATGGGGTAAACAGTTTTATTCAAATTTCTCAAACCTACAATAAAAAAAATTAGTGAGATGACCCAATTATTCATTATTGGTCCACGGGAGAAGTATTAACGAATTCAGCTACACTCGGTTATTACCATCTAGGTCGGCCCAACCCATATAATACTTAAACATCCCCTAATATACAGTCGGTACGATATTTGTTGAGCCTGAATTCCTTTAAGACTGCTGCGTCACTTTCTTGGAATTATCCCCATTTGGCACCCGAGTTGAAAACATTCGTTGCGTTCAACAGATCGAGCATAAACCGCTACTGCTCAGTGCGCTCAGAAGTAGCGCTCTCTGTTCTGCTGACAACAAGTTTCGGCCGTGGCCTGCGATACATTTAAGCGCGTGGTGCGATGGACTTAAACGATCGACTTGTCGTACTGAAATTTGACTTTATAAAATTGTTTAGGAACAATCAAGTATAATGTATTGAAAAGTTCAAAAACAGCACTTTCAAATGCTGTAAGTACAATTAAGAAACATTTTTAGTTTCATTGTAATAGACCCGTGAATATGGCCAAAATCGCCCGTTTTCGTATATTTAAGTATTTCAAAATCCTGACGTGGTACGCAAATTTGAGAGTCAGATTTGTTTTTAGCGCACATAAATCTATAAGAATCACCTGGTCTGGTTCGAGTAACAAAATCACTGTTGTTCAGTGTTATCTCTGGTTACAAAATGTTGTGTTGTTTAATCAGTACCTCAGAGCTAAACAGTATTAACTCCATTTTTTTCAGAAACCATATTATTTCTTCATTTTGCTATTTTACATTGAAAATAGCAGAATGAGGAAATAATACGGGTTTCGAAAAAAATGGAGTTAATACTGTTTAGCTCTGAGGTACTGATATGGTAACAGATTGTTTTACAATTGCCGGTAGCAAGAAAATGTAATTTTTTTCGTAATAATACATAAAATATAAGATGTTCCGTCGCACGACAGACGGAATTCGACACATCGGTTCACACCACTCGACATCATTCATAAAATGCGCCAAAACTTCTTCCGAGTAAATGAGCAGGAGCGCTGGAGCGTAATGGCCACCCCACACAACATTCCGTAAGGCCGTAAGACGTAAGCGTAAGTAAATAGACCAATCAGGATCAAGTATTCCGTTGTCCGTAACCCCACCACTTTCATCCGTAAAACGTAAAACGCAGCCCCCTGTTGCTCGCCTAAATTTGTGTCCCCGCTATTGTGTCCGCCGCAGCGCGGCGCCAGCAGTAACGTGATGTTACCCCCTCCACGTCCTCCGCACATGGCACGGCATCGTTAACAATAAATTAAAAAAAATGATTTTACATTTAAACATAAAAGAATATACCGAATATACACAATCCACGGAATTATGTTCGAAGTGTTCGAATAACACTACACGACCGTTATTTATAATGATCTATTAACATCACGTATGAGTGGCGCCACGCAGCGGAATTGTTTCCAACGGCTTCAATAGCGGGTACAAAATTTATATAAGGCGTATTAATGTAGTTTTATAGGGCTGGTAAAACGTAAGGTCGAAAACTTTCGTCCGGTTGACATTTTTACGGTGTACGTCTTACGGACAACCAATCACAAAGTTTCCCGGTTTATTCGATATCACAGGGCCACAAAAATAAATATTTTTTCCTGTATTTCGAACCAGCCCAGGTGATTCTTGTAGATTGATGTGCGTTACAAACGAATCTGACTCTCAAATTTGCGTACCAGTTCAGGATTTCGAGATACTTGAGGTTAAATGTACGAAAACGTACGATTTTGGCCATATTTACAGTTCCATTACAATGAAAGTAAAAATTTTTTTTAATTGCACTTGCAGCATTTGAAAGTGTTGTTTTTGAACTTTACTTGATTGTTCCTAAACGATTTTATTAAGCTAAATTTCAATACAAGTCTATTCTTCAGGTTCACCGCGCCACGCGTACATACGTGCATTTAGCCGCTGTCCCCACCCTCTATTTTATATAGGAACTGAGTGAAGTCAATAACTAAATGTACTTATTGTTAAGCTTTTCTTTCCAATTGACATGAAATTATTAACAATATTAAACTGAAACTTCTAGATTCTAGGTTAGATGTAAATAGAGGCTGGGGACAACGTTTTCGTTCCGGATTGGTCAAAGTTTACGTCTTACGCCGCGTTTGTGTGATGAACTTTACGTTTTACGTCTTACGCTTACGCCTTACGGCCTTACGGAATGTTATGTGTGATGGCCTTAACTTTCCTTCGCTACAAAACATGGCGACCGCTACCACTTACGCTCATTTGGAGCGCTCGGTAAAGGGTGAAACACACAAAATTCCGTAAGGCCATAAGGCGTAAGCGTAAGTGAATAGACCAATCAGGATCAAGTATTCCGTTGTCCGTAACCCCATCACAACAGAATACTTGATGCGCCAATACGCGGTCCGGCAGGCCTGTCAGTTATGACTGAACAGTCCGCCTGGAGGCCGGTCGCCGGATGGACTGTTGTCTCTCCACACGGTCCGGCGGGCCTGTCAGTTCGGACTGAACAGTCCGCCTGGAACACACACTATCCGGCGGGCCTGTCAGTTCTGACTGAACAGTCCGCCTGGGACGTACACACTATCCGGCGACCGGCCTTCAAGCGGACTGTTCAGTCAGAACTGACAGGTAGACGTTCCGTACACACTATCCGGCGACCGGCCTTCAGGCGGACTGTTCAGGCAGATATGTCAAAAACGTGTATAGAACGATACTTGTTACTAGTTACAAATGTAATTAAATATCTCAATTTACCTGTTACTTCGTTATACAAGTAGCGAGGTAACAGTAGATACTTGATCCAATAGTATCGAAGAACGAAGATGTTTAGTTACTCGTTACATTTGTATGGAGCAGCAGAATAAAATCGTTACTCGATACGTTTGTATCGAATAACGAAATTTGTTCCGCTACTCGGAAAAACTATGGAGCTTATTTAGTTTCTCGTTACATTTATATCGAATAACGAAATTAAATTCGCTTCTCGATACAAATTCGTGACCCGATACAAATGTAATAAGTAACGAAATAAAATGAGTTACTCTCGATACAAATGTAACGAGCAACGAAATGATATTCGTTCCACGAGACAAATTTAAGCAGTTACGGCATTTTTCCTGTTACATATTATAAAAGTAATCGCAATAATTTTTTTTTCGTTGCGAGTTGTAAATGTACTAAGAAGTCGAACAAATGTTCTTGTTACGGTAAAAAACCACTAATCGCCAGAAAATTAAACTTGTAGCGACCAAAATGTGTTATTTTTCTGTAACAAGTAACGTTTAATAAATGAAAATATCGAAGTGGGAAACTCATTAGAGATACAAATTCGACGTTTCACATGTAAATCTAACACCACTCGTATCAGTAACCGAAAAAATTGATTCAATGTCGTCCTCAGGCTTACCGCATTGAACCTTAGAATGGTTACACTAAATTGTATTTAAATAACGTTTATTTTGCGACTCGTATGCAATTCGTTTCTACGAAGTAGTCTTTGCGAACCTCCGCAAGCCATACGAATAATTTCGGTAGGTGATTTACCACCTTTCATCACACAGTACGTTTCATCGTAGAGCACATATGTACATGCCTCGTAACACTCCACACGTTTATATCATAGTCCGGGAGGCAGTGACATTTTTACGGTGGTCATTTCACCAAGGCTGGTTTTCATTCACATGATAGATTCCATACTGTATGTGAGCGAAATGCTTGTCAGCTGCCGCACCGGCGATGGGGGTAAGTACAGTAGAGCCTCAAACGCGTAAAAAACTAGAGAAATAAAGTGATATCACCAAAGTTGAATTTTTGTTTATGGTTTATTTACATTATGTAATTATAAAAAATCGTAGTCAGCTGGACATATTTCGGGGGGAAATGTGTCAGCTGGGACAATAAACATGCAGCGCGCCGGCTAAAGAGGCTGCGCATTTATAATTTCAGCTGACGACTTTTCCCCCGCAATTCAGCCAGCCGATTTTTATTTATATCTAGTACGAATAATAATGGTTTGTGTAATCAAACTTCAGCTGTGGTAGTATAAAGAAACATGAAATTTATTGCTACAAAAGAGTCTATCTTCCTTGCAATTTTAATGGCGATAATAATTATTATTGCAGTTAATTATGTTATTTATTATTATCCAACTATTTAATAATATTTGTTAGAAATAAATGTTATAAAAATCAATAGAAGATTTATTGTATAGAAGGCGATATTCATAAATGTAAGAGTAAATATATAAAAGCCATGCGGTACAGCTGAAGTGCGGATCTCTGGTAGATCTTTTGTAGCAATAAAAATTTCATGTTTCTCTTTATACTACCACAGCTGAAATTTGATTACACGAACCATTATTATTCGTACTAGATATAAATAAAAGTCGGCTGGCTGAATTGCGGGGGAAAAGTCGTCAGCTGAAATTATAAATGAGCAGCCTCTTTAGCCGGCGCGCTGCATGTTTATTGTCCCAGCTGACACATTTCCCCCGGAAATATGTCCAGCTGACTACGATTTTTTATAATTACATAATGTAAATAAACCATAAACAAAAATTCAACTTTGGTGATATCACTTTATTTCTCTAGTTTTTTTACGCGTTTGAGGCTCTACTGTACTCACCCCCATCGCCGGTACGGCAGCTGACAAGCATTTCGCTCACATACAGTATGGAATCTATCATGTGAATGAAAACCAGCCTTGGTGAAATGACCACCGTAAAAGTGTCGCTGCCTCCCTGACTATCATGTTTAATCACCAAATGTATATCACCTTTTATATCACAATATTTTTAAGTTAAGAAATCGGAAGTGGTGGAATAATATCAAGGGTAGCTACATAAACAGAAACTCTTAATTTCATTTATTTTTCCGTATTCCTTCCATATTACTCCCTGTACGGCTGCAGCCGTCTTAAACTCACTGTATCATATTCACCTAGGGCACAGAGAACATACGAAAAACCTGTACGGATACAGTCGGCTATATTTTATTGATTGTGAGTCTCTGTTATGGAACACTAGAACCTCGGAAGAATTTCCCTCTGCTCAACAGTTGGCATTCAAACCAATGCATGACTAAGCGGGTACCCATCTCATTAATGGCAGCACGAAATACTGCTTTACATGTCAGACATTATTATAATTATTATAAATATTATTATAATTTATTACAATATTGCTTCCAATAAATACAAAAATCATGTGTACAGGAAAATCAGAAAAATTCATTTCATACAATAAAAATAAAGTTTACTAACCAATTTCCCATACAGCATTTGCACATACATTTCATATACATTGCACATACGTTGGCGGATATACAATGTCTAATGGATATATATATATATATATATATATATATATACATAGAAATGTCTTATGAATATGTCAGTACCGGATGTTGACATTCTAATCATTAATTGTAACCAATTTCATTGCGATACTTGTTACATTTATATCGAGTAACTAATTAAATTGCGTAACTCGTTACATTTGTAACTTTGCCGCGCAACTTTATTATTTTATTAATTCAATTATCTCGACCGAGATTATTAATCGAGTAACCAATTTAATTGCGTTACTGGTTACATTTGTATTGAGTATCAATTTAATTGCGATACTCGATACAAATGTAACAAGTATCGCAATTTAATTGCGTTACTCGTTACGTTTGTATCGAGTAACCAATTTAATTGCGATACTTGTCACATTTGTATCGCGTATCGATTTAATTGCGTTACTCGTTATATTTGTATCGAATAACGAAATTTTAGTTCATTATACGCTACGAACAGAAATAAATAACGAAATTTCATATTGTTACTCGATACAAATGTAATGAGTAACGAAATAAAATTTCTTATTCGATACAAGTGTAACAAATAACTGAGCTTCTTCGTTCCTCGTTATAAATGGAACAAGTACACTGAAAAAAAAAGACTAAATTTTAATCCTAAATTGAGATTAGAAATTATACCTAGAAGGATAATCTGAGTACGAAAGGGAAATAGAGTAAAAATTATCCAATCGGGAATGGCTAAAAATTATCCTTCTAAAGGAGTATAAAATTTATCCTTCCAAAGGATAAATTTTAACCTTCCAATATGGCCAAAGTTTATCCTTCTAAAGGAGTATAAAATTTATCCTTCCGAAGGATAAATTTTAACCTTCCAATGGCCAAAAATTATCCTTCTACAGGAGTATAAAATTTATCCTTCCAAAGGATAATTTTTAACCTTCCAGTGAGTATACATTATTATTATTATTATTACTGTTGTTGTTATTATTATTATTATTTACGCAATCGTTTCGCGTAACGAAAAAAAACACAAAAATCAAACTATCTCCTTTTACTGACCCAGGTAGAAATCGTACCGAGAATTATGCTTGCTGTAAGATTTGCTTGCAAGATAGAACCTTGTCGCAATAAGCCATTTACCTGTTTGTACCAAAACCAGGCAGAATGACTGGTCTTTAGAAAAAGTGCTTAGTGGGGTTTCCAGTCTTCATTTACTTTTAAAAAATGACAAAATAAATTGATTAATATCCAATCCACAGTATTGTTTTTAGTAGTTGAATAAATTTACGTATGTAAAGATTGTGGCTGATTAACTAGTAATAATTAAGCGTTTGATTAATTGATAATTTCTATGAATCTATTTATGTACCTATTATACAATTAATATTATAAAATAAGTTGAATACAATATTAATTGTAATACATAAATAGATTCACAGAAATGATCAATTAATCAAACACTTAATTATTACTAGTTAATCAGGCACAATTTTTACATACGTAAATTTATTCAACTACTAAAAATAATACTGTGGACTTATCAACCGTGATGCCTTCGGGTATAGCGTTGTTAGCGACTGTCTCGCTAGAAGTCTGGAATCGAACTATCACATCGTGCGCCTTCCTGACCGGGACGTACCGCAGGTAGCGAGGGCAAACGGGACTTCTGGAAATGCCCGAAATAGGTAAGTACAAAGTACTCGGTCATTCCGGAGGCACTGACTCGTCATGCGCCTTCCTAGCCGAGGAGCAACATCTCCCTTCTTGGGCCCCTGTTACGGTTAATATAATGTTGCATCGTTTACGAACGCTAGTCATTCCATTAAAAAATGCTATGCTAAACTCCGCCAATTTTTCGAATCATCTGATTGGCAATGGAGAGACTCGAAAACGGAGAGACCTACTAGATGGCTTATTTCGATCCGTCCGTTATTAACCTTTCTGAGAAAGGTGCAAAGTTGCGAGCCCATTAGCGGCCTAGATTTTCCGAAATATAATATATAAATTGACTGACCGAAACCGACCAAGCCCGGCCGAAGGTAAATTTCAATGTACCTGCAACTGGCCGGTTCTGGTAATCCTCCGTGGGATAAAAATACGTCCGCTTTGAATCGAATTTTTAATTCAGGGACATCTGGTATATTTCTCCAACGTGGAATAATTTTTATCCTTCTGTGGAATAATTTTTATCCTTCCGTGGGATAATTGTTATCCTTCCCTGGGATAAAAATACGTCCGCTTTGAGTCGAATTTTTAAATTAAATCAAAAATTATCCTTCCAGGGTTTAAAATTTAACCTTCCTTAAATTAATTTTTATACTTCATAGGATAATTTTTGATCTACTTTACCTTTCGTACTCAGATTATCCTTCTAACAGAATAATTTCTATTCTTTTTTTTTTCAGTGTAGCAAGCGATACCTCGATAATTGTGTAGCAATGTAACGTAAGGAATTCCGTTTCCCAATACAGCCTATAGCGTGTAACTTTTGTGTAACTCGATACAAAAGTAACTAGTTACTGCCATCTCTGCTGACAGGCCTGCCGGGCCGTGTATTGGCGCCTTTACGGAGCGGTGCGATCTGCTGAACGCACCTATTGGCGGCGCAACATTTACCGTAGCAGATTGCAGTTAGCATTATTTGCATACCGTGCTTTGCAGTCGATTTATACATAGCGTGTTTCTTTGTGAGTGTATCGTCCTGTGAATTTTTAGATTAATTTCTTATTAAAAGAAAGAAAGAAATAAAATGTTTGGTAAATAACGTTGAAAATTTGAAGGTACGCCACTATTTGCAAAGCATCAGACCGTTGCGTTCCGAGAATACCGCCTTATCGTTTCTGGAAATTTTGGCTCAACAAATATCGTACCAACTGTAAATTATCCTACAAAAAATTTCCAAAGGGCCTAGCGGAATAAGCATGTGATATCTGCTCCCACGTGTATCAGCACCAAATTTATATGATCGATAGGCATCTATGAGAAACTAAATCTAAATTTTTAGACCCCTAATCGCTATAGGGGGGGAGTTATGAGGGGGGGAAGTGAAATCGAAAAACAGCTTTTTCTCCGAACGGCTCGACCGATTTTCATGAAAAAAATATATGTTACTCTTTCTGAAGAGCCAATTCCAAAAAAAAAATATCTTAATTTTTTTGTTGAAAATTCGCCCAAAAAAATGTATGAAGTTTTTAAACAATTTTTTAAATGTTATAATTAATCGGAACACCTCCAATTCTTTTCTCATTTTTTTCTTTGGAATGTCCTTAATAACATAATTTTTCCAATTTCATCGGAAGTGTTCCCCACTGAAAAATATTAACAAATGTACACGGATCATCACCTACCTTCTATATATATATGAGGGGTTCACTGTAAAAGTGGTGTGTCATTTCAAGAAACAGAAGAATTTAATAGAAATGTTGCCGTTTGTAGCCGTTTGTAATGTGCCGTTCGTATTTGTGCTGCCATCCTATGGACCTTTGAACGAAGCTATAACTTACACCACTATTCTAGCTAACACATTTGATTATGTAGATAACGTTTTTCGCCATTATCTTAAAATGGCAAAAAAGTGACTTACACCACTTTTGCAGTGAGCCCCTCATATATGATATACACTGTACACTCACTACAAAGGAATTTTTCCACTTTTATGATAATTCGGCATATGATAATTATTAATTTTTTGGAACAGTCTTTCAATGATATTATTTATTTATTTATTACTATTTCAATGCTTCCTTTACTATGAACGAGCTCGCATCTCGATACGGGGTGCTTCATTTCTGTAAGGCTTCTGGCCTCTCACTTATAAATACTTACATATAGTTACAAATACTCGATGAAAAAATAATTTTAATCTTCGCCACTGTTTTCATCTACTACTGGAACGATTCCATTTTTCATGAACATTTTACTTAGTATTTCAGCTGGTCGAATAATTTTTGATAAGTATCTTGCATTTGATAAATAATACACAATAGCAGCAATGTAAGAACAGCAGCCAACTGTTCTTCTGCCATTAGCACATTCACATGCATAGTTTATTATGCCAGAAATCTCGATACTGTTAGGTTTGTATCTAATGAAGCATCTATAGGATGTCCGAGAAATGTGTCGAAATGGTACTTTGAATTTGAGCACATTTGGTTCAGCCATCACATATTCGAAAACAACTTTTCCATCTTCATCTATCATTTCGGCTAAATACGATACAGCTTGGGAAAGTTGGTATGATCCAGTAAAAAGAATCTTCAATTCCGTTTTCGGTCATTTCTGGAAAGTCAGGGATTTCGTCAGAAGAACCTTTCGTCTTTGCCTCGGTAGCTAGATCATTTTCCGTGCCATTCTGACTGTGCATTCTTTCTAAAATTTCATCCGCGTATTCTACATCAGATTGTAACCTTTGGCGCACGAGTTATTAAAAAATGAGGCAATTCTAAAATAAACTCCAATTTTAGGTATCAGTTTGTTGTCGATTTTGTGATCTAGAAGACGATATTTTTGTTTGAGAATGCCGTGAACAGATTCAACCACCCAGCGAATTTTAGTCAAAAAACGAGATTGGTTAGATTCTTGAGTCGTTAATTGCTTGCACTTCCCTTTGAAAGCAGGCATCAATACTCCAAAATGTTTATCTTCGAGATATTGTTTTATATCTCGAAAACCGCGATCGAGTACAAACATATCTTTCTTTTCTAGTAATGCACATAAACCATTCTCGCCTTGAATGATAGATTCTAGAATTTTTGCATCATTTTCATTGACGGGATAAGGTCCGAGCATATCTACTATGTATCCATTAGTAGTACAAATCGTAAAAGGCTTGCAAAGAGGAACTTTCTTTTGGCCAGAGAAAGATTTTCTTTGGTATTCATTATTTGTACTTTTTTGGTGTCGTGCATTGGTACCATTACAAATTAAAAATAAGGAGTCCGCGTTGAACAACTTTTTTGCGATTTTCGTTGTATGGTTTTTCAAAAGGTCGGCTCTGTTAATACTTTTAATGCCGAAACGAGCTGGTAAGATATCATTTTCAAATTATGTAACTGCGCTAGCACAGTAATCTGAAATCGTCTGTTCATGTTCTATACCTAATATAGAAGCTAACATCTTATTGGAATTTCCGGTTCGGAGTTTGAAAAGAAATACAATGAGGGCTTGCATTATAGACCGCGACTCCCTATTTCGCATGGAAACCATCATGTCTCTCAGTTCAATAAGATTGTCCCAAGATAGTCCTGTAAATACTTGAATTTGCTCTTCTGAAATACTTGAATCACCAAGTTTATCATACAATATTGAATCACATTTCAAGGAAAAAGTTTCCATTATCTTTGCTAAGTCTGAGACACTGAGTTTAGAAGTATTACAATGCACTTTGAAGTTGTTTAGATCCTCTTCGTAAAGCCGGTTCTTAATCAGATGAGTTCTACAACATCTACTCCCAACTGGAATAAAAATTTTTTGGCTTCTGTTCTTACATTGCTGCTATTGTGTATTATTTATCAAATGCAAGATACTTATCAAAAATTATTCGACCAGCTGAAATACTAAGTAAAATGTTCATGAAAAATGGAATCGTTCCAGTAGTAGATGAAAACAGTGACGAGGATTAAAATTGTTTTTTCATCGAGTATTTGTAACTATATGTAAGTATTTATAAGTGAGAGGCCAGAAGCCTTACAGAAATGAAGCACCCCGTATCGTGAGATGCGAGCTCGTTCATAGTAAAGGAAGCATTGAAATAATAATAAATAAATAAATAATATCATTGAAAGACTGTTCCAAAAAATTAACAATTATCATATGCCGAATTATTATAAAAGAGGAAAAATTCCTTTGTAGTGAGTGTATAGTGTATATCATATATACACTACGCAATAAAATTATCTCAACAACTTATTTTACTCTAAAAATTGTCAAACTTCGGAAGCCCGTAGCACAGCGAAAAATCATCGTATCCCTATCTTTTTTTTTTAAATTAAAGCTTAAAATCTCAGCTTTACTATCTCAAAGTTTATTTTTCGATTTAAAGCACCGAGAGATTAAGAGACCCTGAAAATCAAAGTCATCTTTTGAAACTTAAAAATTTGCAGTTTGCGCATTGACACGGAGTTACAAACATTTTTTTTCAAATTCTGATCACAGAAAATGAAAGTTCAACTCTTTACCTTTAATTAAAAAAAAAATTTTTTTACTTTCCGTTTTTTCTACGCATCTCTACAGCGTTTTAAATAAAAAAACTGAAAATCCCGGTTTTTGGGAGTATTACTCAATTGAACATCAATTGCGTAATTTTTTTTGAACTTATAAATTTTTGTTTCGAATTATTGGATGTCGTATATTGCGTCCAGTTACACTTGGACTACTTCTTCAGGGATTTTGATATCGAGATGGGGACATTTTTTGGGACGAAGTTACATAGAAACCGTTCGTAAGTTAACACGGGGTATTCGGGCCAAGTTAGACGTTCATCGCGAGTTAATCGGGACATTGGGGCCAAGTTAGAGGTCGCCGAAAAGGTATTGCACGTATGTTATAACTTACTGTACAAATGTACCTGGACGAGTTCTACAGGAAGTTTCGTGTTCGAACGGTATTTTCACTCCTGAACATCGAAAAATTTTGTAGGCCATCATCTGTTCTTTGAGAAAAAATTCATATGAAAGCGATGCATTTCGATGCCCCAATAAAACCCATGCATTTGTCTTAAAAAATATGATTATTTGTCGCGTTACCTGGGCCCTGTAACACGGGAAAAAAACGGGATTTTCAGTTTTTTTTATTTAAAACGCTGTAGAATGGCGTAGAAAAATCGGAAAGTAAAAATTTTTTTTAAAATTAAAGGTAAAGAGTTGAACGTTCATTTTCTGTGATCAGAATTTGAAAACAAAATTTTTGTAACTCCGTGTCAATGCGCAAACTTTGCAAATTTTTAAGTTTCAAAAGATGACCTTGATTTTCAGGGTCTCTTAATCTCTCGATGCTTTAAATCGAAAAATAAACTTTGGGATAGTAAAGCTGAGATTTTAAGCTTTAATTTTAAAAAAAAGATAGGGATACGATGATTTTTCGCTGTGCTACGGGCTTCCGAAGTTTGACAATTTTTAGAGTAAAATAAGTTGTTGCGATAATTTTGTTGCGTAGTGTATATAGAAAGTAGGTGATGAGCCGTGTACATTTGTTAATATTTTTCAGTGGGGTACACTTCCGATGACATTGGAAAAATTATGTTATTAAGGACATTCCAAAGAAAAAAATGAGAAAAGAATTGGAGGTGTTCCGATTAATTATAACATAAAAAAATTGTTTAAAAACTTCATACATTTTTTTTGGCGAATTTTCAAAAAAAAATCAAGATATTTTTTTTTGGAATTGGCTCTTCAGAAAGAGTAACATCTATATTTTTTTTTCATGAAAATCGGTCGAGCCGTTCCGGAGAAAAAGCTGTTTTTCGATTTTACTTCCCCCGCCTCATAACTCTCCCCCTATAGCGATTAGTGGTCTACAAATTTAGGAGATCTAGTTTCTCATAGATGCCTATCGATCATATAAATTTGGTGCTGATACACGTGGGGGCAGATTTCACATGTTTATTCCGCTAGGCCCTTTGCATTTATTTTTTATTCTATATCGAATTATCTGATTAATATATTTTACAGGTTGACGTTACATTTGGACACTCAATCACCAGTCAGAGCATCGACTCACCTTCGAGATTCTACCTACTTCGCCGCGATAGCTGGGCAGGGACTAATCAATGGCCACTCCTGTACCAGCATAGAGTCTGATACGTCAACAATGTCTGGTCTCTCTCAATCAAATGTTTCGCAGGAGACAAGAATTATTCGGGACCCTGTAGAAAATGGGATTAGTGAAAGGAAAGGACATTCACGTTCTTTCAGTGTCACGCAGACTTCGTTGCGATGCGACAAACTGCAATCGTCCGAAATTAAGGATCTGCTACTGTGTTTCCTTTTCGTCATAAAATATTTGGGTGATCATCAGATTATTGCTTGGTGGCAGCAGTGCAGCAACGCCGAGCTTCAGAGCTTTTTCACCGTTATCGAGTTAGTAGACTGTTTTAAAAGAATTACGATTTCCTTGCGATTTTGCGTCTATTACACAGCTCCACAAAAAAATCGAAAAAATGTTTCCTCTGACCAGACCAGTATATCTTTTGTTGAGGCAGTTGCAGGATCTGTTTGGAGAAGTGATGGAGAGATAGGAATATAATGAACGATACTCTTTTCTGCCGGAGAAACTATTGAATATATTTGGTTACGTAAGCTTAGAAGGAAGAATCCGTTTCCTTCTAAGTACGGAGT
Organism: Xiphydria camelus; assembly: GCA_963678675.1. NCBI lineage: Eukaryota > Metazoa > Arthropoda > Insecta > Hymenoptera > Xiphydriidae > Xiphydria > Xiphydria camelus. The sequence continues at coordinate 13,297,984 of OY783192.1, read as the reverse complement.
ATGACTAACGCTCGCCGCTGCTTCCTCGATCATCTTCGCACGTGAAGAGCGGCGCCACCGTCTCTGTTCGGCTCCGCTCGGGAACCGTCGATCTCGCCCGACGCTCGGGTATTGTTGGCTATAGTCGATTCGCCTAAATGTGACGACTTATCCTCAACACTTCCGCCGTCGGAACGTTTAGCGCGCATGCCAAGTTTATTACACAATGACAGTTAACAATTTACGCAGCCAGATTGCTTCTTTCGTTGCAGTCGCAGCTGCGATATATTCCGATTCGGTGGTGCTCAGCGAGACAAGCTTCTGTCGCTGAGACGACCATGTTACTACACCGTTCGCAATACAGAACGCGTACCCCGTCGTAGATCTTCGCGTCTCTACGTCGCTAGCAAAATCCGCGTCCAAGAATCCGATTAACGAGACTTCTGCTTTCCCCGCTCGATACTCGATCCCTTTATCTATTGTCCCCGCGACGTATGAGAAAATACGTTTCACTGCGCGCCAGTGTTTCTCATCGTGATTCGCGAGAAATTTGCTAACTTGATTTACCGCATAAGCGATGTCTGGTCTGGTGACCGTTGCCAGGAACATCAACGAGCCTACCGCGTCCCGATATGGTACATTCGTTTCTCGTTCCCCGGATTCGGCGGGATACAATACTGTGTGAGGGTCCACCGGTACAGACAGTCCTTTCGCGTTCGTCATTTTGAATCTATCGATTATTTTCTTAGAATACGCGGTCTGATGAATGAACATTGACTTCCGTTCGCGATCTCGATCGACCTGTATTCCCACGAAATAGCTACAATCGCCAACCGTTATTTCGAACGCTCTACTCAACTCGTCTAATACCTTTTCTACTGCGCTCGCTGACTCAGCCGCGATCAGCCCGTCGTCTACGAACAACGCCAAATAGATTTTACATCCGTCACATACTCCGCTGAACACACACTTGTCAGCGTCTGTTTCTACTAAATTTAGTTTCTTTAGGAACTGTACAAATTTTACGTTCCAACACCTGGGGGCCTGCTTGAGACCGTACAGGGCCTTCCGCAGTCTGCAAACGGTCGCACTCTTTCCTCCTTCTTCCGCGTTGATCTTCAGTCCCGTTGGCACCTCCATCCGGATGTCCTCGTCCAGCTCTCCATGTAGTAAAGCAGTGCGCACGTCGAACTGCGCCGTCTCGAGGTCTTCTTCCGTTATGACTGCCAGCAGCACCCGGATCGAGTCGTATCGTACGACCGGTGAGAATGTTTCGACGTAATCCAGCCCTTCTCGTTGTTGGAAACCCCTAGCGCACAACCGCGCTTTGAACCGGAGCACGCTTCCGTCTGTGTCTCTCAACACCTTGAAAACCCACTTTGAGTCGATCAGCCGCTCTCCCGGTTTTCTCGGAACCAGCTCCCATGTTCCGTTCTGTTTGTGGGCTTCCAGCTCGTCCTCAATCGCCTCGATCCACTGCTCGGCTTCTGTGCTTTTGACTGCTTCGTCAAACGTATTGGGAACTGCAAACTCGACAATGTTTATTTCGAATCGTTGCGGAGGGTGCAGCAGCGCGCGATTCCGAAGCGCACGAGAAGTCCCCTTTGACGAGCCGCCAGCCCGGATATTATCATCTTCGTTCCTGTCTTCAAGTACCTCCGATGCCTTGACATCGGCCTTGTCTTCCTCCTCGTTCACTGCAGCTTCTTCCTCTCCTCCCTGTTCGTCTTCGTCCACCAGGTTCGGAAACTCCCCTTCTTCTTCGGCTCCTTCTGTACTATCACCATCAGACGACTCGTGAAACGTCACGTTCCTCGATACAGTGACGGTTCTCGTGGCAGGATCGAAGAGCCGGTAATTCGTCGACTCGTTCTCGTACCCCACCAGTATGCACTTTTTGGCTCGTGCGTCGAACTTTGTGGTCTTTGGCTTCGGAGTATGCATGTACGTGGCCGATCCGAAAGCTCTCACGTGTCTCAGATCCGGTATCTTGCCTGTCCAAAGTTCGTACGGTGTGCGGCTTTCGCCCACTCTGGAGTTCCCCGTCCTGTTCAGCAGATGCACCGCCGTTGCAGTTGCTTCCGCCCATAGATAGTCCGGCAGCTTCTTCGCCTTCAGCATGGTTCATGCCATCTCCACGATGGTCCTGTTGTCGCGTTCCGACTTCCCATTTTGTTCGGGCGTGTAAGGTGCGGTCGTCTCGAGAGTGATGCCTTTTGCCTTTAAATATTCCAGCATCTGTATGTTCCGATATTCCGTGCCGTTGTCCGTGCGCAACACCTGCATTGCTCGCCCGAGCCTGTTGTTCACCATTCTCTCGAACTCGACGAATCGCTCATAGACGTCCGCCTTGTGTCGCATGAAATAAACAACTCGAAACCCGGTGGCATCGTCCTTGAAGAGCACGTAATATTTCGTACCTTTCACTGACGCCGTCGCTACCGGACCACACACGTCGCTGTGAATGTACTCGCCCGGCTTTCTCGGGACCTTTACAGTTTCCTTCTTGAACGGCAGCTTGTGTTGTTTCCCAAGCTGGCACGCTTCACAGAAAAACTCTTCCACATCCTTGACACTGACCCCACCCACTGCCCCCTTTTTGACAAGCTCTGTGATCGCACGCTTGTGAATATGTCCCAGTCTCTCGTGCCAGATCCTGAGATCAGTCGACGCGACGTTCGTCTCCTGCCGTGTTTTCGGTACTCGGAAGAACATCCGGTACAGACTGTTCGTCTGCTTCACACCTGTGGCTACCGTTTCACCGTTGCGCGAAACTTCCACTGTGTTCCCTCCGAAACCTACGCGAAATCCTTTTGACGTGCATGCACCGACCGAGAAGAGATTTCTCATGACTCGTGGAACAAGCAGCACGTTTTCTATCGATCCTGACGTCCACGCACCGTTTACGAGCTTCTCAACAGGCACATCCCCGATGCCGACCACTTGACACTCGCCGTCGTCACCTAGAAAGACACTCTCTCCTTTCATCGCACCTAGATTCACTAGCCAGTCCCGTCGAGACGTTATATGCGCCGACGCTCCACTGTCCAAAATCCACACGTCCTTTTTGCGAAGACTGAGTAAATGGTCTTTCTGCTCCCTCGTTGGTTGCTCTGCGACGTTACACCCGTCCGACTCACTAGTGTAATTGGCGGCATATGTGTCGACAACGAACGCGCAGTTGTTGCTCGCATGTCCCCTGTCACTCTCTTTCTTGGCCTCTTTCTTCTTCTGGCTGCACTGGCTGGCGTAATGCCCCAGCTGCTGACACCGGTAGCACTCGATGTCCTTCTTGGATTTCTTCTTTTTCTTTTTCTTTCCGTCGTCCTTGGATCCAGTTTGTTTTGTTTCAACGCCTTTTTTCTTTTTTATGACGCTTAGCGCACTGTTGCCCTCGCCGTCTTCGGCCAGGTTGCATTCCTCGCGAATCAGGCGCTCGAGTAGATATGTCACGGTCTGTCGCGACGGCTCCACGCTGTCCCACGCGGTCTTGAGCACGCTGTATTTCGGCGTCAGACCTGACAAAATCTTCGCGATGACAGCCGTGTCCGGTATCGTCTCACCGAGATCAACTAGCTGTCTTGCCATGTTCTGAATCGTTGACACGTGTTGAACCACGGAGTCCGTGGACGACATCCTGTGCGAGTAAAACCGCTGGGTCAACGACCCCACGTTCGACGCGGACCTTTGCTCGTGCACTGTGCACAGCTTCTCCCACATTTCCTTTGCTGAACTGCACACAATGACGCTTGTCACTTGATCCGCTTCCATCGTCGACGCGATCACTGCAGTGGCCTTCGCGTTGTCTCGAATCCACGCCTTCATGAGCGCAGCATTTGCTCCTCCCACACTTGCTGGCTTCTCCCTCGTTCCGTCGACGACGTCGAAAATGTCTTTGGCTATCAGCACCGCCTGTATTTGGAACTTCCAAGCTTGGAAATTTGTCCCGTCGAACCGTTTCACCGCACGCACGAGCCCGTCGTCCGGCATCTCGAATGTCCACTTCTATATAAACCGGGGACACACGAAAAATATCCGCACCGAGCGAGTACGCAGTCCACTTGACGCACGTTTCACTGGCTCTCTCGACTCCTATCCGCCCGATCGCTGCGATACGGTCATATATTGTCTCCAAGTCCTGTCATACTCTGTGAGCCCACGTTGCGTAATGGCCGCCTCGCCCGCGTCGCACGCCTCGCGTCTGACCGGTCCGCGTTGCGCGCCACACGTGCTCACGCTCACAAAACCAAAAAATATTTCTCCCTTATCGCTCCACACTGACTGCGGGGCTCGTTTCCACGAGACACGCTCTCCACAGCAACTCGATGCCCGAGATCCACCCGGTTTCCCGTGCCACACGTGTCCACCCGGCTCGCACCGCACACCGCGTTTCACCGACGAAAATGTCCGAGAAACCCGAAAATATTCGTCGCGCGAGTCGTGACCAACGTCTCGTGAATTATTCCTGCAATAATTCCTCGCCGCGGTTGCTCGATGCCCGAGATACGTCCCGTTCCTGCTTGCTCCAGCAACGTTCGTGTCCACGCGTAATGGCCGCCCTTCGACCACGCCGTACCTTACCGCTGAGCAGCACCACGTCCCGCGTGCTGCACACGAAAATACTCGGCGAAACCCGAAAATATTGCACGTGCTAGGTGTACTCCACCCCCGAGAATTCCCGACGCACTAATTCTCTGCCGCGGAGGCGCGATGCCTGAGATATACGCCGATTACCGCCGACGTTTCGACGCGCCACGTTTTCCTTCTCTCCGACCACCTGTCTCACACACTCGCGAGTCACTTTTCCAAACGATCAGAGCTTCGCCGGCTCGTATCCTGGGCCCATAACCTGTTGAGGCAGTTGCAGGATCTGTTTGGAGAAGTGATGGAGAGATAGGAATATAATGAACGATACTCTTTTCTGCCGGAGAAACTATTGAATATATTTGGTTACGTAAGCTTAGAAGGAAGAATCCGTTTCCTTCTAAGTACGGAGTATGACTAACGCTCGCCGCTGCTTCCTCGATCATCTTCGCACGCGAAGAGCGGCGCCACCGTCTCTGTTCGGCTCCGCTCGGGAATCGTCGATCTCGCCCGACGCTCGGGTATTGTTGGCTATAGTCGATTCGCCTAAATGTGACGACTTATCCTCAACATCTTTATGTTTTTGGGATCGCTGAATCCGAATCCGGTGTCCGTTTGCCTCCATCACGTCACATTTTTTTTCTAATCTCAAAAAACCATCAATAGATCATGATTTTCAAAAAGTTAATGGTCTTAAACCAAATTCGCTATAGGGGGTTTTTTGGGTCGCTGATCACGAATCTGAAATCGGATTTCAAAAATTCAAGATGGCGGACCAAATATGGCGGACGAGATTTTTGAAAATCGACGGATTCATGCCGAATTTGGTATAAGAGGTTTTTTTGGGTCGCTGATCATGAATCTGAAGTCAGATTTTAAAAATTCAAGATGGCGGATCCAATATGGAGGACCAGATTTTCGAAAATCGATCGATTCATGCCAAATTTGGTATAGGGGAGTTTTTTCGATCGCTGACGACGAATATGAAGTTATATTTACAAAAATTCAAAAGATTCGAAAATCTCGTCCTCCATATTGGAGCCGCCATCTTGAATTTTTTTAATCTGACTTCAGATTCATGATCAGCGACCCAAAATACCCTCTTAGGGGCCATCCATATATTACGTAAGACGTTTGAGGGGGAGGGGGGGTGTGAATATTTCTTACAGTGTCTTAAGGGGGTCTAGACCTCATCTTACGTGAGAAATTCCTAGCCAAAAATGCTATCAAATCACTTAATACAGATTGAAAGAAGCGCTGTACTTTGTATCAAATGAAGCAGTAACAAAAAGAATGTGCAAAACCCAGGATCAAGCAGAGAAAAGACGACCTGCACGAGTGGCATTGCGTCGTGATCGGGAGCTTATGTGCATCTTCCGAGATAGTGAAACGGGAGTGGAGGACGTCGAGTGGGTTGAGGAGCAGGACGTCTCTTGAGGATATATTTTATTAAACGAAGTTTAAAAATGAAGTTACTTGAACTGAGTGAATATATGTTTTCTAATGTTTTCCGTTGATACGAAGAGTTAGAACGAGGATAAAGAAGTGCATAAAGAAATATACCGTAGTAGACTATAAACTTTACATCAATCGTGTTTGGCTTCCACTTGGATAAAAGACGCTGTTGATACACGATTAGAGAATAGCGAATAATGAAGAGTCTATTTAAACAGTTCCTATGTACAGCATCCTCGTTCTGACTATGTATGATGCTATAGGTTTAGCAGGACCGTCTTGAAATATAGTCAATCTCTTCCTAATATTCATCTGATATTTGAAAGCAGTATAAACGGCAAGCTCAAAAATGACTTTAAAAAAGTTACGTCTTATGTAAGATTTGGGGGGGGGGGGGGAGGGTCATCTAGAATCTTACAGTATCTTACACTGGCGGGAGGGGGGGGGGGGCGGTCAAAAAGAGCCCAAAAATGTCTCATGTAATAATATGGATGGCCCCTTATACCAAATTCGGCATGAATCCGTCGATTTTCAAAAATCTCGTCTGCCATATTGGATCTGCCATCTTGAATTTTTGAAATCCGATTTCAGATTCGTGATCAGCAACCCAAAAAATCCCCTATAGCGAATTTGGTTTAAGTCCATTAACTTTTTGAAAATCATGATCTATTGATGGTTTTTTGAGATTAGAAAAAAAATGTGACGTGATGGAGACAAACGGATACCGGATTCGGATTCAGCGACCTCAAGAATATATAGGAATAATAATTTGAATCGATTTGACTATTTTTCCAGGATTTGACCTTGAAATGACCTTGAACGTGACGTGATGGAGATAGACGGACACCTGATTCGGATTCAGCGACCCCAAAAACATAGATATACTGGTCTGGTCAGAGGAAGCATTTTTTCGATTTTTTTTTGTGGAGCTGTGTTATGATAACTCTGTAACAGAGTTCTACGTCGAACCCCCCTAATTAGCCCAATAAAGAATGATTTATATAAATATGGTGTACTGAGTGTTCGTGAATCTACATCGAGACTGTGAGTGGTTTCTGTTGAACTCGCGATCTAATAGCGGGTCAGTTGAGTTTCCTTACTCACCCATTATTGATTCGTGCATTTAGCAGTCTACGCCCAATCTTGAAGCAGATCTGTATACATTTGGTATATATTTAATCAATAAACGTTTGAAATGTTTATCATACGTAAAAATGTTCTGATATACCGTTTTTCTACCATCTTTCGTACAACAAACGTTTAATTTATTGTGAATTTGTGCCTAGAGTGTAATAAATTTTTGTATGCAACTTTCATTGAGTTAATGGAAAAATAAGCGTTTATCATATGAAAAATCTTGGAAAAATAGTATATTGGATGTATATTTTTATGTATAAGTATTTAATTGCATGATATACAGGGTGAGTCGGGAGGATCGGACCAAACTCCAGGAGCGTATCGTACACAAGATAATAATATAAAAAAACTCATATGTCCTTATCCGATTTTCATTTGTTTTCAAGTTACAGCGTAATTAATAATTTCTATTTAGTATTCTACAACACCCCTGAGTCGGGAGGATCGGACCAAACTCCAGGAGCGTTTTGTACAGCAAGATAATAATGTAAAAAAAACTCATATGTCCGTATCCGATTTTCATTTGTTTTCAAGTTACAGCGTAATTAATAATTTCTATTTAGTGTTGCAAAAATGACAATCGGATAAGGACATATGAGTTTTTTTTACATTTTTATCTTGTAATACACTCCTGGACGGCTATTCTGTAATTCCGGGAAGAGTGAGCGTACCTGGGAAGTGACCGTTCCTCGGGTGAGAGCTTCCCTCGCCCAGCTCATGCCCGACCGTTAAAACGTGTAACTGAACAGCTATTCTCTAAGTGAGGAGCGGGCGATGTTCACTGCAAAAGCAAGGAGAGTGAAAGAATCACTATTCTGTAACTGCGGAAGCGTTCCCATCGCACGAAAACGGGTGAACTTACTTCTACTGGTCAAGACCGTGAGAAGCAGTCTGCTTCCCGGGAGGACGGCGACTCTAACCTACCTACTTCTGCGCCAGCGTGCCGCAGTTTACAGTTTGTTAATTTGCGTGTTCCAACAAACGATACACAGTGGTCCGGCGATCTAAGCAAACGCGGTCATGAGTATATTAATGAGTTATATAACTGATTTGTGTGATGTAAATTTATGTCTTAGTTATAAAGATATACTGTTAAAATAAAAGACCAAAAATTAACCAAATATTTATTCTACTATAATAACGTAAATGGACCATAATAAAAATATATATTAAACTACATTCACATTATTAAATGATATAAAATAATTCAAAAACATACTTGTATATAAGAACTTTTTCCAGAGGTGGTAATAGGAAAAGTAGTTAGAAAAAATAATTTAACAAAAAGCATATTTCCCTAATGCTTACAATAAAAGTCAAAAGCAGCTTAATAATTAAAAAAGATATAGGTATTATACTGGTACCTAGTATTATTCCAAAATATGCATCCTTGGAAACGTACACTTATAAAACGTACCTGAAACCAAGCAAATTGTTTTAAATAGAGAAAACTGATTTCGTAACAATAAGACTGCGAAACCGTAAAAGTTCAATAAATTAAAATGGAACAAGAATGGCATGCAAAATGTTATATAATAATCAAGGGCATGCTTCAAACTATAACTTAAACCAAAAAATGTACGTACACGGTAGGCCTGAAACCAGGCTAAATCAATCGTATTAGCACCACGGTTTTTATGACGGATTTCAAATAAGTATAATAAAATAAGCTCAAATCCACGTTGATAGTAAAATCGCCCGAGCCGTTTTGACAGAAATCGAATTTAGGGCAAAAAAATAATGAAAAGGATTGATTTTTATTTTAATGTTATTATTCAACATTTTACCATTGGTTGTTTACTAAATAAAGGTCATAATGACATTATAACAATTCTGAGCGAGTCCTCCGCGCTTAGAGTTTCCAGTTTTCTCGTCAGATGGCGCCATCACGAGAAATAGGTTATGAACCCGCATATGATTTTAGTTGAGTTTAATTGATTGTCAGTGTCACTAAATAGTTTAATGACAACTATTTACAGACCACGTATTCCTTAAGTAGTGTGTTACACAGTTGGTGAACTGCACATTGAACTTATACGCGGTAGAATAGTTTCTTGGCGAATTCTGGACCTTGTTAAAAAAATGTCTGTGAAAACTCATGCCGGTTCCCATGAAGAAAATCGCGAAAGAGTGTGCATGTTATGTTTCAAAAAGAAAGCGGATATGCGAAAAATTACTGGAGCTCTTCAGAGCGCTGTTCAAAACATTTTTCCTTATAATCCTGAAGAAGACGACCGTCTTCCACGAGTAGTATGCAGTGCTTGCAAAATACTGATTTACCGAAGAAAAAAGGATCCGAATTCGCCTGCAGTTAAGATTCCCGATTACTCTACATTTCCTTCTTTGCCAAAAAATACAAGGAAGCAAGGTAAAATAAAATGTCAATGCAAATTATGTGAGTTCGCACGAACTCCGGGACATCAGAACTTTGTAAAGAAAGATAGTAGTACCAATAAAAAAATTGTCAAGCAATGTGCAAGATGTAGAAAAATTTTGCGAAAAGGAGTAGTGCATTTTTGTTCTAAAAACAACAGTTATGCAAATCTAGTCAACTTAATTCAATCAGAATTGCCTCCAAAATAACAGGAACATTTAGTAACTGATCTGATTTCAAATATAAGCAGTGAAAATACTCAAAAAACCGGTACTGAAATGCACTTATCTCGACGCCATGGTAAACCGCTAAAAGTCGTACACTCTCTATTTAGTGACACTGACAATCAATCAAACTCACACTAAAATCATACGCGGGTTCATAACCTATTTCTCGTGATGGCGCCACCTGACGAGAAAACTGGAAACTCTAAGCGCGGAGGACTCGTTCAGAATTGTTATAATGTCATTATGACCTTTATTTAGTAAACAACCAATGGTAAAATGTTGAATAATAACATTAAAATAAAAATCAATCCTTTTCATTATTTTTTTGCCCTAAATTCGATTTCTGTCAAAACGGCTCGGGCGATTTTACTATCAACGTGGATTTGAGCTTATTTTATTATACTTATTTGAAATCCGTCATAAAAACCGTGGTGCTAATACAATTGATTTAGCCTGGTTTCAGGCCTACCGTGCGTATCTGAGCTTAGCATCATAGTAAGCAGTTATGAATATTATGGACTTTTAACCTAAACTGTAGATTTCTTATGAAAGAAGAAAAAGATTCTTCCTCTTACAAAAATTTTCTGCAGGCTAACGTTTTCGATATACCTACAGGATGTCAAAGTTTTGAAAAAAAAAAACGTTTTTCGTTAAACCACGAACTATTTGTATCAGATTTGGCACAGTGGAAACACTTATTAGGTATCAACACTCAAATCTGATAAAAATAGTTCGAGGTTTAAAGAAAAACGATTTTTTTTTCAAAACTTTGACATCCTGTATATCGAAAACGAAACCCCGCAGAACATTTTTGTAAGAGGAAAAATCTTTTTCTTTTTTCACAAGGAATCTACAGTTTCACGTTGCAACACTTACTTTGTTACACCCTGTATACAGGGTGTTCGGAAAAAACACCGAAACAGAAATAGGACCGATAGGTTACGTCATTACAAGTATTTTGATATAAGGGACCTATACCCGCAAGCGCCCCCTTCTGGAGATATCAACTTTTCAAGTTTATAACGACCGAGGTTGATCAAAGTAGAATAATAAGAAACGTATCAAGATGGTAACGAATATTTAATTTTACGAGATACAAAAACAATGTACTACAGCAAATGCTCAAAATGACGGCCACCCATGTCCATGCAACATCGGAAACGATTCTGGATAGATGTGCCACTGCGCAAACTGCTTGCGGAAAGGATAACCGCTTAGCTCAAGTCCTTGTACTTTTCGAAGATGATGCGGATACAAGGAGTTTTCATTTGTTTTTCAATTGTACAGGTAGACAAAAAACTCAATATTATTCTACTTTGATCAACCTCGGTCGTTATAAACTTGAAAAGTTGATATCTCCAGAAGGGGGCGCTTGCGGGTATAGGTCCCTTATATCAAAATACTTGTAATGACGTAACCTATCACCCCTATTTCTGTGTCGGTGTTTTTTCCGAACACCCTGTATAACTCGTTCATCAAAGCCCGTATAACCTTCAAGGGTTACTTTATTTTATAGCGGTAAATTCGAATATTCTATACTAATTTAGGACTGCTATTCTAACGGGAAATAATGAACGGAGAAACTGTTAATTTATAACCTACCGTCAAGTATTAGCCATCCTGTCTAATTCAAAGCGCATTTAGTTTATTCTCTCGTAACTCTGCTATCGGTCGCTGTTCCGTCTCGCGATAAACGGAATTCAACACAATGCTTCGAACCGTTTAATAGTATCACAGTCAGAAATACCTCGCAAATCTATAGCTACTCTCGGAATCTGCGAAACGGCGCGGGGTATTTTTCGGCGAATCTAGGCTGCACGTGCGCTCGCAGTCCCGCACCATGCTCGGGAAGGGGTAATTACCGACCGCATCGGAAGAAGCCATTTCCCACAATACCTATTGTAATAGATACCGCTATACTTAGAACAATAAATCAGTTTTGTAAAGGGAAGACAAGACGAATCTAATAGATGGCCGGTCGGATTAACTTAATACCTGGCTTATCCAGGTACAAAGAATCGAACCGTCATTCGATGCAACATGACTCCTTTTATGGCCAGGGACGAGCAACGGCATCCTTGCCCACTCGAAAAATACAGTAGGGGAAAAAGTATTCATACACCACGGTGAGGTACCGTTGAACTATGATTCACTTGCAAATAATTGATATAAATTAATATCTATTGGCATCAAAATATAGCTTAAAGTGTCACCTTTCAAATTATATATATTTTATTGAAGAAAAAATATCGGGCTTCTGTCGGTAGCTGAGCCGCGTCAAAGGAGTTTCCAGCACGCGAGCGATCGTGTGCTTCTCCAGAGAATATGGATCAAAGTACCTCAAATACTGCTATGGACATACCACAGCTGGTTATTTCAACTATTCCTAGGTGTTGCATACATATCGCGCGCGCGATGGCGAGAAAAATTCAGAATCATATCTTAACCAATTTTCTGAGTCTGCATTGACAAAATGTCGCAAGATTCTATCCGCTGGAAGAAAATTTGATATGTTGTAGGGTAAAGTAGCCCATATTCAACCGCCTCCTTAATTGAACCTCGTCAATATTTCTAATATCTTAAAACGCTGGGGTCCATCTATGGTAATCTATCGAAAGTATATGTGAATGAAATCTAACAAATCATTGTAAGTTCAAATATTTACGCCGCAGTACCGATCATGCTAGTGTTTTACCGCGCAGTTGAATTTTGTGTATAGTTATAGGGGGTGAGTTGGCGAATGAAGTCGGCCCCTCGTTTTCATTTCTTTCCATAGAAACGAGGGGCCAACTCTATTCGCCAACTCACCCTGTTTTACCCTATATCGAAAACGACAGCCTGCAGAAAATTTTTGTAAGAGGAAAAATCTTTTTCTTCTTTCATAAGGAATCTACAGTTTCACGTTGTAACACTTACTCTGTTACACCCTGTATATCGCGGTGATACTAATTACTAAGGATCGTTAATCAGAATTCCGACAATCGCACAGTGGTTCTGAAATAGGTCAAAAGTCCATAATATTCATAACTGCTTACTATGATGCTAAGTTCAGATACGTACATTTTTTGGTTTAAGTTATAGTTTGAAGCATGCCCTTGATTATTATATAACATTTTGCATGCCATTCTTGTCCCATTTTAATTTATTGAATTTTTACGGTTTCGCAGTCTTATTGTTACGAAATCAGTTTTCTCTATTTAAAACAATTTGCTTGGTTTCAGGTACGTTTTATAAGTGTACGTTTTCAAGGATGCATATTTTTGAATAATACTAGGTACCAGTATAATACCTATATCTTTTTTAATTATTAAGCTGCTTTTGACTTTTATTGTAAGCATTAGGGAAATGTGCTTTTTGTTAAATTATTTTTTCCAACTACTTTTCCTATTACCACCTCTGGAAAAAGTTCTTAGATACAAGTATGTTTTTGAATTATTTTATATCATTTAATAATGAATGTTTCAGTTTAATATAATTTTTTATTATGTTCCATTTACGTTATCATAGGAGAATAAATATTTGGTTAATTTTTGGTCTTTTATTTTAACAGTATATCTTTAGTTATTGATATACTTATGACCGCGTTTGCTTAGATCGCCGGACCACTGTGTATCGTTTGTTGGAACACGCAAATTAACAAACTGTAAACTGCGGCACGCTGTCACAGAAGTAGGTAGGTTAGAGTCGCCGTTCTCCCGGGGAGCAGACCGATTCTCCCGGGAACTACGTTCACCGGGTTACAGAATAGCGATGAGGAACCTTGCCACTTTTCCGGTGAACTCCGCCCACTTCTCACGGGAACAGGCTTTCACTCAGTTACAGAATAGCCGTCCTGGAGTTTGGTCCGATCCTCCCGACTCACCCTGTATAGTATACTTTTGAGAACTTTCTGATGTCGTCATTAGAGGTTGAGCGGAAAGCTATGAAATACTTAATTATGTGATAACCAGTTTAACTGGTGGCTACTTGAAATCGTTAATGCTGCTTCCAGAATGAGTCTCCACCATTTTAAGTACATAGGAAAGCGACAGATTGCTGCGAATACCTTAAATAGCATAGGAAAACCAAGGACAGTGAAAGCCATGACTCTACCAGCTAGAATGGCTCCACCGGATTTTTCATCTGACAGTCCTGCAACCGGTACCCTTCAATCACACAATATTGTGGCCCGAGAAAATCTAGTCGAGGCTGATAATGGAAAGCTATACCAGGCCCTTTTAGAGGCAAATATGGCAACGGAAGTAGGACTGATTGGGCTGGATTGTTTGGGACTTTATTGCATTCATTTCAAGGTAACATTTTAGCCATTTTCTTGATTAAACGATTGTAGTTTTTAATAAATTTATAGTGTTTTTCTGTCCTATGATATTAATATCCATTTTTTGTCCATTTTCTTCCAAAACTGGTTGTTCCATCTCTAAAATAAATTTTTCATCGATCAATTAGGGTGAAGTTCAGGGTTTATCACGAAGGTGGAACAATCGACCTTTAAAAATGGACAAATTCGTGCGATATAATAATTTTAAATGACAAGAAAAATGTGAATGTTTCGTATTCCGTATTGTAAGGACTAATTTTTTTAATTGGTACCACTTGTCAATATAAGAGATTATAAATGCACATTCTTTAGCGAAAAATAATCGTACTTTGTTAAATCTTATCACGATAAAGTATATAGTCTTTGTGAAAGTACGGAGTGATTTAAAGTTTTAGAAAAAATAGAAGTCGCCTTGAAGATAAATAAGTAATTTGAAGAAAGGAGGTAAAAGGAAAATGTCAAACAAGTAAACAAGACTGTTCACACATCCATTTTTGATAATAACTCTCCAATCTATACTGACTCTACACATTCTAAAGACTATGATTAGTACCACTAATCTTTTTGGCCTCTAACGCGGATTCTAAGGTTATTGTGTCGTGAGAAGGCCTACGAAATAGTATACCCCCGTCCCATGAGCTGTACGGTCGAACTTTTGGTTCTGTACACTCACTATCGTACTTAACTGTCTTATTCCTGCGTATGTACACCTAGCCTCAATGATTCTGATCGATCCGTTTTGGTATTTTTATCGAATTGACCGTAGCTGCAAGATTTGAGTGAATCTTAGTATTTTGCCATGAAGGCGAAATTTGATTAGTGCTTCATAGCGAAACAAGAAGATTCGCTCGTACCGTTCAACTATGGTCAACTCAATGAAGTTCCGTCATCCAAAGCGGGTCGGTCAGAATCATTGATGCTAGGTGTACTCGGTCGCCTTGGAGATCGCGGCAAGTTCGCGTGTGATTCAATTTATTATCTGTAGATTGATCAGCTGTGTAACATGCCACTCTAAGAACGATTTTGTCTTATCTGTTAAACTTTATTCCAAAAAAGATGTTCCGATAGAAAAATCGAAATGTCAGCGAGAGGGATATCATCGTCGCATCGCCTGAAACAAAAATAAGCCGAATGATAACTATGAGTACTCCGATTTTTCTCCGAATGTATAAGTCCGTTCGCGACATCAGACTTAAAAAATGACAATTCGGAAAATATTATAATCCCTAGTCAGGAACACGTGGCTTTCGGTAATGAAAGTGATATTTCCCTTAAGAAGTGTTGTCATCCTGCACATCACTTTGTATAATAAAGTCCAACAAAAGTAACTGAAATCGAAATGACAAATGACTTTACCCAACACCACCAATGCTGGTCATCAATGTTCAAAATGCTACTTGGCGGGCCCGTGCCTGAAGAAATTGTTATTCTTAAGCCGCGTATAGATTGCCTGAACCGAACACGAGCTGAACGGCTTGCAAGCCGCTCGCTACTTTTCGTTGTCGCGAGCTTACCGCGAACATCCCGCGAGCGCCCGTGATCCGTGGGGAAGATCGATCTTATCACGAACAGTCGGGTTTCGTCTGTCCATTCCGGGCTCGCCACGTTCGTCGAATTGTCCATATTGCCGTCCAAATTGCAACTGCGAGCCCCTTTGTGATCGCCTCAAAAACCGACAGAAAACGGATCGTGACGAGCGTGGCACGGGCAGCTCGCAAGGCTTTTGTGGGCTGCTCGCGAGCCCGTACAAATTGGACGAATTGAGTCGTTTGGTTTCAAAATCGGCCACCTCCGTATTTGATAAAATCGGTCATCTCCATTTAAAAAATTATAATGCAGCAAAATCTTCCAAGAATTTTTTGTATACACATATGGAATAGTTGTTCCGAAGTAATATACTTATAGGTATATGTACCAAGAATCGCATTAATTAATGCTTGCATTTCTATGGTACATATTTTTTGAAGTCCTGAAAAATTTGCTTACTTGGAGTTGGCCGATTTTGAAACCAAGCGACTCAATTCTACTGACACGTGGCGCGCTCGCGCTCGGCTCGCGTAGTCTATACACGGCTTTAAACGCGCGTATTATATTCAAATTAAATCAGTTACCGTAAATGTTGAATACAATCAATGCCATCTCGCTGGACAAGTAATATTTATAACTATAATGCAGTTACCGATCTGTGCTAACTTTTAAAAAGCAGTACGGAATTATTTATAGTTAGAAATGCACGAGGTAATTCCATGGTGGCCACTCAATTGGGAAACTGAGAAAACCGAGAAATGTCAGGGAATCTGATCGGTCAGGGAAATGGCAGGGAATTTTTGATAAAACCAGAGGGTTTTGGTGATCTTCTCAATTTTTGTATGTTAAATTTGTAGTAACTTCGATTAAAATTATTATATCACATTAACTTGATCCCGAGCAGAAATAACATATCGAAGTATAGAGAAAGTGTTCATGTATCTTAAAATTATAATTTATAACCAACCAACCAACAAGTACAACCAACTGTGCATTTATATTGCTTTCATACTCATGTCCGACTGGAAAAAGCAGGAGGGTTCTTATCAGGACTTGATCTGGCTTAACTGAGGAAGTAATCGGGCCTTTATCAGGTAACCCGATAGGGCCCCGATTGAATTTGACTTGAATTTGATGAGTGGCATTAACCGGGCGCTCAGTCCTGTTGGGCCATTATGCCTGAGCCCCAGCTGGAGCAGCCCTATCAAATGTGACTACGGGGTATGCCGGCCTCCCTCGCAAGGCGCAGAAGCCCACTCACCCCGATGTCCCCAATATCGGCGTCATAAACAAAGGGGGCCCCCAGGATAGTAGTCCTGAGGGTCATCAACCTCTCGCAGTGCGCCAATACGTGTAGAGGGGTCTCCTCCTCACTTCCGCATCTGGGCCACAGAGTCTCCGTACAGAGGCCCATGTTCCTCAGGTGCTTCCTCGTGAGCCAGTGTCCGGTGACCAGTCCCACGATCAAACGAAGCTGGGTCCTATCCAGGTTCAACAGCCCGGTGCCCAGCTTCCTAGAGGGTCCCATGAAAAGGGCCCTCGTGTGCGTCATACCTG
Source organism: Xiphydria camelus (assembly GCA_963678675.1). Lineage (NCBI taxonomy): Eukaryota > Metazoa > Arthropoda > Insecta > Hymenoptera > Xiphydriidae > Xiphydria > Xiphydria camelus. The sequence continues at coordinate 13,280,826 of OY783192.1, read as the reverse complement.
AAGATCATGCCCAAAGGTCGGCGAAGCAGCCTTTAATCCAATTATGAGCCGCCTCCCTCACAGTCCTTATTGAGATACCTGTGTCCCGCCCGGCCCCAGGGTCAGGCTGTGAAGAGCCTAACCGAACCAGCTCGTCGGCTTTCGCGTTGCCACGGATGCCGGTATGATACAGGCCCAGATGGCAAACACCTCCGTCTGGAAAACCGTGACGTCGCGGCCCAAGGCGAAAGATAGTTCCACCCTAGGCCCGCCGCACCAGATTCCCGCCCCCGCTCCTGTCCCCATCTTGGACCCGTCCGTGAACCAGACGAGTCCCTCCGGAGACAGAAGGCCACTTTTGTCCCCCTCCCAGGCCGATCTGTCCGGAAGGAGGACATGGAATCGACGCCGAAAGAAGAAATAGCTCTCCTGGCATCGATCCCCCTTCTTTAAGGCGAACCCTTCCAGCACTCCGTTTCCCCGAAGGATCGCGGCGTGCCCCTTAGCCGCCTGCCTTCAGTGTCCACTGAAATGCAGGCGTAGAGCCGTCTTCCTCGTCCCAGCCTCCGCCATAAGGTGCGGAGGTGCTAGGTTGAGAAGGGCCTCCATGGCCAGGGTCGGAGTGGTACGCAAAGCACCGGTAATCCCCAGGCATGCGAGTCTATAGACTCTAAGTAACGTCTTGCGGTTAATGTCCCTTGCAAGAGCGCACTTCCCCCGCGGTCTTCAGCTTTACGCAGAAGATGGAAGGAGCCACAAAAGTGAGGCTCCTCTTACGCGTGAACAGTATCATCTCAGTCTTGCTAGGATGTACCTTCAGCTACTAAGACAGGCACCAGTTCTGTACAAGGACCAGCGCGCGTTTCATCCGCCACGCTAGAAATCCATGATCTTTCCCCTTAACAGAGATAGCTAAGTCATCGGCATATCCCTGCACGGTGAAGCCAGCCTTCCTGAGCCTAACCAGAAGTCCGTCCACCACCAGAGTTCACAGGAGTGGAGAAAGTACACCCCACTGCGGACAACCCCTGGCAGCCCGGGCCTCCACCTCGGCATCCCCAAGACTGGCCCAAACCATTCGCGTTTGCAGCATGTTTTGGATCCAGCAGATGATAGAATCATCGATGCCGAACCCTCTCGCCGTTTCGCAGATAGCTTCAGAGGAGGTATTGTCAAAAGCCCCCTCAATGTCCAAAAACACTCAGAACCGATTCTTTCCTATCGAGAGACCCCTCTATCTCGCGGACGAGACAGTGAAGAGCCGTCTCTACGGATTTACCAGTCTGGTCTGGTAGTCTGGTATCCCTGATATACCTATCAACCAGTCTCTCCAACGTTTTAAGCAAGAAAGACGTGAGGCTGATAGGCCTAAAAGACTTGGCCTGGTCATAGCAGCTCTTACCTGGTTTGGGTATGAAAACTACTCTGACTTTCCTCCAAGCCCCCCCCCCCCCCCCCCCTCCTTAGGGGTATAACCCAAAGCCAGATAGGATCTGAAGATGGTGCAGAGGCGTTTTAATAGGTCCTCCCCTCCCTCCTGTAGGAGAGCCGGGAAGATCCACCCCAGGGCTCTTATATCTCTCAAAGGGGTTAATGGCCCACTCGATCCTGCTGAATGTGACCACCTCCGTGGCTGTCTTCCAGTCCCCCGTCCCACTTCCCCGTCGAGTCTCTTCGACGAGGGGCATCCCTTGCGCCGTGGGAACGGAGTGCACCTCCAAGAGGTGCGTTAATATATCTTCATGGCACTCCGTACTCCTACCATCTGGGAATGTAAGACCATCAAGACGGATAGGTGGTCCCGATACAAAGACCTTGCGCAGTGTGGCAACTAAAGGTAGAGCCACGAGCTCCTCACAGAATCCTTTCCAGGCCTCTCTTTTAGAGGATCTGATGAGTCTCTTATAGGTCCTCTGTGAAGACCTATAATTTTCCCAGTCCAGATCCCGGTCGGTTTTCACCACCTTGGTCAACAGCCTGCGGGTGCCCTTGCGGAGTCTATGAAGCTCCTGATTCCACCAGGACACCCTGGTGCTGCTCTTTCGCCCTTTAGCCGGACACGCAGACTCGTAGGACTGAATGACGGCAGCTTGTAGACCATATACCACGCCGTCAATCATCCTTTCCGTCTTCGGGCAGCCCCCACGCAAATCCCGGAGCCTCTCACCGAGCTCTCCCCTATAGGAGGTCCAGTTTGTGGCCCTAGGATTACGGTAGACCGCCGTTGTGGACACGAGTCCGCGTCCCCCTCGATGCTAAAGATAATTCGGCAATGATCGGAGAGCGTTACCTCTCCGCTCATCCGCCAGTCTTTAAATCGCTTGGGCCAACTTGCGTGAACTCAAGGTAATGTCAATCACCTCTTGTCTACGGGAGGTGACGAAGGTAGGTCTCGACCACGGTCACTTAACTACACGGTTGCCTCACTCCGGCCAGGTCGCAGGAGAGGGGATAGGCTATGACGTAGCTCAGAATGTATGAGCGGCTCGAGCCTAAGGGCCGGTTGTACAACATGCCGATATACTGCCCGATAGTTATCCTGTCGACAAGTCCACTTTTGAGGTGTTGTACAACCGGCCCTTAGGCTCGAGCCGCTCGTACATTCTGAGCTACGTCATAGCCTATCCCCTCTCCTGCGACCTGGCCGGAGTGAAGCAACCGTGTAATTAAGTAACCGTGGATCTCAACCCCTTATTAAGGAGGTATTCCAGCAGAGCTGTTCCTCTCTTGTTAATGTCTGAGCTGCCCCAGATGATGTAGTGCGAATTTGTGTCGCAACCCACCACAAGCTGAAGCCCCTCGTTTTTGCAGTGGTCCACCAGGTCACTGAGATCCCTCGTCGGAGGAGAATCCTCAGAGTCATGCGGGAAGTAGGCCGACCCCACCACCACGTCAGTCACCCTGCCTCCTACCCTTAACGTGATCTTCGCTACCGCCAGGTCCCTAGTGCAGAACCTTTAGAGTCTCAAGGCACTATATCTTTCGCGGACATAGACACAGGCCCTGGGACCCTCTCTCGAGGGTGCGCAAATCAAATTGCCACCCCCCAGGTGCAGCCCTGCAATGCTGCCTTCTCCTAAGATCCAGGGCTCCTGAATCAGAGTTATATCTGTTTGCTCCACTGCTAGACCTCGGCTAAAAATCGCCGAGGCCGCTTTGCAGTGTTGCAGATTAATCTGCAAGAAATTTGTCCTTTCCACAGCCATAGGGACTATGAATTAGCCAGTCCTCGCTAGCTGGGGAGTGAGAGGGCCCGATCTAGCGAGCCCCCCCCCCCACCCCTCCCTCTCCTCTCTCAGGGGTGACCGAAACGGTGTCCCCCTGAGTTGAGGGAGAAGACCGGCCAGCCAGAGTCCCTTCGAGAGTCTTCTGGACTCCTTTCCGGGTCTCCTCCCGGCCAGTCTTCATCACCGCGCGTGCCTTAGAGGGTCTCCCTTTCGGCCTGCGGGCACCTTCCATCCTCTGGGACGGATCAGGCGCCCCACCCGCGGGCTCCGAGGGTCCACTCCCGGAGGTCCTCGTGGCGGGACCCCGATCCGTAACAGCGCACGAATGGCCGGATGTCGAGACAGAGCCGGACCCCTGAGCCAAAGCCGGCTCAAGGACCCTCCCCCGAACCCCCCCTCGCGTCTTTCGGTGACGTTTTGGCGGCTGTGGAAGGAGCCTCGCGATCTTCTCGGGCACCGGACTGAGCCTCTCTAAAGAGTACCCGTCCGATATCGAGGTGAGCCACTAGTCCCCTCTTCTTCAGCCGCTTCAGTGACATGGCATCCACTCTTATAATAAGTTGGACAGAACGCTGCCCAACCTTCCTGTCCCACACCCTCCAAAGTTGGGTGTGGAGACAGGGATTTTGCCTCTTTAGCCTCCCCAAGATGTCGCCGGTTTCCTCCGGGATACCCGGGACAACCAGCTTCATCCTGCTGAGTCTAGAAAGGTTCTCGTCCTCTAACAATGTCAGAGAGGCGCCCTCCCAAGGCCTCAAGGTTGGGACCGTGGCCCTCAACCAGGTTTTTGCCACCTCTGATGGGCAGAAAATCAACAGGAGCCCTTGTTCGAGCCTGTACCCGTCGAAGCACGGGATCTCCGCCCCCATGGGCATGGAGTCCAGAGCCCGTCCGAGCGCAAGCCCGATCAAGTCCCCCTGTCGTTGGTCAAAGGCGGCCTCAGGATAGCAGGATGGTACAATTGCCACCCTGCTGCCCATCGCAGCCGCCTCCCCGTAGGAGGTAGGATTTGGAAAAACCCTGCTCCTCTTGGGTTTATTTGTCACCTCCGGGGGGGTTTGTCCATCCGACGGCCGAGCCCTTTTTCTGCTCTCGCCGTCGATCCCCTCCGAAGGTGCGTTTTGTCGCCCGTCGATAAGGGGTTGCCCACTGACGGAGCCTCCCCCGTCAACGGACGCTACTGCCATCCCGAATGTCGCCTCCGAATTTGGCGCCGGAGAAGACCCGAGCCCGGCCAATTTGGCCATGCGAGCCTTCATCCTCGTCGCTCCCGAGCGATTCTTTCTTTTACGTTTAGGCACCGAGGCCTCAGAGGGTTCGGTTGATGCCTTATCCCTCCCGGCCTTAGGTTCCTTGGTTCCGGTTAAGAACAGGCAACTGTCCGCCAATGAGGCCAAATCACCATCGACTTCCAGAGCCCGCCGCTCGTCCGTCCTCATCGCAACGGGTGGAGCTGCCTCCATGGAAGCCTCTCCACCCGCCGGTACAAATATACTTTTAATGTTTGCGTCCATAAAAGTCCCACGAGTAGGCACCCAGGTAGCACACTAACGTCGAAATGACATTTTTTTTAAGGTCAGTTCTGACGTCAGATGACGAGAAATATAACGTCATTTTAACGTCGCAAAGACGGCTTAATTGCGCATCCACACGTCGTCAGAAAAATCACGTCATAATGACGTTCTACCGTACGTTGTGATGACGTAAAAAATGACGGTTCTAAAAGGTTAGGTCTGACGTATATCTTTTCATCATGAGCGGTCACCCATTCAATTAGTGTCCGCACATTTCGCTGCTTAACTTCGTTGATCGGTCGGTGTCCTCGAGTCCTCATCTGCTGCACGCTCCTGTGGTTAAGAATATTATTACTATTGGTGTTCATATGAAGTTTGGTGAATAAATATATATTGCTTTTCCTGTCAATAAGGAAGAGCTTGAATAAATAAGATTTTATAATTGTATTATTCTTTTCTCAACATTTTTCTAAATTTATGATTGTATCTTTTGATAAATATTCTTGCATAGACGCAAATTGATATTAATATCAATTTGCGTCTATGCAAGAAATAAATAATAAATAAATAAATATAAATAAATAAATAATTATATGAATGTTTATTCATCCTACATTAATTGATTGTCTCATTTACTTAAATAATCTGTGCTTTTTAGTAAACAGTATAGTTTATAACTTGCTCAACATACTCTGGAGACTCGAAATGAAATAATTTATTGATTTAATAATTGAACTAATTACATTTTTTGTCCATTTATTCACAAATAAATTTTCAAGTCCCTATATATGCAGACCGAAATTTTTCTAAGTCTCGTTCGTCTTTAAAAATGACAGAAAAGTTCCGTCAAAAAGACGTTGAATTTTGACGTCCAAGGTACGTCGTAAATATGACGTCCCTGTGACGTTAATATTACGACAACTGCCGTCTGAAACCCTATACTGACCAAAAAATAACGTCTGAGACGTTATTCTAACATCAGTGTGCTACCTGGGCAGGAATTAAACGGTCCGCCTCCGCAGAGCCTGCCATGCGGAGGTAAGGCTAAATACAATGGGGTGGCGCTTGGTGCTCTAAGGGCATAGTTTACGGCACTGTAACCCCAGTGTCATCCAGCTCTCGGCACGATGGCTTACATCTTAGCTTGGGGAGCTGGTCCGCGGCAGGGCTTTAGCTTCCCTGGGGCGATTTTTACGTCACCCGGGTTGCTGTATGGCACCCGCTAACCAGGGTTCTCCATGGGCCCCTACGGGGTCCACTTCAGTCCCTGGCCATCCTCCTATCCGCCACCTGGAGACGCGCCCGGTTGGAGGTCACCCAATGCTCCCCGCACTCCTTACGGAGATTAGGGAACCCGGGGGCCCCCGATTGTACATGTAACGCAAATGCGTCATATGGACCTTACTGGGTAAATTGTATGATCGGACCCCGACAAATTATTTAGAACAATCGTGTTGTACAATAACCGAATAGAAAACCGAAATAAATATTTCTACTTATCAATGAGCTATTAAATATCGTTATTGAAGTAAAAAAAATAAAATAAATGATAGCCTATTTTCATACCTTACCGGGATTAGAACCTGCGCTTTTTAGGATGGGCTGCTTCGAAACTGGGAATGCTTTCGCACTCTACCCATTGAGCCACCGACTCTTCTGTAAATTGTTTGAAACTTTGGTATGAGTTAAAAAATTCAATGCGATATATAGTAGAACTCCAATTATAGTCCAGTCAAATAAGCAGAAAAAAGGGGTCAATCTCGGAATAAGAGATAATAAGCTGGAAACTCGTATACACCTTGATTTTGGCATTCTAAAAGTTGTATCAAAAGTCTCATAAAATCTCGTGTCTGCGTCGTAAGTAATTGAAGGTCAAAGGTCACAAAAATCGGTTTTTCGCGATTATCTCGGTTTCTATAGCTCCAATGATGTTAATATGTATTATAAAAATTGTAGAGCATAAAATTTGCGACAAATTTTGTTAGAAACATTTTTTCATGCGCTCAACCGTGTTTGAGATAGAGGGCGGATAGTCCAAGAGCCAAAGCCAAAAAAGGTCTCTGAATTTAATAAGCCCAGTTTTTTTTATAGTTTATTACAGTGGTTGTGTAGACAAACATACTGCGGTCAGTCAAGCGAAAGCTGGAGCAGGTGTCTCAGGGACGCTATCAAAGTTGTCGTTCCTGCCGGGCTAATAATTTGAATTTAATAAGGTTGAAAATCGGTATACAACTTGTATATTGCATATAAATAAAGGTTACGAAGTCAGTCAGCTGAATGTGGGGGCGGAGCTGGTCAGTCAGCAAAAAAAGAAATGTAAATTTCGCGGGCTCGGCGTTGCAGGCGATTTCAAATCAGAGTATAGGAAAGAGTGCAGGTAACACCCGGTATACAAAATAGAAAGTGCTGTACAAGTAAATGGCCGCGGCTGCGATAGTGTCCACGTCCATCCTCGTCAAATGGCCAATACAGAATGAGCAACGCCAACATGTAAACGATGTCCCAACTCATTGGCCTAACGCATTGGCCCAACGTGTACAGGGGCCTTAAGCGGGGTTCAGATGGGTGCGGAAGGCATGCGGAGTGCGGCATGCGGATCGGTACGGATTGGCAGGCAGTACGCACGCGGAAGAGCTGATTGGCTAACGGTGTTTCCGCATGCCGCACTCCGCATGCCTTCCGCACCCATCTGAATCCCGCTTTAATACAGTCTGTCAGGGGCCCCTTTCTCAAACCACTCGCAAGAGAAACGTATACGCAACTTCGGACTTGTGTGTGCGAGCGCTCGTAACCGAAAGTGGCTTTCTCGAGTTCGCGTTGCGAGCGCTTTAAGAAACGTATACCTACGTATCTTTACGAGTGGTATGCTGCGAGTGGTTTAGACCACTCGCAACATCGAAACGTATACGTATCTTGTGTATTATTTGGCGGGAAAGTGAAGTTTGTAAAGTGAGTTGAAAGAAGTGTTAATTGAAAGGAAAGAAAAATTGGCGAAGGTAAATAAAAGGTAATGTGGATGATGAACGATATAATTCATAGTATTAAATGATAAGGTTTGCCAAACAATTTAGACTGAGCAAAGCTGTTGTACATAACTTCCTAAAATAACCTAAAATACCGTGGGTGGACCAGTTATTGACACTTTTTGGTTAGGGATTCACTTGAATCTACAATTAAATATTATTTTCTGTATCAAAATAATTTGTTTTCTTTATAAAAATAAACTTTAGACTCTTCGGCATCTAACAAAGAGTCAAAAATATTCAAAAAATTAATCCAAATAATTAATATTACATAAATAAATATTTGTCTCAAGTGGATGAGTTTATGACAGGGGCAAAACTGAAGTGGATGTATTTCTGGCATCAAGTGCGCTAGTTTTTGACAATAGGTCGCGCGTGTTGATTTATCATTATAAATTATTATAAACGATTAAATTTACTTACTAAATAATTAAAATAACTTTTATTTCATATAAAAATACAAATTTGTTTTTTTTTTGGCGTAATATTTTCATTCTCTGACATATAGCTTGTTAATGGCAGCGAATAATTTTGATAGTAATATTGATCTTATTAATTCAAATTTTCAAGGCTCATTTATTATTTCTTGTTTAATTTCTTTGGCAATGCTCAGTGACTTTTTTGTTATATTTTTCTAGAATTAATAGAAAGTCCTGCCTTCACTGCTGTTAATGCCGCTTATAACTCGATTTCAGTGTAGGTACTTCCTTATGGTTTTTTTGTGGTGCATTTTACCCCCGAGAGAAAAAAATATATATTATTTTTTCTTAATTAAAATGAGAGAGCATATGTACTTTCATAGGCAAAATGATTTTAATTGCAAAGTGTTGAATAGGTACTTGAGAAATTAAGTGAGGTTAGGAAATTGACGGGTAAACCGGTGTCACAAATAGGAACATAGCAGCTTATACAGGATACATTATTGACACCCCAATTTTTTTATTACATAAATTTGTATTTAATTTTTTTATCATTTCAATTAATAAATTAACTTACTATTTTTCTACAAGAATAATTTTTATTTATATTTAATACCTACATTTTGTCAAAATTAAGAGAAAAAACTGAGATCGAATTTTCACACCATTATTGTAGATGGCCAACGCAGGCGAGCTGACACCAGCCCGCACATCCTTGAAAACTTGATTTAATTATATTGGTCTATTGTTAAGCGATGATTTTACGCGAGAAAAGACACAAGATCCTGTAGTATGCGCACAAAATTCTTTTTCTATGTTTTTAAAACGAAATTTCGCTAAAATTACTGAAAATGCGCCTTACCTGTCAGTAACTAGCGCATTGTCAATAACTAGTCCACCCACGGTACTCTGATTTGAAATCGCCTGCAACGCCGAGCGCGTGTGAAATTTACATTTCTTTTTTTGCTGACTGACCAGCTCCGCCCCCACATTCAGCTGACTAACTTCGTAACCTTTATTTATATGCAATATACAAGTTGTATACCGATTTTTAACCTTATTAAATTCAAATTATTACCCCGACAAGAACGACAACTTTGATAGCGTCCCTGAGACACCTGCCCCAGCTTTCGCTTGACTGACCGCAGTATGTTTGTCTACACAACCACTGTAATAAACTATAAAAAAAACTGGGCTTATTAAATTCAGAGACCTTTTTTGGCTCTGGCTCTCCGTCTAGGAGAGCGCGCAGCCATACATAAGGTTTGTTCCAACCGATGATTCCTGTATGGTTCTATAACTGTCGCGGAACTGGTGGGATCGGTTTAATGTACAGGCGCGATGTACTGGCAGGAGCAGTTAGAACGGTTTTGGGATCGTTCGTAAATCGGCCAGTTGTATCTAACCCACGATACGGTGAACACGGTATTCTCTTGCGTATATCACGCTATTTCAGTTGACATTTTTTGTCATTTGCAAGGTGCGTGAAGTGTCAATGGTATCCAACCCACGATACAGTGTGTAATGTTCATAGTCAATAAATGCACGCACTATTTTTAGAACAACAGGGTTTAATAACAAAAGTTAATAACGAACGTGAAAAGTAGAAAGCCGGTGTGATACATGTGGATAGCTTCACGGTCGGTAGGAGACAGAGAGTCGACGATGTCTCGTCAGATACGCGTCGAACTAGCGGCGCGGCGATCGCGATACGTATACATTAATAGGGGGCGACACAGTAGCATTTCCGGGGTTTAAACTACTGAAGACCTACACTCCCCCACACTTAATTTAGAACATATAGCGCTCACTTGTTTACATTCCGCTTATCTTCGAACACTATACAGAACTATTCTCGACAAGTCATTGCAAACCTAGTCGCACTAGGGGCTTAACAACTCTTGAAGAACGACTTAACGGCATTCCCGCAGGGACGGAACCTCTATTGGTAGTTCTCACGCACGTTCTCATCCGTTTTTAAGTTACAACGACGTATTTGGTTTACATGACGCTTCCAAATTTTACCATCGTGAGTAGCTAATTTATACGTAACAGGCGAAAGTTGCTCGAGGATATTAGACTTGAGCCATGAATCAGAATTGTAATCTTTGGCCATTACTGTTTCGTTAACCTCAAATTTGACCGAACGATTACCATGGAAAAACTGTTTCTGCTTTTCTTGTTCCACTGATTGTCGCAGTGAAGGATGCGAGAAGTCTAATTTCGTATGGAATTTTCGACCGATTTGCAACTCTGCCGGGCTGCAATTTGTAGTGTAGTGCGGCGTCGCTCGACAATGAAACAAATATTTGCAGAGCCTCGTACCTCGCATAACCTGCCTTTAACAAAAGTTAAATTTATTCTTAAAACTACGAACCGCATTTTCGGCTGCCCCGTTTGACGCTGGGTAATGGGGTGCCGTACGCACATGACGAATACCATGAGACTTGAAGAATTCGCGCTAAACTCTTTAGATACGAAAGTCGGTCACTAAGGTTAACGGAATTCCCCACGTACACATATAGGTACTCTCTAAAAGCTTTGATTGTGAATTCCGCTGTGAGATTGTTAAGTTCCTTAATATCTACCCACTTCAAAAAAGAATCGATAATAATTAAATACATTTTCCCCTCGATCGGACCAAGAAAATCGGCATGTAGCCGATGATTCGGACCTTCAGGCCATTTCCACGGATGCAACAATGCTCTAGGTGGATTATCCACAGATTTCAAACAAAGCTCACAAGACTTAGCGATATCTTCAATTGCATTATCGAGACCTGGCCACCAAAAGTATGATCGCGCAATGGCCTTCATACGCACTACGCCCATGAGGGTGCTATGTAATTCCTCTAAAAGGTTTCCGCGCAATTTCGAAGGAATGACCACTCGATGGCCCCACAAAACACATCCTTCCTCCACCGATAGCTCTCTCGCATGACATTGAAATGGCTTGTACTTATCTTCAACTAATTTCGGCCATCCATTCATCGCAAAATTCTTCACTTGACTCAATACCGCATCTAAATTAGTTTCCTCGCTAACTGTCTCAGCGTTGATCGAGCTAACATCATAACTTAAATATGAATATTCTTTCTCTTCATTTTCCGATTCACACGTATGTAGCGGTACACGCGACAATCCATCCGCTCGAGCGTTGTCAACTCCCTTAATATTCTTAATATCGTAATCATAGGCTGACAGTAAAACGGCCCATCTTTGTACTCTATTTGCCGCCATCTGAGATAATACTTTCTTTCGACCAAAAATGTATATCAAAGGCTTGTGATCCATTTCCAAAATGAAACGACGATCGTAGATGAACTGATGAAATTTTTTACTCCAAAAATCAAGCCTAACGCTTCCTGGTCTAGTTGCGAATATCCTTTTTCGGCCTATGATAACGTATGGGATACAAAAGCGATTGGCTTCTCAGATCCATCAGGATACACATGAGACAGTACAGCCCCAATGCCAAATGGAGATGCATCACATGCGATCTTCACGGGTAAATTCAAGTCATTGTGAGCGAACACCTTAGAATTTATGAGATTCTGTTTTGCCGCTTGAAAAGCCTCGTCACATGAACTATCCCACTTCCAGGGTACATTCTTTTGCAATAAACTATACAGGGGGTTAACAACCTTCGAGTAATCTATCTATATATATAAAAATGAATGTCTGTCTGTCTGTCTGTCTGTCTGTCTGTCTGTCTGTCTGTATGTCTCTTATGCCTTCCTAAACCGTTCATCCGATTGCGATGAAACTTTGAGGAATGGTTGGACGCATGCCCGCGAAGGTTTCTGAGTTAGTAAATCGTATACAGGGTGTTTAAAAAGTAGCGGTACGGATGATTATTATGCCTTCCTAAACCGTTCATCCGATTGCGATGAAACTTTGGGGAATGGTTGGACGCATGCCTGCGAAGGTTTCTGAGTTAGTAAATCTTATACAGGGTGTTCAAAAAGTCCAGACACAGCTGATTATCTCAGCGGGAAATCATTTTAGAGAAAAACGTTTAATATAAAACTTTTAGGATTTTTCCCTGGCTACCCAATGGTCATATTGGATTTGACATTGACAATTACCTTCTAGGTAAAATTGATTTTAAAAGATCCAAACCTCTATTTTATATATCGGAAATGAAAAGAGCGGGAAATTTCACGTTCAAATATGTCCTTGACCATTATTTCCATGTGACCTTTATGGTCAGCGGAGGTCAAATTGAGGTGAAGTACAGTTCGGCTTCGTACCATGAAAGCTATGGGCCCTATACAAATTCTTTTTGATAGTAGGATTTAGGATTTTTTAGTGGCTGTACAATGGTGATATTGTATTTGACCTTGACCATGACCTTCATTTGGAATCTCTTACATCTGACATAATATTCCAAATCAGTTACACGAAAAATCCCTTAGTGCCAACCAAATTTAATCGAGGTAACAATCATCACTGGCAAATTCAAAGGCGAAGACGTCCTCATTCACGCACACCTATGATTTCCAACGATTTATCATTCGAATTCAAGCGGCTCCAGTTCCCTTTACGTCTTGCTTTTGCTATTACCATCAACAAAGAACAAGGTCAATCGTTGACTATTGCTGGCTTAAATTTGGAAAATTCATGTTTTTCACACGGCCAATTGTACACCCGGGGACACGGCATCTGTCGCTGGTGACTTTTTTTAAACGTTATTTTTAAACGTACTAACCAATGAATAATTAATTCTCATGCGCTCATTAGCTACGGTGGCGTCTACTCTCGTTAATGAAAGCATGAGGATTATTAATTATTGGTTAGTACGTTTAAAAATAACGTTTAAAAAAAGTCACCAGCAACAGTTGCCGTGTCCCCGGGGGTATGTGGCTTGCTCCAGAGTTGGCACACCGAAAAATTTACACGTTTTTACTCCAAATAAAAAAATAAAAAACATTGTCTATCCGCTGGCCTTAAGATAAATTAATAAAAGAAATATACTTTCCAATTTAAATTAAATACATGTGTTTTTTTAGCATAGCATGGCTCCTTACCTATGAGTACAGATATCTGCTAAAAATTCATTAAATGACGACCAAAATCAATCCACAATCTGTCCGTGCGAAGCCTGCTGCTAGTTTCTAATAAACTTCGAGTAGTAGTTCATCATTCCTAAGAATGCTCTTAATTGAGTTACTTCAGTCGGTGCGGGCGCATCAATTATTGCTTTCGTTCTTTCTTTAAAAGCGTGTGTTCCTTCGCGATTCAATTCATAACCTAGAAACTCAACTTTTTCCCTGCCAAACTTACATTTCTCCTTCTTAACGGTAAGTCCGCAGTCATTTAATCTACGTAATACAGTACGAAGTCGCTCGTTGTGAATAGTGCGAGTTGGACCGGAAATCAGAATATCGTCAAAAAAACAAACAACACCCTCTAAGTTACTCAAAATTGTCTCCATTTCACGTTGGAAAAGACCGGGTACCGACGCGATTCCAAAACATAAACGATTATAGGCAAATAGCCCCTTGTGAGTTGAAATAGTCACTAATGATTTCGACTCTTCTTCCAATTCAACTTGCAAGTAAGCATGAGAAAGATCGATTTCAGTAAAAACTGTGCCTCCATTTAGAGTAGCTAATAGGTCTTGAGCACGCGGTATCGGATACCGATCTACTTTGATGTGCGGGTTCACCGTTACTTTATAATCCCCACATATACGGATTTAACCACTGCTCTTCAAAACCGGAACAATTGGTGTTGCCCAATCACTAATTTCAATAGGTTTCAAAACCCCGATTTCGACTAAACGATCAATCTCAGCTTCCACTTCATTTCGCAGAGCGTAAGGTATCGGTCGCGGTTTACAAAAAATAGGAGTAACATTATCTTTGATATGAATTTGAAATTTCCTTTTCGAATATTTCCCCAACTCATTAGAAAAAACTGTACTAAATTTGTTAATAATAGTATCGATGTCCCTATGACCCGTATTATCTAACCAATCAATGTTCGATTCCCCAGTTCCCTCTAGTAACTCTGATACTGGCACCGCAAGAGTGCACGAATCCACGTTCGTCCGATCAGTGACGGACCATTACCGGGTAATACGAACAAATCTAATTCTGTCGATACAGCTTTATATTTAACCTCGACTTTAATAATGCCCAGCGGAACAATCACATGTCCCGGATGTAATTTGAAACGACGATTCGTCTCCTGGAGATTTAACTTCTTTAATTCCGCGTTTTCCGACCAATGTTTTTCCGAAATAATAGCTACGTCCGACCCTGTGTCGACCTCGCATTCAGTATCTGTTCCCTGAATCTTCACAATAATTTTTATCGGAGCTATATTGTAAATTCCGTTGTTTGATCCTCGGTTAACCTCTAACTGTTCCTCGTCAAGGTGAAATAGATGGTCAAAACTAACACCTAGATCGTCGTTATCGCAAGAGTCTCTTATATAATTTTGCCTCGAATTATTTCCCTTTTTCTTATTAGACTTACACACTCTCGCAAGATGTCCCTGCTTTTTACATACACATTACAAGAATACTGTCTATATCTACATACGTGCGATCCTTTATCGCACACGTTAACTTTTATCCTCGTCGCCAATGTAATGTTCATAGTCAATAAATGCACGCACTATTTTTTAGAACAACAGAATTTAATAAAGAAAGTTAATAACGAACATGAAAAGTAGAAAGCCGGTGTGATACATGTGGATAGCTTCGCGGTCTGGATGAGACGCGCGGCAAATTATGGAGCAGCGGAAACAATTGGCTATGGATCAGCCACATTTTTTGGTACAAAAGGCGGAATGGAAAACTAAGCTAGAAAGCGGAGCATCTCAAGGCGCAGTGCAACACATTTTCACTTCGAGGATCGGCGAATTAAAGGAATTCAACGTTCACGAAGATTGGACGCTGTGGCAAGAAAGGTTAGCGCAATATTTTCTCATCAATGACATTCCGGATACAAAAAGGGTATCACTGCTAATCACGCTACTAGGCAGTGAAGGTTACGCGCTACTCCGCAACCTATGCATACCGGTCGTTCCGGCGGAAAAGACATTCGAAGAATTGGTTACAATCTTGTCAAACCATTTACGGCCAAAGCCGAGTATAATAACCGAAAGGTTTACATTTAAGCAACGCCGTCAAATTGAGGGCGAAGAAATAAAATTATTTTTGGCAAACCTCAAGAAATTGTCGATATACTGCGAATTCGGGAAGGATCTCAACAACCGTTTAAGGGATCAGTTCGTATGGGGACTGCGGGAAGTCTCAATCCAGAAGCGACTACTCGGAGAAAAAGACCTGACTTACGATCGAGCAGTCGAGTTGGCTCAGTTATTGGAAACTGCGGCTAAGAATGCTGCTGACATTGGATCGACGCTGAGGAAGCAACCGGAATCGATCAACTTCGTGGGATCTAGGAAATCGTCGCAGCAATCGAAATCCAGGCAAGTCGACAACAAGAACATCCGATGCTACTGTTGTGGCAAGAGCAATCTTCGAGCGAACGTATGTAGATACAGACAGTATTCTTGTAATGTATGTAAAAAGCAAGGACATCTTGCGAGAGTGTGTAAGTCTAATAAGAAGGAAAATAATTCGAGATAAAATTATATAGGAGACTCTTGCGATAATGACGATCTAGGTGTTAGTTTTGACCATCTATTTCACCTTGACGAGGAACAGTTAGAGGTTAACCGAGGATCAAACAACGGAATTTACAATATAGCTCCGATAAAAATTATTGTGAAGATTCAGGGAATAGATACTGAATGCGAGGTCGACACAGGGTCGGACGTAGCTATTATTTCGGAAAAACATTGGTTGGAAAACGCGGAATTAAAAAAGTTAAATCTCCAGGAGACGAATCGTCGTTTCAAATTACATCCGGGACATGTGATTGTTCCGCTGGGCATTATTAAAGTCGAGGTTAAATATAAAGCTGTATCGACAGAATTAGATTTGTTCGTATTACCCGGTAATGGTCCGTCACTGATCGGACGAACGTGGATTCGTGCACTCTTGCGGTGCCAGTATCAGAGTTACTCGAGGGAACTGGGGAATCGAACATTGATTGGTTAGATAATACGGGTCATAGGGACATCGATACTATTATTAACAAATTTAGTACAGTTTTTTCTAGTGAGTTCGGGAAATATTCGAAAAGGAAATTTCAAATTCATATCAAAGATAATGTTACTCCTAATTTTTGTAAACCGCGACCGATACCTTACGCTCTGCGAAATAAAGTGGAGGCTGAGATTGATCGTTTAGTCGAAATCGGGATTTTGAAACCTGTTGAAAATGGTGATTGGGCAACACCAATTGTTCCGGGTTTGAAGAGCAATGGTCAAATCCGTATATGTGGGGATTATAAAGTAACAGTGAACCCACGTATCAAAGTAGATCGGTATCCGATACCGCGTGTTCAAGACCTATTAGCCACTCTAAATGGAGACACAGTTTTTACTAAAATCAATCTTTCTCATGCTTACTTGCAAGTTGAATTGGAAGGAGAGTCAAAATCATTAGTGACTATTTCAACTCACAAGGGGCTATTTGCCTATAATCGTTTGTTTTGGAATCGCGTCAGCACCTGGTCTCTTCCACCGTGAAATGGAGACAATTTTTGAGTAACTTAGAGGGTGTTGTTTGTTTTTTTGACGATATTTTGATTTCCGGTCCAACTCGCACTATCCACAACGAGCGACTTCGTACTGTATTACGTAGATTAAATGACTGCGGACTTACCGTTAAGAAGGAGAAATGTAAGTTTGGCAGGGAAAAAGTTGAGTTTCTAGGTTATGAATTGAATCGCGAAGGAACACACGCTTCTAAAGAAAGAACGAAAGCAATAATTGATGCGTCCGCACCGACTGAAGTAACTCAATTAAGAGCATTTTCCTAGGAATGATGAATTACTATTCGAAGTCTATTAGAAATTACTCGAAGGTTGTTAACCCCCTGTACAGTTTATTGCAAAAGAATGTACCCTGGAAGTGGGATAGTTAATGTGAAAAGGCTTTTGAAGCCATTGGTTCTTTACGTAATCCGCGAATATTTTTGCGATCCTTTATCGCACACGTTAACTTTTAGCCTCGTCGCCAATGTAATGTTCATAGTCAATAAATGCACGCACTGTTTTTAGAACAACAGGATTTAATAACGAAAGTTAATGACGAACATGAAAAGTAGAAAGCCGATGTGATACATGTGGATAGCTTCACGATCGGTAGGAGACAGAGAGTCGACGATGTCTCGTCGGATACGCGTTGAACTAGCGGCGCGGCGATCGCGATACGCGTACATTAATAGGGGGCGACACAGTAGCATTTCCGGGGTTTAAACTACTAAAGACACTACATAGTGAATACGGTGTTCTTTTGTGCATATCATGCTCTTTGTATTGACATTTTTTATCTTGTTTGCAAGAATTAAGATAATGTCTGATGAGGATAGTGATGTGTCGAGTATTTCGGATACCTATGAGTATGTCGGACACAGGTGACGATGACATCGAATTATTAGAACCGAGGGTGAAAAACCAGGATTATTTAGGTAAGTGACAGCTTGAGGTTTAATTTAGAGCATCTTTGTTGGAAAACTTTGATAGAAAATCATTCAATTTGATTGAAAGTTTGTAAAGGTGGATTAAATTTGATGTAATGAGATTGACATTTCTATACAAAATTATTTTGCTATCAAGTCTATCAAACTTTTGCAACAAGGGGTAGTACAATAGCCAACAAACGACTGGAAGCAACTAATTGTACCCATCTACTTTAGAAGAAACAGTTCCGCAATATTCGGATGAAGTGTTCTTCGAACATTTCCGTTTGTCTCGGGAAACGGCAAACAACATAGCGCAGAGGTTCGAACAGAGCAACTGTTTTAGTGCGCAGCCTGGTCAGCACGGAAGCATCTCAGCATTATATCAAGTAAGTTAACAAAGTTAAAATAAATTTTAAATGTAGATCTAAAAATAAGTCGTTTAAAGAATGTTATTCTGGAATGAATCATGTCATCCTTTAAAGTGGCGGACATTTTTGAAAATTATATCTCCAATTGAAGCAATAGTGGTGCCAAATTGATTACAAATTACAATATTTTTTCAGTATTGTTACAGTTTCATTACGGTTTCAGGAGGAGGATATTTCTCCATTCAGGTAAGACAGTTACGAAATGAAAGTACAGCAATAGTAATTCATACCGATTGAATGATTGTACAATCTTTTTCGTCTTTGTGAATAATGCATAATTAGTTTCAGATGCAGGCGGTTGGTGATCAGAAGAAACAAATCGAGTGCTACACGGCAGGGACCTCGTAACTGACGAAAAGGACATTTTACAGGAGAGACACTAAAATCGATGGCTTTCTAATTCTAAAAGTGATTTAAAAAATGTTTTCGGCGATAAAATAGCTCAAAGCAATAACAAGAGCTACAATTGTACTTATTTTTATATTTATTAACCCTCGCCGTACCAAAATAATTTTAAAACTTTATTTTAAAGACTGAAAGACACAAACACATTTCCTTTCGATAATATTCAATAGCGAGTCATGGCAATCATAATTAAATAAGTTTTCATAATATCATGTTTAATATTTTATTACGAAAAGACAACAATAAGGTAACTAAAATAATATAAATAAATGTTATAAACATATTTCAAAAAATAATTGTTTTTGAAAAATCCATTTTAAGCCATCATTCTTATTGTAAATCACGAGAACTCACAGAAGATTACTGAAAAAAAGTGACAGAGCCAAGAAATATCCTGGAAAATTTATGTTTCGGGTCCTGACTGACCCGGTTTCGGTAAGGCGAGGGTTAATGTAGTTGATAAAATACATGTGGCATTAATGATATTAACAACTGAGGAGCATTTCGCTGTAGCTGTACTCTGTAACTTAGACTTAGACTCTTAGCTATACTCTTTAACTTCAAGTTACACTCTTATCTACACTCTTTAAATTAAGCCTTATTTAACCTTAATATACATATGTACAGTATAAAGTAAATATAAACTTATTATATGAAAACGTATGGCTGAGCGCTGCGTGCTCTCCGCTCTCTATCTCAAAAACGGTTGAGCGCATGAAAAAATGTTTGTAACAAAATTTGTTGCAAATTTGATGCTCTACAATTTTTATAAGATATATTAACATCATCGGAGCTATAGAAACCGAGATAATCGCGAAAAACCGATTTTTGTGACCTTTGACCTTGAATAACTTACGATGCAGACACGAGATTTTATGAGACTTTTGAGACAACTTTTATAACGCCAAAATGAAGGTGTATACGAGTTTCCAGCTTATTATCTCTCATTCCGAGGTGAAACCCCTAATTTGTCTGGACTATTATCCGAATCAATTGGGACCGGACCCCATTTGAATAATAAAAAATTCGGATACTTGGACTTTTCCCAAAAAAAGCGTACATATATGTATTTTAAAGAAAAAGAGCTTATTTTCGGTACTGTATGCATTTTTAATTAATTAAATGAAAAGGCAACACTTTTACATGTTATATAGCGTACTTACAAGTGCTGTATATTATTTTGCTTGCATTTCCGTCTTACATTTTTTTTTCTGAATGTGATTCAGATAATTAGCGGTTCGGATAGTCGGAGTTCGGATAATTGGAGTTCTACTGTAGTAGAGATTTTTCCACTTTGGCGGATACGCCCTTCTGGCATTAGTAAATATAAGATTTCACAAAAGATAATGCCAAAAAGGCATATCTGCTAGAACTTACGGCTTTTTGCTTTTAATTTTCCCATATTTTATTTTTGCAATTTTAGCCGTTTTTTATATTTCACTAGCAGCCCGTCCCGGCTTCGCACGGGTAGATTGTGGATTGATTTTGGTCGTCATTTAATGAATTTTTAGCAGATATCTGTACTCATAGGTAGGGAGCCATGCTACGCTAAAAAAACACATGTATTTAATTTAAATTGGAAAGTATATTTCTTTTATTAATTTATCTTAAGGCCAGCGGATAGACAATGTTTTTTATTTTTTTATTTGGAGTAAAAACGTGTAAGTTTTTCGGTATGCCAACTCTGGAGCAAGCCACATACAATTGGCCGTGTGAAAAACATGAATTTTCCAAATTTAAGCCAGCAATAGTCAACCATTGACCTTGTGCTTTGTTGATGGTAATAGCAAAAGCAAGACGCAAAGGGAACTGGAGCCGCTTGAATTCGAATGTTAAATCGTTGGAAATCATAGGTATGCGTGAATGAGGACATCTTCGCCTTTGAATTTGCCAGTGATGATTGTTACCTCGATTAAATTTGGTTGGCACTAAGGGATTTTTCGTGTAACTGATTTGGAATATCATGTCAGATGTAAGAGATTCCAAATGAAGGTCATGGTCAAGGTCAAATACAATATCACCATTGTACAGCCACTAAAAAATCCTAAATCCTACTATCAAAAAGAATTTGTATAGGGCCCATAGCTTTCATGGTACGAAGCCGAACTGTGCTTGACCACAATTTGACCTCCGCTGACCATAAAGGTCACATGGAAATAATGGTCAAGGACATATTTGAACGTGAAATTTCCCGCTCTTTTCATTTCCGCTATATAAAATAGAGGTTCGGATTTTTAAAAATCAATTTTACCTAGAAGGTCATTGTTAATGTCAAATTCAATATGACCATTGGGTAGCCAGGGAAAAATCCTAAAAGTTTTATATTAAACGTTTTTCTCTAAAACGATTTTCCGCTGAGATAATCAGCTGTGCCTGGACTTTTTGAACACCCTGTATAAGATTTACTAACTCAGAAACCTTCGCGAGCATGCGTCCAACCATTCCCCAAAGTTTCATCGCAATCGGATGAACGGTTTAGGAAGGCATAATAATCATCCGTACCGGTACTTTTTGAACACCTTGTATACGATTTACTAACTCAAAAACCTTCGCGGGCATGCGTCCAACCATTCCCCAAAGTTTCATCGCAATCGGATGAACGGTTTAGGAAGGCATAATAATCATCCGTACCGCTACTTTTTGAACACCTTGTATACGATTTACTAACTCAGAAACCTTCGCGGGCATGCGTCCAACCATTCCTCAAAGTTTCATCGCAATCGGATGAACGGTTTAGGAAGGCATAATAATCATCAGTACCGGTACTTTTTGAACACCCTATATAAGATTTACTAACTCAGAAACCTTCGCGGGCATGCGTCCAACCATTCCCCAAAGTTTCATCGCAATCGGATGAACGGTTTAGGAAGGCATTTGATATTACCTTAAAGGTCACGGTCAAGGTCAAATCCAATACGACCACTGGGTAGCCAAGGGAAAATCCTTAAAGTTTTGTATTAAACATTTTTCTCTAAAATGTTTTCCCGTTGAGATAATCGGCCGTACCGGGACTTTTTGAACACCCTGTATAAGATTTACTAACTCAGAAACCATCGCGGGCATGCGTCCAACCATTTCCCAAAATTTCATCGTAATCGGATGAACGGTTTAGGAAGGCATAAGAGACATACAGACAGACAGACAAACATTCATTTTTATATATATAGATAGATAATCGAATCCAATAGAAAGAAATTATGTCCTTTTGGCTTTTACAACGCCAAAAGGGCGTAAAAATGTAGCGCACGCCTTTTTGGCATTAGGCACGCGATATTACAGACTCCTGCATCCACAAGCGCTGTACCTGTCCCGCCTGCACTTATTACACCATTTTCTCAAACATATTTCGATCTTCAGTTTTTAGTTTTTTGGTTTCAGTTTATTCTACAGGTATACTTGTACCGTTACTTCGATTTGTGAGAATGCTCAAAAAGGGAGAAGTAAATGATTTTAAAGATTCCTTTGCCTTTGCTTATTATAGCAATAGCTATTATCTCCAATAAGTAATTCAAGGATTATAAATGTGGGTATCGAATGAGGTGCCTTTTAGTTACACGTTCCATATTTTTTTTCATATTTCCAAAATAAGACTTTATTTATCTACAAAGATTTTAACAATATGGCGTAGATTGTCTCAAGGCTCCCTAGTATAGGGAGAGTTTAGACAAGCAATGGGATGCACTGAGACACTTGTTTAAAATAACGCAAACTATAGCAAAAAATCAAGATTTATATTTAAATACATGATTCAGTCAACGTACATTATTATAATAACTAAAGTCTAACCCAAATGTCAAAGTAGATTTTATTCTTTCGGTTCCACCCACATTTTTTGTTTTTAAAGTTTTTAAAGTTTTCTTTAAGTTTTTTAAAGCCCGTCTTTTATTTTTAATATAAAATTAGGAAACAGGAAGGCTTGGGACAGTCTCAGAGCTCCCCATAATCAATGTCTCAAGTCTCCCTAAGTGTAATTTTACAACAAAACACTTCCCAAAATTTGTATATAGCATCTTATCCACTTGACCACTACATGTTTAATTCAAAACTTACCTATTGTCAATATACTTGGAGAACTATTTCGATTTTGCACCTTTCCTTTCACCAAGCAACCACGAAGTCAACAAAAAATTTTAGTTTGAGCTACAATTTGACATGTCCTCTCAAAACAACGGTTTCTACACAGCTAATGTCGTTCCGGCGGTATAGTAGTGATGTAGTTGATCAAAGAGTTAAACTTATAAACAGCAGATATCGCTACTTAACATATTATATGAATTAAAGACCGTGTCTCATCCCTCCCTTGTCTCAAACCTCCGTGGTCTCCCCTATATTTGAATTATTCAGTTTATTGAATAAGTAGTTTTACCTTCGATGTGTTATTTCTAGCTATAAGTTGGAAAGAACTATGTCTCATTTCAGTCTTTTATAATGTAGCACTAGTTATAAGTTGCATTATTCTATGTTTTATATTTTGTGGACGTTAACATCGTCAATAAATACGTATTATACCTTAGAAAAGAAAGAAATTGTAGTCTCTCCAATTATAACTTGTGTTATTTTATAAAAGATTAAGATAATCGAATACTTTTTTCCAACTTAGAGTAGTGTATCTAATGTTAGCTTCTTATCAGGAAGATTTTAGGGAGTTCATTTGAACTTATAGCTGTTTAGTTATAATTTTTAAAATAAAAATTTTGTTATGGTCTATGACGGCCAGAAATTTTAATAATTTCCACAAACATTCTTGAATTAAATTTATAAAGAAAATTAAAAGTAGCTAACTTTTGAAAAAACGACCATTTCTCCATTTTGGTATTTTAAAATGCATATTTTAAATGTTCGAAAAATTTGAAAAGAATATTTGCCATAAACTACGTTTAATTCTGAACAGGTATGATTTTACCTGTATTTTTTATGTGACTAGGCGTTTTTGAATACGATTATTCATAAAGTTAACATCGGAAAATTAAAACTGTCCCACAATTGTGTACTCAAAAGGAGTTATGACCATGAAATAAGAAAAACAAAGTAATTAGAGATGGTAAGAGTCGTGGCCTGAAAATTTGACACATAATGGCCTATGTACAGTCTATAGAAGTATTTGCCGTGATATAATAGGAAATCTGCAAGCTGCGAGCAAGAACTTCTAATGTAATTGAACGTAACACGTGTTTTCTATTTAGTGTGTGCCTATCGTATGCTATCTCTACCTTTCGCGGCTCCTCGTTTCATCGTAGAGTGCGAAAAACACGTTCAGAATTTGGGGGGGGGGGGGACTTCTCATATGGTAGACGTTCTGGCTCGTACTTCAAAATGGCCCATCTACCTATAACAAGATCGACTCCATCCTGTATATAAATGGAACATAATACTTTATGTCTAATTCTGTACGTAGCGTATTTCAGCAGATTAAACAAAAGGCAATAGGGTAACGAATACAGTTATTAACACTTTAAGTAGACGAAATTGTACAGTCACTGGCATATCTTTATCTCTCTCTACCTAATAGTCATAATTAAAGAGTGCCAATCACTATCGGGGTGCCTACAATTGTATCCATTATCCTACTTTGTGAAATAGGGAAAAAATAGTGCATTGCGAATACTTCAACTTATCGAGTATTTAACCCTCGTACGGCTCTCATTTTGGTTGTACACTTAAAGGTGTGTATCGACTTTGCGAGCCAGCCTCGCAAAGTCGATACACACCTTTACTCTTACTTGCCACACTTCTATAGAATCACGTACTTGCCACACTGGGGTTGATTCACACCCCAGCGAGAAAAATTGTTATAACAAATAAATTATTGCATATTTGAGGGGCCCGCGGTCAAAACCGGCTAAGTGACATTTCTAAAATTTTACAGGGCGACGTAAAAACTGTTGCATTTCTTTTTACTAGGGAATGTTTCGATCATGTTTAGTATGTCTGTCAATAAAGTCGAGATATTTGTTGTATCGAAATTTCAGGCAATTATTGTAAGAATTGTATAAACTGCGAGCGTGTAAGTTTTACCGGCGGCTAAGTACAGCATGTCCCTGCGGTCAAAACCGGCTATGTGCGCAGCCGCGCTTACCTCTCTATGCATTAAACTGCGACGCTCACGGCATTGTTCACATTTTCTCATTTTTCTCAGCTGTTTGTAGGTCTACGGAGCAGATTTTTATATCTAACTCTTCACAGAAATTACTCGTCTACAAGATTATGTTTGCAATGATTGAATATATGAATGCGAAACATTGTTATTCGTTTAAATAAGCACAATGCGCTCCTTATCCCTTGAAGGTGTATACAATATACTAACCACGTGCTTGCATGAAAAATGGAAAACTCGGCACGTACACTTTTCCTGCACTTTTACCTACATAACGCACCCACCAGATGGCAGCTCTGTACTATTTTTGAAGCTAGAACCGCTAGCTTACAATAGAAAACGTGACGCTTCCATAAGACTCAATAAGCACTTAGCCGGTTTTGACCGCCGGCCACTTTCGTACATAGCATGATAGCCATTGTTGAACCTTTACTGAAAAAAAAAACTAATCACGATTTCCGAATTTCCGAACTTGCTTTATGTCAGCGTTAGATAAGATAATCCGAAAATACAAAAAAAACGCATTTTGAAAAAAATGTCAGCCGGTTTTGACCGCAGGCCCCTCATTTGTGCTTGAAAATTTTATCAGCTCCTCTTAAGAGCGTACTTTAAAAGACCGTGTAACTTGTATAGCCAGAACTTAAAATTAAGTATGGGAAAAAATAAAATATAAAAGTTACACGGTCTTTTAAAGTACGCTCTTAAGAAGAGCTAATAAAATTTCCAAGTACAAATATGCAATAATTTATTTGTTATAACAATTCAGTGTGGCACACAAGTACGAATTTTACCATGGGATTGTTTCGAACCCCAGTGTGGCAAGTAAGGGTTAAGACCTTTGGGTCAAATATGACTAGATCGGATATAAAAAATAAATGTATATACTCATTATTAATAAAATTTATTCAGTTCCTTAAATGTATTGTTAAACTGTTAAGTAACCCTTAATATCGCTAAAATTTTAGAATTAATTAGTCTTTTTTTATAAAAAACGATGGATGGTACACCTCAACAATATAAGAATTATAAGCATTACATTAATGTATCTTATTATAAAGAAGACTATGGAATAAATGCGGAGTGGAATTTTTTTGCAACGGCACACGGCAAAGGACCTTGTGATGGAATAGGCGGAACAGTTAAAAGAATGGCCGCACGAGTTAGTCTGCAGTTGCCACCTCATCTACAAATATTAACACCGATACAATTGTTCGAGTGGTCATCGAAAAATTTACCAAATATAAATATCCGGTTCTCAGAAATTCAAGAATATAGGTAGTGCAATGAAAGCAAAATTGGAAGATCGCTTCAGAAATGCAAAACCGATACCAGCGACACAGAAAATACATAAAATTACGCGTTTACTAAATTCTATTATGGAAGTAAAGTCGTTTTCCCTTTCAGACAAGTTTACACATCACAGTACAATTAAGAAATATAATAAGCAATCGTTAAGTGAGAAAAAATAATAGTAAAAAAGATGATATGAAGTGTAAAATGATATGACCAAATAAAATATTTTAAATTGATTAAAATAATTTGATCGCTTTCAATAAAATTGTTTTTAATGTTTTTGGATGATATTTAGTCAAGAGAGTGAAATTATAGATAATTCAATCCTAAAAGAAAAAAATTAAACTTTCAATATTCGATAAAAAATAGAAAAAATTGTGATCACATCTCAAACTGCGGCTTAAAAGTTGCGTAATATAGAGTAGAATTTTGGGAAAATTTTTCAAACAAATCGAAGAGGTCGGACTTTTTGAAAGTGTCGATTTTAATTTTTAAACGTTAATAACTAAGTTATAATTACTTCGAATAATTTTCTTTTATTTATTTTTTGAAACTACATTTAAAGACGAAAAAAATTACACCCTACTTTTTATAGATATCGATATTTATTACTAGTCTATCATTATTTGAAAATTTTTTGCTTTAAAATTTTAAAAATCGATTACTCAACAACAGTTTCGAATAAAAGGCTAAAAATTGGTGTACAAGTTGCTTTTAATAAGTACTAAAACATATCAAAAAATGAGCGAAATCGAAGAGGGTCGAGTCAAAAACTTGGTGACTTGGCATGGAATGCCACCACCCCCCATATATACAGGGTGAACCAGATTAAACGTCATTTTTTTGATATGTGATAGAACAACAACAAAAAAGTACTTTCATAAGAAAATTTTTTTCAAAAATGTTTCCTAATAAAGATACAGGGTAACGTATCGTCAGTTTCGAAAAAAATGGGTTTCTCATCATAACTTCTAAACTACGTGATCGATTTCCATGAAATTTCGCACACAGGCTAATGTAGAACAACTCTAAGCAATAATTAAATAATTTTTAAAGTTCTCCAGTGGCGTAGATACTAGGGGCCGGTACGCCCTTTCCCCCTCCCAATCTTCAGCGCCACAGGATATTTTGCAAAGACAGTTTAATTATTGGATTCCCCGTTTAATTTAGAGAAAAAAATCACCCTTGCAAATTTTTGATTTATGGCTTCGTTTTTGAGATATTTATTTTAATTTATAGGGTTGCGAGCAGGCCAAAGCTAGGTGGAACTCCATTAATTGTCATATGTGATAGAGCAAAAAAAATAGATTCTCATGAGAAAATTTGTTTCAAAAATGTTTCCTAACAAAGTTATAGGGTGTCAAAGTTTCGAAAAAAAAAATGGTTTTCTCATCATAACTTCTAACTACTTTATCGATTTCCATGAAATTTCGCACACAGGCTAATGTCGTAGAGCTCTAAGTAATAATTAAATAATTTTTTAAAATTCTCCAGTGGCGTAGATACTGGCGGCCGGTACCCCCCTTTCCCCCTTCTCAATCTTCGGCACCACTGGATATTTTGCAAAGAAAATTTAATTATTGGATTCCCCGTTTAATTTAAAGAAAAAAATGACTTGCAAATTTTTGATTTGTGACTTCGTTTTTGAGATTTTTTTCTTTAAATTAAACGGGGAATCCAATAATTAAATTTTCTTTGCAAAATATCCAGTGGCGCCGAAGATTGGGAAGGGGGAAAGGGGGGTACCGGCCCCCAGTATCTACGCCACTTGAGAATTTTTTAAAATTATTTAATTATTACTTAGAACTGTACGACATTAGCCTGTGTGCGAAATTTCATGGAAATCGATCCAGTGGCTTAGAAGTTATGATGAGAAACCCATTTTTTTTCGAAACTTTCACACTCTATATCTTTGTTAGGAAACATTTTTGAAAAAAATGTTCTCATGAGAATCTATTTTTTTTTTGTTGCTCTATCACATATCACAATTAATGGAGTTCAACCTAGCTTTGGCCTGCTCGCAACCCTATAAATTAAAATAAATATCTCTCAAAAACGAAGCCATAAATCAAAAATTTGCAAGGGTGATTTTTTTCTCTAAATTAAACGGGAAATCCAATAATTAAATTTTCTTTGCAAAATATCCAGTGGCGCCGAAGATTGGGAGGGGAAAGGGGAGTACCGGCCCCCAGTATCTACGCCACTGGAGAATTTGTAAAAATTATTTAATTATTGCTTAAAGCTGTTCTACATTATTCTGTGTGCGAAATTTCATGGAAATCGATCTAGTAGTTTAGAAGTTATGATGAGAAAACCATTTTTTTCGAAACTGACACCCTGTATCTTTGTTAGGAAACATTTTTGAAAAAAATTTTCTTATGAGTCTACTTTTTGTTGTTGTTCTATCACATATAAAAAAAATGACGTTTAACCTGGTCCACCCTGTATACAACGTCATCTTATATTCTTTTAAGTTAGCGATAAATATTTAATACAAAATAAATATATTATGTAAAAACTTATTTTCAATAAATTCATTATGCAATATTGGTCAATCAAAAATGTTCAATTTCTTAACAATACAATTTAACACTGATTGTCTTAGCGTTCATAACCCATGTAGCAATACGTATATCTGAAAGTAAAGTGCTCGATGGGAAAAATATACAATTCATTGAAAATGCAGTATACAATTTAAAGTCGTAGCATATTCCTTAATTTGCAAAATAAGTTCTTATAATTCGATCACGAACATTGATGCCGCGTTCAATGTCATTATGTATTATTTCGGGATGTTCGAGATCTATTTCATCGAGGTATGGCTCAACTTGTGGCATTCTCCATGCAATAGCAATATTGTGTAGGACACAGCAAGCATTGACGATATGAGCTGCAAATGAAATAATGTATGTAATGCGTTAACATGACGTCATCATTATACATTTTAGAGTAAAAAAACTCACATACAGTCAGGAGCGAAATTATTCGTCCACCGCCTAAATGTACATATACAAGTCATCAATAAAGTCTAAGTATAAAAAAGGAAATATGTCATAATTATAAATATAAACTCTTAATCTTGTGCTTAAAAATGAATACAATAAACGTATAATTATTTGGGGACAACCAGGAGAAGCATACAAATCCAAAAATCTTTCTTCCACCGTCAAACACGGTGGTGGTGCAATTCTCACCTGGGGAGCAATAGCGGGTGGTGGTGCAATTCTCATCTGGGGAGCAATAGGCGGCGAGCGAATATTGTTTAGCAGCGCCTCTCCTAGGCGAACCGAAACATTTATTACGGGAACTGACCAGAGTCACTTAGGTCGGGTGTCCACCGGGTCGAGCCGACCAGAATCGCTGAGCCGATCGCTGAGCACTTGAGTATATCTATATATACCCAATCTGTATATATATATATATATATATACACCCAAGTGTCCAGCGATCGGCCCAATTGTGGTCGGCCCGATCCGGTGGACACCCGGCCTTGTAGTTAAGTGACCGTAGGACCTGATGTGTCAATGTCAACTTGCTGGCAATGGATACTATAATTTATTTCAGCTTTCAGGCTGTAAAATGTATGCATCATAATGATGCTTCGTATAAAAATGGCCTAAAATTAGTCTTTTCTAAACATGTTTTAAATGCGAGTAAGCGCACACACACACAAATGTGGTATAACCCAAATTTCTGTGATAGAAAACCGTGTGATTCGCTAGACATCAGTAACTCTTAATCCATATTCAGTTACTTTAGAAGTAAGTAGTCAATAGCTTTCCCCTTGCGACTTTGTCCGCGTGAATCACGAAATAATCTCGTCTTTATTTTACTCCCTTAAGGGATCTACCCTAATTAGAATTTTCGAAAAATCGATTTTTTTTAATTGCATTTTTCGAAAGTATACATATTTAAAAGTATCATACTAAAATTTTATAAAGATCCGAGCAGTCTAAGTGTACTTTTGAGCAACGATTACTTAGCTATCTGATCGCGCTAATATACGTACCGCTCGGAACGGTACTACCTACCTGCCTTTCTATACATGAAGTACTGTTATCTTTTGTAAGTATCGTTCGACTATATACAACGTTCTCTCTACATTAGTCGTGTTTGAAATTTTCAACCGTCAACATCTGTACTCGTGATTACCGAAATGGAAAAGAAGACTGTACATCAAACTGCCAACTGGAGACATCCAGGTTCGAAGCCGAGAAAGCGAAAATTTCATGGAGTGCTTCCACATGCCCATGAGGCAAATACAAGTCATACTAGTACATCTGCGGCGAAGTTAAAAAAGTCGGAAGATACGAGTTTCGACGTACACGTAGATCAAACGTCACAATACAGTGTTATACAGTTTTTCCTGGTTTTTTCTACGTTACAAGAGTTTTTAAAATGTAAAGTGTGTGATAAAGATGTTTCATTCACAAAGTATGGACAGCGAGAGGACTCGGTTTTAAACTTTGTGTTACGTGTGAGTGTGGCGAAAAATACATCAATTCGTGTCCGATGATTGCGACTGGATACGAAATCAATCGTCGTCTAGTGTATGTTATGCGTTTGATTGGTATTGGATTGAGTGGTATCAACACGTTTTGTGGCCTCATGGAACTTGGACCAGGAATAAGCTCTTCTGTTTATTATTATATTATTGATACAATCTCTATCGCGGTGAAAAGTTTGTTCGATATAGTAACGCTCAAGGCTGTTGGAGAAGAAAAACTCTTGAATGCTCAGCACGGAGAACCCGAAGGTATTTTAACCGTTTCAGGAGACGGTTCCTGGCAAAAAAGAGGATTTTCTTCTCTTATTGGCATAATTTCTTTGATATATAAACACAGTAAAAAAATTGCAAACGTTGCTATCAGATCAAGTTACTGCAAAGCGTGCGAGAAAAAAAAAGGAACAGAACACACGATTGAATACGCAGCGTGGTACGAAGTGCACAAAAGAGACTGTAGTGCTAATCACTCTGGTAGTGCTGGAAAAATGGAAGTTGACGGTGTATGTGAAATGTTTTTGGAATCTCTCGAAAAATTTTCTGTGCGTTATGGTTTTTACATCGGAGATGGTGACACGAAGACTTTCAAAATGCTGCTCAATACACAACCGTATGGCGAAGATTTCATTGTCAAAAAGTTAGAATGCGTCTTACACGTCGCAAAAAGGATTTTCAAGCGTGCTAGTGAAGCTAAAAAAATTCTTACACACAGGCAAGAAAAGCTGCAAAGAAGGACGAGAAAAAAAACCCAGCGAAAAAAAGAGCAGCAAAAACAGTTGTCGCGAAAAAGGAAAAAACCGTCGTAAAAAAGTTCCTGTTGTAAAGACTCAGGATTTAACGATCAAATTAATGAAAGAACTGTCAAAAAACTACGGTTTAGCAATTCAAAGACATCCCGATTCCGTGGAAGAAATGCGCAAGGAGATATGGGCAGGATTTTATCATAAGATTTCAACGGACAGCAATCCACAGCATTCATACTGTTCTGAATCCTGGTGTAAATACAAGAAAGCTGTAAAAAATAAATCCGTTCATAAGTTCAAACATCCTCCTGCTCTTGCTGAAGATGTTCAAGAAGTTCTAAAACCGATCTACGACGATTTAACAAAACAAGAACTACTTGAAAGATGCCTCGGCGGAAACACGCAGAATAATAACGAATCTTTCAACAAATGCGTCTGGTCAATGGCTCCCAAACACATCTTTAGCGGAAAAAAAATTGTTGAAATAGCGTGTCAAACATCTGCTTGTATTTTTAACGAGGGATTACAGCCAGTATTAAAAATCTTGGAAGTAATGGGCGTCAAAATCGGCCCGACCGCCGAGCAGTTCGTCGCTGACCGTCACAGAATACGCATAGAACTTGCGAACCGCCGCAGCAGCGATGCTTCTAAGGAAGCCAGAACGAAACGAAGGCAGGCTATTTTGGATGAAAATGAGCGCTATGAAGAAACTGAAGGCATAATGTATGGTGCAGGCATCGCTGATTAGACGTAAGTAAGATTTTTTCACGATTTTTCGTTAAAGAAAACTTTAAACGCGTTTTCCTCGAAATGACGTTTTTGGACGGCTTGTTGATAAAATCTCCGAAACTATTCAACCGACCCTTACCAAAATTTTACCACATGTTCTTTATGACTATAGCTATAGCGCATATCATACGAATTTTGAAATTTTGAGTGTAACTATTTTTTTTTGCAAAAAACAATGAAAGAAAACGTGTTGTTTCATAGTTTCTGGAAAAATTGCCGCCATTTTGTCATTTTTAAAAAAATCAAAAATCGTATGATAAGCGCTATAGCCATTTACCTACTGAATCTAAAACCATTTTTATTTTTTTTTTCAGATCATCCATTCCAGAGATTTTATCAACAGCGCATACCCATCTTTTTTTTTGGACCTGTCTTCTCTCCCATTTTTCTGTACGAAAACTGAGTAAAATGAATATAAAAAAATTTTTTTGTGTATTTTAAGACTGTATTTTTTAGGCCTAACACTTTTTATATCCATATTTATCATTTATCCCGGTCAAACAAATACATGAAAATAGCCCTTTTTTTGCCCGTCTAATTAGGGTAGATCCCTTAAGGGAGTTGGTATATAGATAGTAGATATATTTAAAAAAACGTGCGTATTCAAATGCAACGTTGTATTAAAATTTCAAAGCAATCGGTGAATAACTTTCGGAAATTTAAGATACATTTTTATTCATTTACCTCCTTAAGGAGTAGGTATATAAAGAGTAGGTATATATGAAAAACGCGCGTGTTCGAATGCAACGTTATGTCCAAATTTCAAAGCAATCGGTAAAGAACTTTCGGAGATCTTACGACGCGGTCTCAACGTGTCGACATTGACGTGACACATGCACAATACAGGTATATAGTGCTCTCGCCCAGTTTATGACCCTGTGAGACCGCGACGTTAGACCTTGAAGAAACGAATATAACATTTTTATTTAAACGTGTATATGGAAGATAGAAGAAGATAGATAGCGGTGTTTATTAGAATGGGTATTGTGGAAAGCGGTTCATTAGGACTCGTCCAGTAATTAATCCTTCCGGGAAAGGTGCATGGCTGCGGGCTCATTGACAGCCTAAATTCGCAAAAACCTACCGCTTCGCCATTGTGACCGATTTACAAAATGTATCAAGTGACTTGAGTTTGTGTTAATATGTGTTCCGTCGCAAGGGGACTTCTATGTCATTTCTTACCGCTCACTATCATCGCAACCTAAGTAACGCACCAATCTAGATCTAATCTCTACATCGATCGCGAACAGTGTATGGCTTTCCTGGATAAACCAGGTATCAAAATTCCCCAATTGTCCATCGACTGCATCCGACATTCCTCCCCTTAATCCAGCTCGGATCGCTTTTGTGACGGTACCTATTGAAGCAGGCACTGCGAGAGACGGCTAGCTACGAATCGCTCTAAAATTACCTTCGGAGAAAAGTTCGGAACTGCGACATTTACGACCTAGGTATGTTTATCGAAATATTCGTTTCGCCTACGACGCGATTAATTCTAGTCGGCGAATTATTTGTGGTCGATGCTACCAAGAAGCACGAATCGACCCTCCTAATTCCGTCGCTTGTTGCGATGGAACAGGATTGACAGCTGGCACGTCGCAGTCAACTCATTCCCGTGGAAACTGTACAAAGTCGCCGATGGTGGCGTAGGTAGCAAATTCGCTCGCCGCCTATAGCGGGTGCTGGTATGGGGGAATTACATTTTATAGAAGGCATAATGGACCGCTTTGTGTATTTGGACATTCTGAAAAAAAATTTAATATAAAAACTAGGACTTCGCGATCGCTATATTTTTCAACACGACAATGATCCTAAGCATACGGCTTGTATTGTAAAAGAATGGATATCCGATAACACGTCCAGCGCGTGTTGCCAACTCCTGCTCAGTCTCCAGTCGTTAACCCGATCGAACATGTATGGGTAGAATTAAAAGAAAAAGTTCAACTGCGGTCAATTTCCAACATAAATGAATTAAAGGCAGCGTTTTTGGAAGAATGGAACAAAATTAGTCCTGATTTTACAAGAAAATTGGTAGAGTCAATGCTGAAAAGATTACCATTCAATGCAACACGCAGTTTATATATACTTGGAAATATTAAATTCTTATTACTTACTTGCAATTCTACAGGTACAGCTGTAGGTCTCCTCGTTACGGGTAGGAATTGCCGTAATTCTTCTATCAACATTCTCACAGCTTCCTTCGATAATCTAATATGAAATATTAATCCTCAATTATTATGTACACTTCGGTAAAAAATACATTAGATATAAGTAAGTACACTCTCTGATCACGTAACATAAACATAACCAAGAAACTCTTGAGGTGATGTACCTGTAAAGACTAAGAAACTCGGTGTCTAATATCGTAAACGGATTAGATGCGCCCCTTAGCTGTCTTCTATGAATTCGCAAGTTCACGATATCGCGTCGACGATTTTGTAACATCATGACTATAATATTTTCCATTTCTAGAAAACAACTCAACACTCCAAGGTATACATAAACATGGACGACAACGACTGACATATCTTCATCTCTTTCTATTATCTAGCTATCTCGATCATATTTCACTTCTTCACTCTAAAATTCTTGTCGAACTAGCTCACGTGACTAATTTCACATTTTCACCTAGTGAAATCATACGTAATCTCGTGAACTGCTCACTTTTCACATTTTCACCCAATCTGAGGTACGTAACAGGCCCCCAGGAGTTTCGACGTCGCGACCCTAACAGCCGTTCTCACCGCCGTAGCGCGGCATTAGATGTTTCACATCAAAACCAATGTCTAAAAGTTTCAGAAAATTATCTCTACGTGCATAATCATAATACACCAATATTGAACGCTATTAGGCCAGGGAAGTTATTTTTGATAACATGGTGCTCGTGGAACAAAATGCCCTAAAGCTGATTTATGCGGGATTATTTAGCTATTTTGGCCCTGATTAACATACTAAAAGTCCCCATCCCTCCGAGGGTGCAAACAACCCCAAAACTACCCCTAAAGGTACATTTTTTTAGTTCTTATCAAATATCTCAAAAACTACTCCTTTTTTTGAAAAAATGCAAGAGACCAAAATGAAAGCCAATAAAATTACCTACAATTTGGTCTATATATGTATACAATTTGAATAAACCAGTGGCGTACAGCAAGTGTCAAAAGTCATTAAATATTTTTCGACCTTCAAAAAAAACACTTTTCTCAGCGTAAATGCCATCGAATTATTTTCCCATGTAAAAGTACTAAAAAATGAAGAACAAATAGTGTTAAATCAATAAAGATAGGTATTTTTTATTTCGAAGTGTTTCTGAAATGTAAGAAATTTTACAATCGGCCCTTCATTACGTAATAGGCGTATGCTAGGCGGCTAAATGCAAGTGGAGACGGATAAATATTAGGACGATATTCGATGCATGGTCGATGTCGATAGTTCGCCACGTAAACATTCCCACCATACTTGAGCTCGAGTGGCAAGACCACCCTTTAGCATTCCCATATTGATGCCATATCGATGCCGAGGGTTGGGCACCTAAACATTGCGATAATACTGAGCGACTCATAAGGAAACGAACTAGGCAGAGGGAGTGTCTCTTGGCCCGAATATCGGGGCAGAGAGGGACGAGAGATCCACGAGTGCATATCACGTCATTTTTCTTAATAGCTCATCTCCCTAATAATCAGCGGACTCAGTGCGGCATAAATATTCACCTTTATACCTTTGAAAAGACTGTATTGTTTTAGTAATGGATAACATGTGAACTGCAAGAGACTAAGTTGTGGGCTAGTGGTGTTACCCGTTACTTGCTTTATTTTTACTTGTGTGTCGTTTTTGGTTTGCGCAACGACTAGAAGCTGATGTATCGTTTTTTTAAAGATATATCCTGGTAAGTAAGTACTTAATTATAAAGTAGTATTACGATTTAACACGTTAACTGCCATGTGAATCATGCGTGATTCACAAGTGACATATTCATTCGAGCCACGTGAACCATCCGTGGCAGTTAAAGTGTTAATATTAATTTTTGAGGCTCGGTGCTTTTTGGGGTTATGTTGTTTTGAGTGGCTTACTATACAACTACATCGGCCAATTAATGGAGCTATTAAAACCGATATTCAATTTCAAGTATTATCTCATTCAAAGCAATCTTCTTTTACGTTACAGAGCTCGAAATGGATCTGTGTACTATTTGTGGCCAATCTTTAAGTCTATCAAAAACAGTAAACGTTTATAAAAAAGGGATCGATACATTAATAAAAGCAAGTCAAGTTAGAGATGATGGAAAGTGGGCTGTTTTCCAAAATATAAATTTGATTGTATTGCATGAAAAATGTAGACGAGATTACACAAGATCTACAAGTATTAAAGCTGGTATGAATGCAAAAAGCAAACCCCAGGATGAATCAAATCTACCTTCTACGTCGGTAAGACGATCCGTAACTGAAAAAATTAACTTTAAAACTGATTGTCTGTTTTGTGCCACAAATGTGAGTATCCGAAAAAAAGAGTATGCAAAAAGTTTGTATTGTGAGTACCTTATCCATAAGGACACGATTTTAAAGCACTGTATACAGAGAAATGATGAATGGGGACAACAAGTGCGCCATCGAATTGAAACCGAAATAGACCTTGTTGCCGCGGAGGCTCGTTATCACCAAAATTGTTATGGTACGTTTATCCATAAACGTACGCTAGATAAAGGGCGCCCGCTGGATACAAAAAACATAAATTTATTTAAAAAATTATGTGCATACATTGATGACGCCAAAGAAAGTATATGCCAATTTACTATGACTGATATACTTTCTAAACTGCAAGAACTAGCCGAAGATAATGATATTGAACTTTGGACTCCTAAATATATTTAAAAAAAGTTACTTGAACACTACGATGTAGAACTAATACTCATAGAAAAACGATTCCACCCAATAATTTTCTGTTTCAAAGGTAATAATGCTGAAATTCTTAATGAAATGTTTACTGAGACAAAACTAAGCTGTTCCGAAAAACGTGAAAAAATAATCTTGGGTGCTGCTAAAATTTTAAAGGAAGACATCCGGTCGAAATATTACATACTAGATAAGTATCCCACAGCAGAAGAAATTTCAGAAGACGGAATTCAAGGCATACCCTCTTCATTGCTTTCCTTTTTATCTACATTAATTGGTGAAAAGAATCAAAAAGAGATAGCAATAGCCAATTCATTGATTTCGGCTGTAAGGCCAAGATCTTACCTATCGCCAGTTTTGTTTGGAACTGGGGTACACATGCATCGGAAGTACGGTTCGAAAAACTTAATTGACTATCTTTCGGCTTTGGGATTCTGTGTATCATACAAGGAAATTCTCAAATTTGAAGCCTCAGCTGTTTCTAGCAGTGGGTATCAACTTACGCAAAATGCCTATCAACAATTCGTATTTGATAACGCCGATTTCAATATTAAAACTCTTGATGGATACGACACATTTCACTGTATGGGCGGCATTGTGTGTGTATCGCCGAGTAGTGCAATTTCGTTACCGGATAATGTAGCTCGGCCAAAGAATATACCAAAAGCAAGAGATATCGGTAAATTCGGCTTCCTTCAACTTGTGCCCTATCGAAAAAATTCTTAGGGTCTTAAGAATATTAATGCCGAACCAGTAACTTTTGATTTACCCGAGGGAAGACTGAAACAACTAAAACTACATAATTGCTTGTGGATGACATCCCATTTGTGTGAACTTGAACGTAGGCCATCTTGGAGCGGATTTATGTCAGCTGCTGTCACTGATAACTTCGAAGTTACCTGTGTACTACCCGTGCCGTTTATAAATTTGGAGCCCAGCAATTTAACGACAATTCATTCGGCATTACAGTTTGCTGCAAGCCAAACTAAAAAACAAGGACAACAAATTTGCTTCGTGACTTTTGACCAACCATTGTATATCAAGGCTGTAGAAATGGTGTTAGCGGCAGAATATAATAGCAACCTTAAATGTCTCATCATACGCTTGGGAGGTTTCCACATGTTAATGTCTTTTCTGGGATCAATTGGATATATAATGACAGGAAATGGGCTTGAAGAAATGTGGAATATCATATACGCAAAAAACAGTATTCCTGCAATGATTAATGGGCATTCTTTTTCGAGAGCAGTACGTGCACATTTACTCACGCAATTAGTTCTTTCTTTGAATGTGTTAAAATACTGGGATATAGACGACGAAATCTGCTATGAAATAAAGAACTGTACTCGAAAACAGAGGAAGAATTGAAAAATTCATCTGTTGAACATATTTTAAATGAGATTAAAAATCAATTTTTGACACAAAGTCAGAAGAGTAGGACTGTTAAACTCTGGGTTCTATATTAGGAGTTAGTTGAACTTGCGAAAATGTTTATTCGGGCAGAGAGGTCAGGAGATTTAAACTTACACTTGTATTGCGTTCGTTCTATGATACCAATTTTTCATGCAACTGGGCATTTACCCTATGCCAAAAATCGACCCATATATATTTCCACCAGATGAAGAATA
Source organism: Xiphydria camelus (assembly GCA_963678675.1). NCBI lineage: Eukaryota > Metazoa > Arthropoda > Insecta > Hymenoptera > Xiphydriidae > Xiphydria > Xiphydria camelus. Next base: position 13,242,345 of record OY783192.1, on the reverse strand, counting down.
TATCAGGTACCTTGGATCCACAAGAATATCAACATTTTCGAAACTTTTTTACTATCCGAAGGACAAACAATAAATTCTACTCTGGTATTTGGACTGATATGACAATAGAGCAGGTGCTTATGAGATCTTTAAAAGCAGAAGGCGGGTTAACTCGAGGTCGAGGACTAACTGAAAGTACTCTAGCCAAATGGGTTTTTTCCATGCCCGAGTGTTCAAAAGTTTCTGATGCTATAGAAACGTTTTCTGGAACCAAAGCTATTTATTCGGAACAACATATTGAGCTACGAGAATCTCGAGAGCGGCGAGATAGGAATGATATTACAAAGCTTTTATAGAATGGGTAAATAATAATTCTCCTTTTCATCGAGAAACTCCCGAGCTGATTTCACTAGCGTCAGGAATAGTGGCCAAAGAACAAATTAACTGTGACTCAGCTCGTGAATTGGGTGAATCTATCACAAAAAACCTTGCTGGTACAAATTTTTATGAATTGAAGCTCAAAAGGTCAAGTAAAGTAAAGAATGTTTCATTTCTCCAGAAAACGGTGAAAATTTATAATCAGTCTCTCCCAGTAAACCCAAGTCAACTTTTTAATAGAATTTTATGTACTTATCAATCCCAAGAAGATTTAAAGGAGTGTTTATGCTATGAGTTGGCACCATATCCATTGTCGCTATTCGATAATGGAACTTAACAAAAAAACAAAAAATCAGCATTGCTTGGATTATTTGATAAGAAATGCACGCCATCGCATATCATTCCTGAAAATACTTTTTTCGTAATTGATGGCGGATACTTGCTTCATAAAATTAATTGGCAATTTCCGGCAACTTACAGTGTCATATATAAGCAATATGTAAATTACATCTTTTATAATTATGGGAAAAAATGTTCTGTTGTTTTTGATGGGTATGGAAATGACCTTTCTACGAAAATGCAAGAACAAATACGCCGATATGAAAGAACCACGTGCTCTGACATTGTGTTTTCTGAGGACAACATGGCAATCATTAATCAGCCCCGATTTTTTTCAAATGAAAACAATAAAAAGTTGTTTATTTCACAACTAAGCCAACATCTCGAAACAGCTGGTATTAAAGTTTTCCAAGCAAATGGGGATGCAGATACACTCATAGTGAAGAAAGTTCTTGAATCAAGAAAGTTAGAAAAATCGGTAACATTGGTTGGCGAAGATACTGATTTAATGGTATTACTGTTATTCAAATAAAAAACGGACAATATTTATATGTTAAGACCCGGCAACACTGCAAAACCTAATAAAACAACGAACATAAATGCGCTCCAAAATAAGATAGGTACTATGCGTGCTTCGATTTTATTTTCCCATGCCATTTCTGGATGTGATACTACCTCGGCAATTTATAAAAAAATAAAGTTGTCTACATATAGGCTTTTAGAGAAACATCAGGACCTATACAAGCCAAAGTAGCCATTTTTTAAAATCCCACTGCAGATAAGAAGGCTATAGTTGCTATTGGAGAAGAGTTTCTATTGGCTTTGTATGGTGCCGGAAAGTCAGTAAAAACGCTAAATCAGCTACGCTTTTTCAAATTTCATAACAATGTATCAAGACAGAGTTTAAGTACAAACTTCTCATTAGCTTCTTTACCACCGACAACAGACGCAGCCGCTCAGCACAGTTTGAGGATATATTATCAAATCCAGGAATGGCTGGAAAATGAGTTGGAAGCTACCTCTTGGGGATGGAGAAAGCGGGGAGATCTTCTTTTACCAATAACGACCAACAAACCAATTGCACCAGAATTCATCCTAAAATTGATATTCTGTAATTGTAAGATTGATTGTGGAAAGCTGTGTAAGTGTAAGAAATCTGGTCTAAACTGTTCAAATCTGTGTGGGCAATGTCAAGGACAGTCTTGTAGCAATATATTTGAACCCACTGAGAAAACGAAGATGACGAAGAAGATTTTATTTAGATTTTCTATTGTACACATATACTTTAATGTAAGTACGAGTATTGAATGTAAATTGTTTCTTGTGCGTAGGAAAATAAATATTTGATATATAGGTACCTTTAGTATAATAGATACGATTCTTTAGCCATATTAATAGCCATTTTTGAATCGACTTTAAAACTTCACTACACGCCACTGGCCTAATTTTGATTGGATTTTCTCCAAGTGATTAATAATTTAAATTTCAATTGTTCTAAACAGAACAATTCAAACCAATTAATCATTTTTGAGTATTGAAAAATCTTCATCATCTTCGGAAACTTGCTACACGCCACGAACGTAACATATTTTAACATACATACATACATATATATATATATATATATATATATGTTTACTTTTATATATTTTTTATTTTCTATGTATATTTATATTTATTATAATATATGTTTTTTACTTTTTTCACAATATTCTAACATTCTATTGTCTTGAATAAACTAACTGTGAGTATTTTCACTCCGTAAAACGTAATATTGAGGGTGGATGTACGTTTCGCAATTTTAAACGCTTCCAGCTCGCCACTGGTTTCGAACAAATTATGCACTGCTATATATCATGTTGTAGGTAATTTTATTGGCTTTCATTTTGGTCTCTTCCATTTTTAAAAAAAAATAACCGTTTTTAAGATATTTGAGAGCAACTAAAAAAATGTACCTTTAGGGGTAGTTTTGGGGTTGTTTGCACCCTCGGAGGGATGGGGACTTTTAGTATGTTAATCAGGGCCATAAAAGCAAAATAATCCCGCATAAATCAGTTTTAGGGCATTTTGTTCCACGAGCGACCTTAATTGCACTGGCCTATGTTGAATATGAGTCACTATAGATCCGAGAACTGTATGAGGGTTAAAGAACTTGACGAATTCTTTCCCTAATTATACAGGAAGCACTCTTAGCGGGAGACGGCAACAACCCAGTGATGCATAAACTGTTCGAAATTTATTTGTCATTTCTTCAACTCGGCCAATCCGAGACGTTGTTCCGGCACGTCTTTGCAGGACTCAGGGCTTTTCTAAATAATTATTCATTCGTTCTCTTTCAAGGTTAGTATAAAATTCCCATTTTTGAGAAAATAAGAACATATATTAGATAAATAATTCGTTTCGTAGATATTAATAAAATCTTAGATGAGACATTTCTATACTAGAGTGTCATCCAGCCAGTTTAAGAAAACCGCCGTGTCTGCGAAACGTTAGCTTATTTAAGCAAAATGTGGCTATCGTTCGAAAACCAAGAGTCGTAACATTAGCATAGAAACCTCAATTTCTTAAGTAATAAGACAGATTTCGGTAACGTTGTACTATGAATGGTACATTGTAAATATAGTATCAGTGTTGTGAGTATTGAAAAGTTGTATAAATATTTTATTCGAGTACTCTCAAATAGTATTCTTACCTATTAATTAACGTGTAAGTTAAAGGGTTACACCACTTTGAAATTTTCAAGAAATCAAAAAATTTTTTTTGGCTGAAAATACTCTCTATGGTATACAAAATGATATGTCGTTAGTTACAAATCGATATCTAAAGTGAAAGAGCAATTTTTGAAGTGTAGAAACAGAGGCGTGCATAAGCGCACTAATGTTCTCGCGAAACTTTAAACGCGTTTTTCTCAAAACTACATTTTAAAAACCGGTGGGCACTCTAGCTCCACCAATTTTCAATCAATCGTCTTGATTCTTTTTTTGGTTTATTCGTTATATGTTTATCTAGCGAAATATACATACGGTTTTTTCAAAGTATTGATATTTGCGTTTTTTATGCCACATTAATTAACGAAATTTAGGGAAAAATATGTATCTTTTTCCTTTCAAATCGATGCCATTTTGTGAGAAATGCATATTTTTGAAAACGCGGGTATGTATTTCGCTAGCTTTTGAGCTACAGAAACTAATTCTTTTTCGTTCATTGTTCTAACGTAAACCTGGACTGAGTTATCGTGCACACCGCACGATCATCGATTTCCGCAGCGCTCCAGTAAATCGCCTTTAAAGCCGCCATTTTTATAAATAAAAAAATACAAACAAAATTGTTTGTAGTTTAATAGTAGTATAATACCTTATTGTACTTTAATTTCGATAAAAACATTTCAATTCTTCAGAAAAATTCTTGAAAAACCGTAATTTTTGGGTGGGTCAAGGTGGTGTAACCCCTTACTGTAGCATACAATGAAGCGCCACTTTGAGATAAGCGTATTTAAGCCGTGCGACTCAGCTAACATCGAAGTGGTAAAATGGTCTACGAACGGTTAGCAGCATATTATTTCTCTTTTACAGGAAGCGCATTTTTATGTGGGCGGCTGTGTTACCAATTATTACGGTGCTGCAACAGTAAACTCAGTTCCATCAGACAAGAGTCTTGTGCTCTCTTATATCTGCTTATGAGAAGCAATTTCGAGTTTACCAACAGAAAAGGATTAACCAGAGTACATCTACAAGTGAGTTAACCCTTTGCAAACTTTGCATTGTTTTAGCTGGTTCGGTAAGAATTATCTTGATTCATCATAATAATCGCGGATTCATCGATACACTATGAGAAAATTCTTCGTTATTATTAGGCATTAAAACTTAAGACAAAAGCTCAATCGTGCTTTAACATTTCTATTTAGTTGATAAATCGCTGACAATTAAACAGGGTAGTCAGCGATTTTTTTTGAATCGTTAAAAATCTGGAGGAATTCTTGAATTCGTAAGAATCTTGACAAAAACCTGAAAGAACTTGATTTTATTCTGAGAACAAGGCATTTTTAAAAAATGATTTCAAACTAAAATTAAAGAAACGATAGATCTTAAAATGGTATCTTTTTGCACATGCTTCATCTTCGTCTTCTGGAGTCGAACATCGAACAGAGTAGTAGAATCGTTAGACCCTCTTGTGCTTTTAACCCTCCGTTACTCACTAGAAACCTACGACCTTAGGTGGTCGCATGGCGAGCGCTGAGCCGCCCTGCTAAACGGAGCACGCTGTTGCTACATTACCGGCTACTTTCAGATACTTTGCACTGAACAGGCAAGGTTACTAGACAGAGCAACACTGTCTAGTAACCTTGTTGAACGGGAGACGAATGTAAGTGCGTCGTGGCAACACTGTATCTCGATCGTTTGTCGGAGAGCTACTCGCACTGGGCGGCTCGGCGCCGCTTTTCCGTTCGCTCGGACAATTATCATTTTTTTTAGTTGCGCAAGTGTATTTTTTGAAAAATTATAGCCACGGGTCGTTTCAGAAATGTTTAAAGGAAGCATTTCTATTTGTTTTTCAAATTTTTCTAATAGTAAAAAATATACAAAATCACTTAAAATCTAAAAACGGCGGCGCCGCGCTCATATAGCGAGTAACGAAGGATTAATCTTTAATATTAAATTTTCCACTTTTCTTTAGCAAAATGCGGTATTTATTTTTTGAAAGATCTGAAAAACTTGAAAAGACCTTCGAACTCGAACACTAATTCACTAATTGTCCTGTTAAATTAATTCTCCTGCTTAACACAATGTTTATAAACTTCAGGTGATAATCTCAGTTTCACAAATGCTGGGCAACGTCATTGGTTTAAACAACTCGAGATTTCAAGAGTCGCTATCTCTTATTAATAGTTACGCTTCTTCCGATAAAGTTATGAAAGGAACTGGATTTCCAGTTGAGGTAAAAGATCTCAACAAGAGAATCAGAACGGTTTTGATGGCCACCGCACAAATGAGAGAACATAATAACGATCCGGAAATGCTGGTTGATTTGCAACACAGTTTGGCTAATTCGTACGCCAGTACGCCAGAATTGAGGCATACGTGGTTGGAGACCATGGCAAGAAATCATGCAAGAGATGGAAACTTTTCCGAGGTAAATCGACGTCGATGGGCAGTTTCGAGTACATTTTCTCGTATCACTTTCCTCTTGTATGCTATATTTTTGCAATTAGGCCGCGTGCTGTCAATTACACATAGCAGCTCTAATGGCGGAATATTTGAAGCTAAAAAAGATCCACACTTGGGGCGCCGAAGCATTCGATGAAATATCGATGAACATCTCGAGAGACGAGCGAGGGTTGAAGCTCGATGCCGGTGAGATTTGTATGTTGTGTTGCACACATGTTTATATTTGAATGTTGCACAGTATTGAAATAAGCATTAGTATCAAGCGGGAAGTCCGGGTAAGTGCAGCTAATATGACTAAGGGCCGGTTGTACAACATGCCGATATACTGCCCGATAGAGTTATCCTGCCGACAAGTCCGCTTTTGACGTGTGAAAAGCGAGCTTGTCGGCAGGATTACTCTATCGGGCAGTGTATCGGCATATTGTACAACCGGCCCTAACCTGATTTGGTCTCTCTCTATTGGATTGACGGTGGTAATGAGGAGCCAACTCTAGTTGGCCATATTACCTGGATTTACCTTAAAAGAGCATTCTCTCTGCATGAAATTAAATTTAAGTCCATTGTTTGTTCGATACCTTATTTGACAGTAATTTAGTAGTAATTAGAATTGTATTTGTCTGTTTCAAGTGCTCTGGATAATTTAGATTATAGCTCCAAAATTTTAAGTATTCGTAATTCCGTTAAGCCTAGTGTCACGTACCGTAGTGTGACTCCTCCCTTCCAAGAGGATTCTTATCATTGCTATTGCTGAAGGATACTGACGCTAAGGTGTGAGGCTTGCCCAAACTAACTTATACTCATAGCAAGTATACGTCAACATCTACTCGTACGGGCTTTTATTTGTCCAGAGTCTGATTGTGAGAAAAAGGAGTTTTCCAGGCAGGGGTCACATTATGGGATGTGACACTAGTTTATAGAAGGAAAGGGATAATTTATTGCCTTTTAACGATTCATTTCAGGAACGTAATATGAAACCTATAAATAAATTAATTGGTGTGTTTACTCAATGCATGCGTATGATGCAACAGGGTAAATCGTTTAAGTTGCAAGTGGAGTTTTATGTACCGCTTATCGTTATCGCGACAAGATTCCACAGCTTATTTTAAATTACGTTTTTAGCTGCTATATATACATAAGACTATCTATTAGATGTATTAGATGTCATTTTGTTACCTCTCCATTTCGTTAACATAGCAAACTTGAAATTACTACCTGCAAGTGTCTTTGATTCTTCTATTTGTTCCGTAGAACTTTTCCCCCATCATTTTAACTGGGCAGCCGTATTCTCTTTACACTTCGTATGCGCGTATACAGAGGGTGACATTTTGAAAACTCGCCACCCCAATAGCTCAGAAAGTTATAGAGATTTTCTAAAAAACAAAAATACGGTTTCGGCAGTGGAGAGGGGGAACCAAAATGACATAATCGGAGACGCACCCACTCCAACCCCCTTAGGGGTAGCCCCCCCGGCTTTGTAATCTTAAATAGCAACCCCCCATGTGTGATACAGCGTTGGAAAGCTCTTTAAAAATGCTTTACAGCAACACCCAATTTTGGTAACTTTCGATGAGTAGTTTCCGCGCAAATCGAGAAAGAAACTGCCAGAAGTAAGTTTTGTCAATTTATTTATTAAAGGTCAATTATGTTACAATAAATTTTCGAAGTGATTTCCATTATCTGATCTTACTCCCTGCGATTTCTTCTTATGGGGACATTTGAAATCTGTTGTTTTTCAAACTCAACCAGCAAGCATTAACCAACTGAAACAGAGAATTATGCAAGAATGTCGCAAAAGTTCAAGAACAACATTGGAAAAAGCTCGAAAAATCAATGGAAATAATTTCGAAAATTTATTGTAACGTAACTGACCTTTAATAAATAAATTGACAACTTACATCTAGGAGTTTCTTTCTCGATTTGCGCAAAAACTGCTCATCGAAAGATACCAAAATTTGATGTTGTTGTAAAGCATTTTTAAAGAGCTTTCCAACGCTGTATCACACATGGGGGTTGCTATTTAAGATTACAAAGTTGGGGGGGGCTACCCCTAAGGGGGTTGGAGGGGGTGCGTCTCCGATTATGTCATTTTGGTTCCCCCTCTCCACTGCCGAAACCGTATTTTTGTTTAGAAAATCTGTAACTTTCTGAGATATTGGGGTGGCAAGTTTTCAAAATGTCACCCTGTATGTATGTAGAGAGATCGCGGTATACAGGGTTACTACAAAAGAATCATCGGGTTTTAAAAACATATATTTCAGAAAGTATTACAGATATAATAGTAAATGACATGTCAATAGCAAGGGAAAATGTTGAAGTTTTTGAGCATATCATTACGAATGTTCGATGTGGGCTCCTCACGTCACACGACATACGTCCAAACAATAGTCCAGTTCGGTCCATACAAGATTTGATATTGCTCGCGTGGCCTCCCAGGTTTCCCGACCTTATAGTACACGGAAATAGTACTTTTTAGAAGAAATAATTTATAAAGTTTTCAATTACGTAAATTATGTTCCTAGTGGGAGTAGGAATAAATCCCTAAAAAGTTCCAATGTGGTCGATGTCCGCAACATCCCTTATTTTGCAAAAAACCACCCCCGGATGGTACATTATGCCGGTTTTTCTCAATTTCCTCGTAAACTGTTGTTCAAACGTAAAAAATGTATAGAACCAAAAATATTCGCCATTAAATTCTACACAAAAACTGTTCTATAGGTATTTTAGCTAATCCTCTCTGAATTTCCGCAAATAACGTTCAAAGTTAGGTGTAGTTTTTAGCATGTAAAATGTGGCTTTAATTGTAGTGATTTTCATAGTTCTAGTGCTATAATATCGCTACGTAAGTACTATCTGAGTCAAATTTTAAAATTCGAAAGGGATTTTAGAGCATTATAACTATGCATTTAACGGCCTGCTAAAAACTACCCTTAACTTTAAACGTATTTTGCGAGAATTTAGTAAGGATTAGCTAACGTATTTATAGAACAGTTTTTGTGTAGAATTTAATGGCGAACATTTTTGGTTTTATACATTTTTTACGTTTGAACAACGGTTTACAAGGAAATTGAGAAAAACCGGCACAATGTACCATCCGGGGGTGGTTTTTTGCAAAATAAAGGATGTTGCGGACACTGGACAATTGGGAACTTTGTAGGGTTTTGTTCCTGATCCCATTAGGAAAATGTATACGTAATATGAAAACTTTATAAATTATTTCTCTTATTCCATGTCTATATGTTTAATTTACGTGTACTATTACACCGTGCGATTTTTTTCTTTGGGGGTGCATTAAAGATAAGTTTTACATACCACCATTGCCAACAACACTGAATGAATTCCGAGAACGCATTACGACTGCTGTTAAAAGTATCGATCGACACACATTGCAGCGTGTATGGACCGAACTGGACTATCGTTTGGACGTATGTCGTGTGACGCGAGGAGCCCACATTGAACATTTGTAATGATATGCTAAAAAACTTGAATATTTTCCCTTTCTATTGACATGTCATTTACTATTATATCTGTAATACTTTCTGAAATATATATTTTTAAAACTCGATGATTCTTTTGTAGTAACCCTGTATATCTCGAGACTTTCGATTGGCTCCTGGCTGTCAACAATGATAGGCAGGAGCTTGCGAAGCGTCTTAAGGATGTTTGGCCCCTATTGCAGAGAGGGAGTGGAGGTGGAAGGGAACAATACAATTTTCGTCAGTGTTCCAATCCCTGAACAAAAAAAAAAAGATTCTTTAATAACCTCCTTGAAGTTATATTTCATGATATCGGTCGAGCCATTATTTTTTAGTAACTTTATTTTATTATCTGTATCCTTAAAGTGTGTCAAAAAAATTATAGAAAAATTTTATAATTTTTAAAATATTGAAGCGGTCGGGAACAGCGGCAACGTCGCCCCATAGAGTGTTATAGAGTAGTGTGGTGGCACAAGTTGATAACATTGCCTCACTAGAGCTTACTAGTTTGTTTATACTCACGCGTGTCGATTAAAACCCCGAATTATTATTATTACCAACAAAAATAATATAAATTATAGGTAAAAATGCTGTTTAAATGTATAAAAATTAATCATTGCGATTAATAATTTTCACAAAACGTGAGCTCTCCGTATACGCTACACAGAAATGTAACGCTTTTAACTCCAACTTCTGCCACTAGAGCGCATGACGGTTCCTATGCACTGACTTGAAATTTTGCATACGGCTTTCAAAAATATTAAAGAATCTTGGAAGAAATTTGAGTAACTTCCTATATTTTGATAATATTTTTTGATATAATATTTTTGAAAGTCGTATGCAAAATTTCAAGTTTCTTGACTAACTCATTAGAAAGTTATAATTGAAATAAAAATGACAATTTAACCCGTACTTTTATGGGAAATTCACAGAAACTTAGAAAAAACGATGGAAAATTGGGTTACCGTAATGAAACTTTGCATACCGCTAGATCATTATGCAAAGAATAAGTCGTATATTTTCACACATCAATCAGAGGGCAGTAATTTATAACAATTAATTAAGAAATCTTGGTAAATTCGCTCACGATGGAGATTGCTGCGCACGCAGTCGTGAACTGCGGCAACGCCGCAGGGCGCGCCAAGTATAGGGATCGTGCATGGGTACCGTCATGCGCTCTAGTGGCAAAAGTTGGAGTAAAAGCGTTACATCTTCTGTGTAGCGTATACGGAGAGCTCAGGTTTTGTGAAAATTATTAATCGCAATTATTAATATTTATACATTTAAATAGCACTTTTCACTATAATTTATATTATTTTTGTTTGATGTTGTTAATAATTCAGGGTTTTAACTAGTAAGCTCTAGTGAGGCAATGTTACCAACTTGTGCCACCACACTCCTCTATAACACTCTATGGGGCGACGTTGCCGCTGTTCCCGACCGCTTCAATATTTTTAAAATAATTATAATATATTTTCCTATAATTTTTTTGACACACTCTAAGGATACAGATAATAAAGTTACAGAAAAATAATGGCTCGACCGATATCATGAAATATAACTTCAAGGAGGTTATTAAAGAATCTTTTTTTTTTTGTTCAGGGATTGGAACACTGACGAAAATTGTATTGTTCCCTTCCACCTCCACTCCCTCTCTGCAATAGGGGCCAAACATCCTTAAGGTACCACCAGTCGATCTACATACAGCGTCGATACTTTTCGATCATTGCACATGATTTTATTTTTAGGCGTTCAAGATATTCATTACAACTCATACCTGCTTCTCGAGCAATTGGAAACTTGCGCCGAAACGTTGGAGAAGGCTGAACGATTCGAATTGTTGGGTCCTCTGCATCGTTTGATCATTCCGATGTATGAAAATAAACGCAATTACGAAGCTTTGGCCAATTGTTATGCGCGTCTAGCGCAGGCGTGTTCCAAAATCGTCGAAGTCACCAAAAGTGGCAAAAGACTTCTCGGAAGGTTTTACAGAGTCGCATTTTTTGGATTGGTAAGAGTCGTACATCACTTTCTATCCCGCATCAACATTACATTTTTTTTAATTTAAGAGAAAAAAAACCTCGAATCGTTTAGGCGTATTTCGAGGAAGAAAATGGTCAAGAATACATTTATAAGGAGCCAAAAGTGACGTCATTATCAGAAATATCTGAACGTATTAATCGTTTATATTCGGAGAAATTTGGAGTGGAAAATGTGAAGATGATTATGGATTCCATGCCCGTTGACACGGCAGAATTGGACGCTAAGCTAGCTTACATTCAGGTTACCCACGTAACGCCATACTTCGACAAATTGGAACTCGAGGCCCGACCGAGCGAATTTGAACAAAGACACGATGTGTATTGCTTCATGTACGAGACTCCATTCACGAAAGAGGGAAAAGTCAGAGGCAGTCCCGAAGATCAATGGAAAAGAAGAACTATTCTTACGAGTAAGACCAACATCGTATTCTTAGAACAAATAACTTATACATATTCAAATTTGGAAGCTTTTTAATATATTGTTTAAAAGCTTTTCAATGGATTTTTCTTCGCGAGCAGAGTTCTTTGTTTGGCAACACGTTAAATTCTCAATATTTTCTCCCTTTCAGCGCAATACTCTTTTCCGTACGTCAAGAAACGTATTCCTGTTACTATGAAGACCATAATAGAAATAAGTCCGATAGAGGTGGCTTTGGATGAGATGAGGCAACAAGTTCAGGAATTGGAAGACGTGGCTCTACTAGTGCCGACTGACGTGAAAAAACTTCAGCTGAGACTGCAAGGCAGCGTATGCGTCACGGTCAATGCCGGGCCACTTGCCTATGCATCCGCGTTCTTGGATCCAGCACTTTCTCCTCAATATCCCGACGATAAGGTTGAAGAATTAAAAGATGTTTTCAGGTATTTAAATGTTATAACTGCGTTTGTGAAAGCATGTACCGCAGCAAAATGAGCTCCTCATGCGTAAGGGCGATTGTGAGGTACTCTACGATAAAAGGTTTTCTAAGGATTGTCGGTATTAGCGCACTACTTCACCTATGAGCAGGCAACCGACCTTACTGTGGTGTACGTGTCTGTGAATACTCGGATAATCGAATTTTTTCCATTCGAAAGGGAGAGCGATTAGTCATCTGATTTTTCGACCCGCCATTATCGCTTAACTTAGGGGTAAGGCCACTATGCGCGTCAATAAAAGGACAATTTTGGGAATTTTTTAAAGGAGTAGAGTAAAAGCTGTCGAATTTTCTTATAAAGTACTTTATCAAGTGTCTTTAACCCTCTAAGGACGAAGTTTTCCTAAGCATAACATTTGTGGAAAAAAATTATTATCGGATTATTTTAGTGGTGTTAACATATTATGTAAGTAGTTTTATCAGGAAAAGAAGATTTTTTTCATAAATTTCCAATCTCCAATCACCGTCGTAATTATAAACAGACTGAAACACGTAACGAAAATGTAGTCGTTGTCCTTAGAGGGTTAAAGGTACAACAATATATATATATTTTTTAATTTTTGATTAAAAAATGGCCGCTCCAGGATCCGGTTGCTACAATGAGTTTTTTGGAGGTCCAAAACAGGCGAACCAGCTGTATCCTCAAACGTGAACCTAGAACAAAAATCCAAAAATTTTTCTTTAATATATACAGTAAAGTGGGGGAATAGGCCGCGCTGGGTAATACACCGCAGTTTAAGAGTTTCTTTTTCAAAGCCAACAATGTCCTATACCTATCTTCAACTGTTTCGGAAATATTAAGTGTTTTCAGATTTATTGCAAAAATTAACATTAAAAGAAGAAAATTATTTGATTACAGAAATTCGCTACAACACACTCAAAAACTAATAAGTAAAATACTGTTTATTTATTGATAATGTAAAGAACAAAAAAAAACATCAATGTCAATGTAGATGTTCAAAATGCTCGCCGCGAACGTCTTGGCAACATCCTAATCTTAAATAGAAATTTCTTCTAACGTTACTCAACATCTCCTACATTGACATAATTGTTTTTTTTATATTTTTTACATTATCAATAAATAAACAGTATTACTTATTCGTTTTTGAGTGTGTTGTAGCAAATTTCTGTAATCTAATAATTTTCTTTTTTATGTTAATTTTTACAATAAATCTGAAAACACTTAATATTTCCGAAACAGTTTAAGATAGGTATAGGACATTGTACACGTAATATGTCTAGAATTTTCTAAAGAATCCAAAAATTGAATAATATACCGGGTGTTGCATTTAAAATAAGAAGGTTGGTATTGGCCACTGTTACATGACACACCCTGTATGATAAGTTTTTGTTGAAAAAAATACGCAACTAAAAATACCAACCGACGTGTCCGAGCGTTTTTTCGAACACGCCCCCATTTATTTATAATATCGAATTTATTCGATTTGGCTGATACACACTGTACAGTACGTCCCGTGGATATATATAAAACGCAAGTATTTGAATTTCCCCCACATTTGACTTTGGTAGTGCTTGAAACGGTGCTGTAGTTAGAGTTGGCTTCAGAAGAGTGCGCTGCGTTCTTACGAGCCGTGTTTCCAAACCTGTGTGATCATTTCTCATCACTTCTACACATTATTTACCATTATTTACAAATTCAGTTAATTTTGAGGTTAAACGCTTCGATCTCCCGAATTGACAGTACCCGGGAAATCAGACGTTTTACACTTTTCGCTCTCGAAACACGGCTCGTAAGAGCGCAGCGCACTCTTCTGAAGCCAACTCTAACTACAGCGCCGTTCCAAGCACTACCAAAGTCAAATGTCAGGGAAATTCAAATACTTGCGTTTTATCCACGGGACATACTGTATAGTGGTGAAGGAAGTTTCAAGTAGATTTGATCAATTTTAATAGGAGTATGCCAAAATGATTCATGTCCTAACTTTTTGTGGCGTAATACTTAGTTATACAAATACGTATCTTAAAGAAGTGTTTTGATTTTTATTTTGATAAGGTTTATTGTGGCGTAATATGCGTTATAATTTTTGACTGCGACATATTACCCCAAGCAGCGGTGTACCTATTACCTATTTTTGCGTTTGTTTCAGATAACAAAGTTTCTCAAGCGGTACAGGGGCTTTTTCCCTGCTAAAAGTTAGTCCACTGAAGTACAGTAACACTCTAAAGTATGTTCTTCGTGCGATGTGGCAACAACGTTTGACGTACAGTAGTATGTGTGTATCTGTGAAAACATCGTATTATTTATTTTTTTGAATTGCGCGTTACTGTGACGTCATGCAACGTTACCACATTGACTTATCAAAGGTTTTTATACAGAACAATTAATAAAAAAATAACAGGCTCTTTAATGAACGTGAAAATTGGTATAAATAATTTTAGTTCATTAAACTTGCTGTTCAAAAAATTTCAGAATTTCTTCACTATTTTTCTCAGAAATATCGCGGTCTGTTAGTTATAACCCATAAGAACATATGTTATTTTGTTATTCAAAAATCTTTACAACGAGCTTCTTAAAAGGCTTGAAAATTTAACTGAATTTTTTTTACTTCAGTTTATCGAATGCAATCATTTTCAAGCATTTCTTACTATTTTTAGTATAACGCTCGAGAATCCTTAATGAATATATTTTGTTTTTAATCTCATAAAATAATTTAATTTTTACGGAAATAGCATGTTGCCATATTACCCATGATAGCGGGTATTATGGCAATAGTGTATCACTGAACATTTTTGCTTGTAATATTTTTTTCTGGGGAAGTTTGGCAACGGGCGGCTCACAACACATACCTATATGTGTAAGCTCTGAGGGGTGTTGTAATCATATATCAGCTAGGAGCGTTAGTCATTAGAATGTGAACCTTTATATTTTATGTTGCCATATTCCCCCACTTTACTCTATCATAAATTACTAGACCACGTAGGGAATTTTAAAAATATCGATTTTTCGAAAAATGGTGGCATGTGAACAAAAAGTTCATGTTTTCACATAAAAATGTCATGTTTTATTGTTTATAAAAAAAAGTTTACAACATATCGAAAAATCCCTACGTGGTCTACTAGAGATTACATATGTATAAAGATACTCTCAAAATTTGAAGGCAATCGATAAAGATTTGTAGCCGCTATCGGTTCGCCCGATTTGAAAAATGGTGTTTTGCAAAAAACGCGTTTAAAGTTTTAAGTAACATTTTACGGTCGAAAAGTATAGTAGGGGGGGGGGGGGGGGGGCAATAAGTCCTTAGAAAAAGATAGAAAAACATTTTTTTGGGGGTAAACTTTTTTTATTTTTCAACATAATCTCCTTCCAGTTCGATACACTTTACCAGAAACTCAGCTGGATTACGACGCATACGCTCTAAGGAAGCCTTAGAGGTGACCACACGATTGCGTTTGTTCTCAACTGAGAGCAAGCGCGGCACCCATCTTGCAGATATTTTTTTCATGGCCAATTTATCATGCAAAATTTAAACGACAGTACCTTTTGACAACCCTGTGGCCTCAACTCTTTCGCATAATTTTGTTCTTCGGTCACTCAATACCATGTCGTGGATTTTATCGATCATTTCGGGGGTACTCATTTCTACGGGACGTCCTGAACGATATTCGTCTTTTGTTGATGGACGGCCACGTTCAAATTCATTTATCCAATTATAAATAGTTGCAAACACAGGGGCAGATGTGCCATGAACTCGGCTTTAATTTATTTCGGTGTTAAGCCTTTTAAGTAGAAATGTTTAATCACCGCTCGAAATTCACTTTTGTCCATTTCTTTCAATAAATGAAACTTGTTTTCTTCAACTGACAATAAAAACGAGATCACTCTATGAATATGGCTGAAACTTTGACAGATATCTAGTGAGGAATGACGCTTACTGAAAATAGACCATTAGCGATGCTACGAGCGCCATTTCTTAGATTTTCTAAGGACTTATTGACCCCTCCTCGTATACCTTTAATCTGCGATGCCTGCACCATATAGTTGGCCTTCTATGTGAACGTTGAGTTCTTCTTCTTCTTCTCTTCTGGATTTTGAAGCAATTCGAGCTGTTTTTACAGCCTCAGTCAGCGATCGATTCGAAAAATCGATGCGGAGTTCGTCTGCCTCAACGCAGAAATTGTAACAATTGCTTCCAACTGTCATGTCCAACTGTCGTATAACTTGCATTATACTACAAATTCCATCGTTGAAAATGCATACGGCAAGATTCCCAGCAATATCACATATAGTTTTTCCGCTTGACGTACATTTTGGGGCCATTGACCATACCGTTGAGTTTAAACTTTTATTGCTATTTTCAGTGGAACTTGATTACAGGAGGTTGAGTGGTGTGGACGTGTGGTAGAAGTGGTGTGGCAAAACTTGTAGGAAAAGCGGTTATAAGAGAGGGTAAGAGTAGTACAGGTAATAGACAGAAAGCGCAGAGCTAGAGTTAAAGGATAGACTATAGGGGTTTGTTGGGAGAAGGAGGGTAAAAATAGAAAATTAGGAAAAGCAAGGAAAAGTTAGAAGTGAGGTTAGGTGAAGCGTGGAGGAGGAAGAAAGGCGAGAGAGGAAGGCAACACGGAAAGGTCAGAGTCGATAAAGTAGGGAAGCGGTAAACCGGCGGTGGAGAAGGAAGGGAAACTAACGGGAGAAGACAGTCATGAACAAGGTAAAGAGAGGTAGACCATCCAACGCTGAGAGGCTAGAGAAGAAAGGCCGCGGGGAGAAGAATTTGGATAACTACTGGAGAGAGACTGGGAAAATAAAAAACGAGGGGGAAGGCAGCCGGGTGGACAAGAATCTGATAGCAGTTTGGAATGAAATCTCGGAGTGGATTAAGGTGCAGTTTCAGGACATGAAAAGAGAATTAATGAAGGAGATTTTAGTGAAACCGGTAGATGAGCTGGAAATAGGGGAGGAGAAAGGGGAAACGAAGGCGGAGACGCTGGAGAGGAAGAGCACGAAGGTAGGAAAAGGCCTGGAAGTTCGAGAGGAAAGGAAGCGCATGAAGTTGGAAGAGGAGTTCTCCACAAGCATCAAGGAAAATTGGGAAGAAAAGGTGGAGGTCATGAAAACGAAGAACAAGCGGAGAGAGCGGAGGATTTTCATCGACATCGACCTTACGCAAGAAGAGAGGGAGACCCAAAAGAAGTTAGCGGTAATAGGGAAAAGAGCGAAACTGAAAGAAAAACAGGTCAAGGCGGGGTACAAAAGGCATCGCAACGAGGGAGATTGAATTCCAGGATCGAGTCTGGAAGAAGAGGAAAACGGAGAGCAGGCTTTCCGGCTGGAGCAGGAGCACAGAAAGAAGAGAATGAGGCAGAAAGAGCAGGGTAGAAAGAGCGGTGGGGGGCGTTAGGTACCCCGGTTCATGGAAGGTTTAGATAGTAGTTACAGGAAGTAGGAGAAATGAGTGCGAATTAGTAGCGGAAAGGAGAGAATGTAGTGCGAGTGTGATTGAGATGACAGAATTATATCGTAGGAACAGCATGCATGAGAATGAAGATAAGTAACTTGTAAGCAACCAAGCCCTATTCATGGCCACAAGGCTGAATAAAGACTACAACTACTACTACTACTATTTTCAGTGAAACCACCTAAGCATCGATTTATAAGGTCGTCGCTGCTCAACTCTTCGTAGATGGGCTTGATTGCTTCGAAAACTGTTTTCCACAGAGCCGGCTTGTGTGAAAAAGTACTTGATGTATTGGTGGATCTTGCCTTTTGCCACGAACACCATGAATTTTCATGAGTTGAACACTTGCCGTGTTGAGGATTTTCATTCGTTGACAGCTTGTGATATAACGTCCCTCAAATTTCATTTTTAATTTTTTCTACAGAGTTGTGATTCCTGCGAATAGCCAAACCATAGTAAATTGAAAGCTCATCGATAAGTTTATTCGTTAATTTTCCTTTCCCGCCGAGACCGCGTACGTTTTTTTTTAAATTTCTTAGCCTAGTGCCCATTGTTTTCTGCACGTGACTGATACATTCTTTTGTCTGTATAACGAAGTTCTCATACGGTTCAGACTTTAAAAGACCTGTAAAGGCTTTAACCATTTCCAATATAGCTGCCATATTTTACTTGATGTAAACTTTCAAAGCGCTGAAACATGTCGATAACTGCATCCACCTTCATTTTGCCAACCGACCCCGTATGATTTATTTGACAATTATTTTGATGTATTTTGAGCCACTCGTCATACTCTGCAGTGTCACTTTTTTTCTCCAATATTTGCAAGCCTTGCAGTAACTGGATTTTATAATTATATCGATTATTTTGCCAGTATAACATCCGATCAAAGACACCAAACCGAACAATGATGAAAATCCCCGTTTTCTCCACGAACCGTCTCCTGATACTATCAATTCATTTGGTAAACCTTTTCATGCATTTTCTTCTTTTTCTATTTTTACTGCATTTTCCACGCTAGCCTTGCAAACACGTTCAGTAGCATCACAAATAATGTTGACTACTTTATCACAAAATGAGCGAAATATTGGCCGAAGAAGTTCCATAAAAGCACAGAACTTCTTTATCTATATATATAAAAATGAATGTTTGTCTGTCTGTCTGTCTGTCTGTATGTCTCTTATGCCTTCCTAAACCGTTCATCCGATTGCGATGAAATTTTGGGAAATGGTTGGACGCATGCCCGCGATGGTTTCTGAGTTAGTAAATCTTATACAGGGTGTTCAGAGAAGTCCCAGTACGGCCGATTATCTCAGCGGGAAAACATTTTAGAGAAAAATGTTTAATACAAAACTTTAAGGATTTTCCCTTGGCTACCCAGTGGTCGTATTGGATTTGACCTTGACCGTGACCTTTAAGGTAATATCAAATGCCTTCCTAAACCGTTCATCCGATTGCGATGAAACTTTGGGGAATGGTTGGACGCATGCCCGCGAAGGTTTCTGAGTTAGTAAATCTTATACAGGGTGTTCAAAAAGTACCGGTACGGATGATTATTATGCCTTCCTAAACCATTCATCCGATTGCGATGAAACTTTGGGGAATGGTTGGACGCATGCCCGCGAAGGTTTCTGAGTTAGTAAATCTTATAAAAGGTGTTCAAAAAGTACCGGTACAGATGATTATTATGCCTTCCTAAACCGTCCATCCGATTGCGATGAAAAGTTGGGGAATGGTTGGACGCATGCCCGCGAAGGTTTCTGACTTAGTAAATGTTATACAGGGTGTTCAAAAAGTACCGGTACGGATGATTATTATGCCTTCCTAAACCGTTCATCCGATTGCGATGAAAAGTTGGGGAATGGTTGGACGCATGCCCGCGAAGGTTTCTGAGTTAGTAAATCTTATAAAAGGTGTTCAAAAAGTACCGGTACTGATGATTATTATGCCTTCCTAAACCGTTCATCCGATTGCGATGAAAAGTTGGGGAATGGTTGGACGCATGCCCGCGAAGGTTTCTGAGTTAGTAAATCGTATACAGGGTGTTCAAAAAGTACCTGCACGGATGATTATTATGCCTTCCTTAACCGTTCATCCGATTGCGATGAAAATTTGGGGAACAGTTGGACGCATATCCGCGAAGGTTTCTGAGTTAGTAAATCTTATACAGGGTGTTCAAAAAGTCGAACTATGCTTGACCTAAATTTGACATCCGCTGACAATAAAAGTAACATGAAAAAAATGGTCAAGGACACATTTGAACGTGAAAAAAAATTAATTTGACCTTGATATAACCTTGAAGGTCATGGTCAAGGTCAAATCCAATATGACCATTGGATAGCTCGGGAAAAATACTAAAAGTTTTGTATTAAAAATGTTTCTATAAAATGATTTCCCGCTGAGACCATTATTTTCATGTGACCTTTATGGTCAGCGGAGGTCAAATTGAGGTCAAGTACAGTTCGGCTTCGTACCATGAAAGCTATGGGCCCTATAAAAATTCTTTTTGATAGTCGGGTTTAGGATTTTTCCGTAGCTAACAATGGTGGACGGACAAAATCAATCCACAATCTATCCGTGCGAAGCCGGGACGGGCTGCTAGTTCCGTATAAATCTACTGCAAGCAGTCGCATGACTATAATAATTCTTCTATTGATGTCATCTGCTTTGTTATTGATGAGTGGACAATTTGGAATTTCAGTTTTCGCACACTTTTTACAAGAACCTCCTCAACTCCAACAATACATCCTAACATGCATTTCACGCGCCGCGAGGCGCCTCCACAAACTGACGTAATCGACCGGTTCGAGATTTTTTCTGACCACGAGACCTTTTTTTTCTTATTCTTGAGGGTTTAATGAAGGTTTTAAGCTAATAAAAAAATTCGATCTTTTAAAAGTTGCATGGTGGCTTTACCCCTTAATACCAAGC
Source organism: Xiphydria camelus (assembly GCA_963678675.1). NCBI lineage: Eukaryota > Metazoa > Arthropoda > Insecta > Hymenoptera > Xiphydriidae > Xiphydria > Xiphydria camelus. Next base: position 13,221,707 of record OY783192.1, on the reverse strand, counting down.
ATACGTGAAATTACGAATCGAGTGTGTGGATCAGTATGCTGACTTACGAGGCGGGAGTAATTAATTTTTCCTCACTCATGCCCATTTCGAGGCCTTTTCCAGCCTATTTTTAAACCGTAAGATGGCGTTTTTCTCGCATGACAACGACCGGGAGTCCGCAGGCTGTTAAAAGATTGCTTAGTTCGAAGTGGGTCCTTTTTCCAAACTGATAAACGTGAAATGAGCCGTGTATACTTATATTTGTTTTGTTTTGAGAAATGTGGGCATTCGTGAGAAAAAATAGTGTATGTCATTCGGCTGAAATCCTCGGACTTTTAAGACTGTGTTTAGATCGTAGCCAAGGCGAGCCTCGTCCCCTCACCATGCCTCGTATTACGACCTAATTGAACAGTCTGAAAAAACATAAGATACTATTACTGTCGATTATATTTTATGCCAAGTTAAACGCTTTATTAAAATATTAATTACATATTTTTTACAAGATTTAGATGGTTATATCCTGATAGGAAACAAAAATGTTTATTTGTAGAATGGACTGATCGCTGTCAATCGTCCGGGTTTTGCACGATAAAAATTGTAAATCACTTGAAAAGGATCTCTATATAGAAGTTGTGAATATCTGTTACTATCGACTATTTCTTGTCAATTTTGACGTTCTATTTTTATTATTCGTGCATTTTTTTCGCAAAATTTGAAGAACCGCGCATAATACCGACCTTATAAAAAAATAGTTACTCTGCATTGGGTCATGTTTGGAGTTCAGGGAATACAATAGTCATTTTAGGTTGGAAAACCTGGAAAACTCAAGGAATATTTCTTTCAGATTTCATTAGACACTGCATTTTAGAGTGTGAACATAGTTCTTTTGTACAGCTTAGAGTGACCAATAGCTCACAGGGTACAGTCCATTGCAGTGTATTCCTATGTATTGTTTCTTTGTTATAGCTCTATTAGTATTTTAACGTCAAGTCGATGTCAGTAAACTCATTCATTCAGTTACTTTCATTCAATGAATTAATTTTGACCTCATTGAGTAATTAAAACGCGACTAAAGAGACCTGTAATGATCAATGGATTCGCACACGTATCAAATTTTGACCGTGAAAGTCAGTTCAAACAATTTGACATATAGCGAACTTGTCATAGGTTCCACAAGATTTATATAAGTCCAATTATTATTTCATATAACAAATCCACGTGTTATTAAGAAACTGTTTTTTTTTCAGAGAATTCATAAAGATATGTTACACCGCTCTGCAGATCAACAGCAAGCTAGTTACGCCCGACCAACATGTGTATCAAGAAGTATTACGTGAAAACTATCAAAAGTTATGCCAAAATTTATCTTCTCTTTTAGGCGAGTTTGTATGGCCGGATGAACACGTTGGCAGTTTTAAAAGAAACAGCGCAGCTCTTTTTAGTGCAATCAGCGGCGCAAATAGTCACACTAGCATTGCCTAATTCAAAGGTTTGAATCTAGCACTAGTAGGTTTCTTAACACACGCGAATGTCCATAGCGTTATTCATTCTAAGTGAAACCAAAGAAACAATCGATATCTTTGGTGAAACGTACAAATTAGGTTTGCGTTTAGTATTTTCTTTTCCTTCGTTGCTACGCACAAGGATGTTTTATGAAATTTGTCAGTACTCTCCTAACATGCAACAGGATTTTATTATGTATTTCTTAGCTTTATACTTATGATATATTTGATACCTCATAATTTAAGGCAAATTAGGGTATAATTCCCGGAAAACTGATTAGCTACATATTGACGTGGACATAATGCTTGAAATCTATAGGAGAAAGAGTGGGAAAAGATATTGTACAGCGAGTTAAGATGAGAAATTCGTTTGATATGTATGTTCGGTTTTATTTTTTTTTGTTTACTTCATATATAGACGAATTTTTTATCAAACTAGTGTTCCAGTCACTCTATAGTAACAGTTAAGGTTTCTCGAGCGGTACAGGGGCTTTTTCCCTGCTAAAAGTTAGTCCACTGAAGTACAGTAACACTCTAAAGTATGTTCTTCGTGCGATGTGGCGACAACGTTTGACGTACAGTAGTATGTGCGTATCTGTGAGTTCAAAAATGGAGCCCAAAACATCTGGTCATGCATCTGTACGTCATGCAACGTAGCCACATTGACTTATCAAAGGTTAAATTTAAAAAGAACAATTAATAAAAAAAATAACGGGTTTCCTAATGAACGTGAAAATTGGTATAGATGATTTTAGTTCATTAAACTTGCTGTTCAAAAAATTTCAGAATTTTTTCACTATTTTTCTCAGAAATATCGCGGTTGGTTAGCTATAACCCATAAGAACACATGTTATTTTATTATTCAAATATCTTTGCAACGAGCTTCCTAAAAGACTTGAAAATTTAACTGAATTTTTTTTTTACTTCAATCTACCGAATGTATCATTTTCAAGCATTTCTCACTATTTTTAGTATAACGCTCGAGAAACCTTAAAACAAAGCGCACAATATTCTCGAGGAAGCTTTTGGTTGACTGCAGATTTAATAAAAAGTAGAACTCGGTACTTTAAGTTAGTAAAGATGTACCTTAGTTAAACATTTTTTCGATTATAGAGATTGAAAGGATATATATACTAATATAATATATTTTCAGATGTCTAGTAATGGAATTTGTCGACATACGAATAGTGAGAAGAGAGGAAAAGTTATATTCCAGAATGCTGCATTGTTGCTTACTTTTGAGTCATTTAAAATAGAGGAGAGTTTAGTTGACGATCAATGACTATAAAAAATCAAAATTTATGATGAAATCGAGGTTTATGAAAAAACATTCTGAATTCATTTCTGATTAACACCAAGATTTTTATACCATCTCAATCCATCTTACTCTATAATCAAACTGTCTTTACAGCTCATTTTTTATTTCGTAGTATGACATTTATTCATATACGAGTACATCTCAAGTTTTACGTGAGTCTGAGCAGTATGTCGAGGGCTTAAAAGTCCATAACCTTCATTATACAGGAAACTTGACCAACTGGCATTTAAGATAAACGCGTGAAAAAAAAATCGTTTAAATGTATACTAAACAAGTACTATTCTCGTAGAGGATTAATTACTTTACTCCACAACACACACACAGTCTGAATTTTAAATTTCTGTATATAAGATGTATACGGTCTCATTGACGTGATATGTAGGAGATGAGCATTATACTTAACTGGCAAGTAGACCTTGGGTGTACATAATCAGGTTGGCCAACGATCCTTAACACGTTCACTGCCGTCTCGGTCTATTAAACCGAGGATTTTACATTTCCATATAATTTAGTAAAATATTTTTGCACATAATTTAGTAAAGAATAGGAATTTTGAAAAAATTCTTACGTGAGTCGTTACTATACTTATAAACGTCTGTCTGCGCACTGTCGGCAGTCAACGTGTTAACCCGTTCGCTGCGGATGACCTTTCTTCTGTGCAGAAGGGATATGTTGTTAAATTATGGCGTCATCCGCACATAGTGGGAGAGTGCGTTGACGCCATTAGGCTTTATCCGCAGCGAAAGTGTTCATTGTAAGGCATACGCCATAAACAAAACAATACAATTGTAAAGCGTGGGACGCATGCGCCCCACGCGGCGTGAACGGAAAGTCTTCAAAAAAACGGTCTGGCAGGGAATGTGTTCAACCCTTGAAAACCTAGGAAAGCTCTTGAATTCAAAATACTGGTTCGTTAGTCATTGTGGTAGTGGATTAGCGATGCAGCGAAGCAACTGTTGCTCGTTCGAAAGCGAAAACTATGGAGCTTGGAATGGAGAGTAAAAAAAGCTTTTTGACTTATATGTATACAGCATGTCTGACGGCAAGCGCAACACCACTTCGGCAGTTTTTACCGACGGTGGTCGAATCTTGCATTAGATCCAATGCAATTTTCGACCACCGTCGGTAAAAACTGCTGAAGTGGTGTTGCGCTTGCCGTCAGACATACGGTACAATGTTAGTGTATCAAGCTATCGTTGGTGAAGTCTACAGCGTTTTAGGACCGAGTAGCGAGAGAAAGCTATGCAGAATTACGAATCCTTTTCGTTTTCGGGGTTAAGACTCGCCGAGTAAATATTCCCATAGCCAATTTGGAATGCCTAGATGATGAGCTGAGCCTTATCTTGTAAAAATGTTATACTTTGTTTCCATCTTGGACCCATATAAGTTGCATAAGAATTGTGTATTATAAGGTTGTTCGACCGAGACAATACACGTAAAAATTTTGGACGCTCTGGGTTAGCGTTACGTTCAGTAAAGGTCAGTCAGTAAAAGGTCCGAGTTGAAGCAAAAAGTTTTGGTGAGGTTAATTATTATTTTTTTTTGCTGCATTCATTGATACTTTTTCTACACTATATGTTTAATTTCATTGAAAAATGTCGAGTCATTGATTTAAAAAAATTAAAATAGATGGTCCTATCTAAACACATGTAAATTTAATTATTTTCAAAAATTTATAACCAAAATTTGAGACGGTCAATCGTCGTCGGGTTTCGCTCATTTTGTAGTTAATTTTTTGAACTATCTACCATAAAAATTTTTTAAAAATATGTCGAAGTGACCAGTCACAGGTGAACAACCTTAAGCGATGTCATGGTTGAGCCAAAGTTGGGTATTGCCAGGGAAAGCCTTCGTAAAATTGTTTAGGATGTCCGACTGAATATTAATTAGACCTTAGTTAGGCCACTGATTCCTATCGTAAATAAAAATTGTGCGGCATTTCCTAATTTGGGCCTAGTCGGGTAATTTTTACATGGGGTAGATGTGTCTGCGGTTGTCAACTATCATACGACAGTTTGAAAGGCGTCATTCCGCTGTTCGATGTAATTTGAGGAATTAATCTCTCTTCTCTCTATTATATAAAAAAGTTTTTTGGATGCATCAAAAACCCTCGCGAATCAAACTTAAAAAATTTCGGGGTTATAAAGGTTTTGGAAAGTGGTTAAAGAATTTTGTAATTTTATTGAAATTAATTTGATATTGAATTAGTGAAATCTCTGTATTAGAATTTGTAGAAGTGCATAAGATCCGCTGGGGTATTAGAATGAAAGCTAGTTATATAGTATTCAAATTTGAAGTCTAATATTGGAAAAAATACTTAACAATGATTTCAATGACACTACCGTATTTTCAATTAGAATATTCAAGGAATACTATAAATATTTCTTAAGCGCGTTATTATAACCGTTAAAAGATCGAAAAATATAATATATGTAAGCGACCACTGCAATGCTCTTTATACTGATATGTAGACTATACATGTAAACTTGAAGCGAAGTTGGTAATCAGTTTCCTTCGACTACGTGAAATAATATTCCCATGATATTTTAGGGAAGATTTATAATCGTAGGTATTAGCGAATTTATATAGATAGGTTACCTTAATATGTTGGGGTACTTATACATGTACCACCATATAGTAAATTTGCTAGTTATTTGTATATTGGAGTATTCTTTTATAAATATATATAATTGTTTATACAATTATGTATATTTATACTTTAAATCTATTACACACGCGTCAAATGAGATTACGATTGGTGTGTACATATATGTTTATAGAAAACGAAATATGAAATATCAGTTCAGTCAATCGCGCTAAGGATATAGGGAAGCTGCACCTTGATTAGTGGCGCCATCGGTGGAGATTCTCTGCATATTCTTGGTATAAACAATTCGTGACAGTATTAGGGTATATCAGAGTTTAATAGTGATTTTAAAGTGAATCATGCCTAAATCGGAGCGAAACTGTTGTGTTACTAATTGCAAAAATGCTGAAAATTCTTGCGAAAACAGTAATATTAAGTTTTACTCATTCCCGGGTAAATCCTACGAAATGGGAAGACGACAGCAGTGGATAAAAGCTGCTAACCGAAAAAAGTAAGTAAGTTTAGTAGTCGTTGAGAACAAAATTATCATTGTGGGAAGGCGACAGCAGTGGATAAAAGCTGTTAACCGAAAAAAGTAAGTTTAGGTTAGTAATCCTTGAGAACAAAATTATTATCATTGCAATATTTCAGTGAGGATGGTTCTTTATAGGTTCATTCCAACTAACACGAGAACTGGTTCTGAACTCGACGGAGTGTGCGTAGTCTGATCTAGCCGTCCCAAAAATCAGACTGCGCACACTCCGTCGAGTTCAGAACCAGTTCTCGTGTTCGTTGGAACGAACCCTATGGGTACCAACAAAATATTCAAAAATATGTAGTGCAAATTTTATCGAAGGCCAACGAAGTACCATGCAGTCTCATCCTGCTTATATTCCAACTATATTCTCTGCGACACGGTCCCAAATTTCAACAGAAGCGGAGACGCAGACTATTTCTCGTTTTAAAAGATATATGAAAAGGATCGACCGCACTTCTGAAACTGTTTTCAGCCCTAAAATTACGCAGGTGATACAAGCTGACAATGAAGATGAAGAGGTTGAAAGAATAATCCATCCCGTCAATACAAAAAGTAGTGTTGAAACACAGTGTTGTTTTGACTCTTACGAAACAAATAAAGAATATTTTGTGTTTGAAAGTTCCTTAGATGGAAATAACTTTATAAAGGGGGTAAATTTAATAAGGGGGTAAATTGATAGACATTTGTCTTATAACATGTCTAGTTATAAAAAACAGTTCATGGTGTTCTATTTCCTGAACATTTATCACATGTTTTGCTTCACATAATTTCTCTCCTTTTAACACTTCTGATGGTCTGTTATTATTGAAATAAATTTTTTCAAACCCACAGCGAATAACTTTGTCCATTTTTGGAAACAAATGCACAAAATACTTCAAAAATTACATTACACGAAGAAAACACTGACTTAAAAAAATTTACTGACACGTTTTGTTTATACCAACTATATTCCAGCAGCGATCACTAGGGAGCACTGTTCGCCGGTTCGTGCAGCTTCCCTATTCCTTGCTGTTGATGGAACGGCTTTTTTATATTGGCTAATATTTTTCAGAATTCTATACGGTAAACTAAACCGTATTTCATGCTGCATCACATAACCACGTTTTTAGAGTAAAAACTGACAAATGTTGGAATCCCCTGCTGTACTATTGGGTAGTCTTAATATTCTATCAGCTATACTTATCTAATAGCTAAAAGCGATATAAATATTTCTATTAACCGTTAGTGGCATACTCAACGGGTGATTGATAATCTCGTTTTATACATGCATATGAGTTTTGTTTTACCGTTGAATGAGGATTTGGGAAGAAGCGCAAGGCACAGGTAAAAGTGCGTGACCTATAGGCGGCGAGCGAATTTGCTACCTGCGCAACCATCGGCGACTTTGTACAGTTTCCACGGGAATGAGTTGACTGCGACGTGCCAGCTGTCAATCCTGTTCCATCGCAACAAGCGACGGAATTAGGAGGGTCGATTCGTGCTTCTTGGTAGCATCGACCACAAATAATTCGCCGACTAGAATTAATCGCGTCGTAGGCGAAACGAATATTTCGATAAACATACCTAGGTCGTAAATGTCGCAGTTCCGAACTTTTCTCCGAAGGTAATTTTAGAGCGATTCGTAGCTAGCCGTCTCTCGCAGTGCCTGCTTCAATAGGTACCGTCACAAAAGCGATCCGAGCTGGATTAAGGGGAGGAATGTCGGATGCAGTCGATGGACAATTGGGGAATTTTGATACCTGGTTTATCCAGGAAAGCCATACACTGTTCGCGATCGATGTAGAGATTAGATCTAGATTGGCGCGTTACTTAGGTTGCGATGATAGTGAGCGGTAAGAAATGACATAGAAGTCCCCTTGCGACGGAACACATATTAACACAAACTCAAGTCACTTGATACATTTTGTAAATCGGTCACAATGGCGAAGCGGTAGGTTTTTGCGAATTTAGGCTGTCAATGAGCCCGCAGCCATGCACCTTTCCCGGAAGGATTAATTACTGGACGAGTCCTAATGAACCGCTTTCCACAATACCCATTCTAATAAACACCGCTATCTATCTTCTTCTATCTTCCATATACACGTTTAAATAAAAATGTTATATTCGTTTCTTCAAGGTCTAACGTCGCGGTCTCACAGGGTCATAAACTGGGCGAGAGCACTATATACCTGTATTGTGCATGTGTCACGTCAATGTCGACACGTTGAGACCGCGTCGTAAGATCTCCGAAAGTTCTTTACCGATTGCTTTGAAATTTGGACATAACGTTGCATTCGAACACGCGCGTTTTTCATATATACCTACTCTTTATATACCTACTCCTTAAGGAGGTAAATGAATAAAAATGTATCTTAAATTTCCGAAAGTTATTCACCGATTGCTTTGAAATTTTAATACAACGTTGCATTTGAATACGCACGTTTTTTTAAATATATCTACTATCTATATACCAACTCCCTTAAGGGAGTAAAATAAAGACGAGATTATTTCGTGATTCACGCGGACAAAGTCGCAAGGGGAAAGCTATTGACTACTTACTTCTAAAGTAACTGAATATGGATTAAGAGTTACTGATGTCTGGCGAATCACACGGTTTTCTATCACAGAAATTTGGGTTATACCACATTTGTGTGTGTGTGCGCTTACTCGCATTTAAAACATGTTTAGAAAAGACTAATTTTAGGCCATTTTTATACGAAGCATCATTATGATGCATAAATTTTACAGCCTGAAAGCTGAAATAAATTATAGTATCCATTGCCAGCAAGTTGACATTGACACATCAGGTCCTACGGTCACTTAACTACAAGGCCGGGTGTCCACCGGATCGGGCCGACCACAATTGGGCCGATCGCTGGACACTTGGATGTATATATATATATATATATATATATATATATATATATATATATATATATATATACAGATTGGGTATATATAGATATACAGATTGGGTATATATAGATATACTCAAGTGCTCAGCGATCGGCTCAGCGATTCTGGTCGGCTCGACCCGGTGGACACCCGACCTAAGTGACTCTGGTCAGTTCCCGTAATAAATGTTTCGGTTCGCCTAGGAGAGGCGCTGCTAAACAATATTCGCTCGCCGCCTATTGCTGTCGTATCATCCGTCTTTCTCGGCGCGCTGCCCGCACCCCGCTTACCCACAAACTAAATTACTGAATAGTGCCCCCACCAAGAAATTACGGTAGTACGCCCAAATTTCTGCACGGCATCCCACGAATTTGCAAGTGCATGCAGGGTTTCCGTAAGTGCTGCTACTTCGGAAGAACGAAAAATTTGTTCCGTTCCATTAAATAAAAATTTTTTTACCGAAACGTTTACCTTTCTTTATTTTTTGAAGATATGAAAAAGTACAATTACCTTTGAAATAGAAAAATTACAATTGAGGCAATAGTTGACTTGAAAAAAAAAATCTAAATAGTTTAAAATCGTTTTTATAACTAAGACTACTTATAGTTAATATTTTAATTTAAAAAGGTTACTTACATAAACAGTTATAAGTACAATGTACGTACATATCGTGAGCTTAAATGAAAATAAATAAATTAATGAAATTAATTAGTTAATTATATAAATTAAAAGTTGTTACTTCAATTAAAATTAATGTTCTCATAAATTACAAATTACTTATTAAATTAAAATTAACTTTTCCATAAATTAACAATTATTTCTTAAATTAAAATTAATTTTCTCATAAATTAATAATTAATAATTTTCACTGCCGGCGTAGTTTTTTGGAAAACGTCCGAGGCCGACCATGCACCATTTAGTCCAGTCGTCAGGTATTTTGAGGTCGAAAAAATTCCTACAAAAGGTTTTATTGGCTGAATCTGTTCATTGAGAGGTCAATATGTAGAAATAGAAAAATAATACTCGAACTCGTCCCGGAACCGATTGTTTAAACAAGTGAAATGGACGCTTTTTAGGTTTTTTATGAATAACTCGAAAAATATCAATTTTAGAATAAAAATAGTTATTATCAAATTTATTCCTTGATAAATTTTCTACAAAAACGTTTCTACACTTTTTTACATCCGACCATTAGTTTACGAGATACGGCTCTCGAATCGCATGAAATTTTGTGGGGCTTCCGTATTTTTAACCCTTATGTCAATAACCGGATTTACCAACGTTGTTCTATAACCGGGGTACAGTTGTACCCGCATAGTAAAATCGTGTATTAAAGGCTCTCTAATACACGATGCTTGGTCCCGTTAGTTTATATTTGGAATCCGTAATACAATAGAAAAATGAGGGTCCATTCGCAGGTGTATTAGGGTACAAGATATTATCCCTTTGGATTTTGGCTATATTAGGAAAATATTTTACAGGTACTTTAAAATTGTTTTATACACAAAGAAACGTATACAAATAATAAAATATCAATGCTATGCTGAGACTAACTAAAGTAAGTTAAGATTTGGCTAAGAACGCAAGCCGAGCCTGGTCCACGAGAGTATTTCAGATAAGAATATCTTATTGCACATGGTAAATAAACAGATCGAATTACAAAGTCGATCGACACTGTCGACCAAACGGTCGTAAAACGCGTCCTCACTGAGTCGACACTGTCGATCGACACTCGTCGGCTTAAGATCCTGCTCTTCAGTGTCCTTTCAGTTTCCCGAGTGTAAAGGTGTATACGCGAAAGAAAAAGTATTTTTCTATCTCCTGTGCTTCGTACAATGAGCGTTTGTTTAGAATAAACTGTTTTTTTCTTGTTGCGTGTATACTATGGAAAAGTTATCACCAAAAGAATTTGAAAAGTTAAATGATGAAGAAAAGGAAAATTATTTGAATCAGTTGCTAGGGCCGTTTGAATTAGAAGAATCTTATGCGTCTGATAGCGATGACGAGGAGTGGTTTCCAGAAGCAGAAAAAGAGGATTCTGAGATTTCGGATACATATACAACCGATGAAAGTGAACAAGGGGGGGAAAGTCGCAGCGGCAACGAGGGACAAGGGACAAGTGAACAAGGGCAGAGAGACATTGAAGCAGATTCTAGTGATGATGAGAATAGAGACAGTGATACGGAGATGGGTGATGATGACACGTCTCAAGCGAGAGATGAAACTCTACCTGCAGTGATCGCCAGCAGTACAAGTTTTGTGGGAAAAGATAAAACTGTTTGGACTCGAACACCAGTAAGTCAGCACCAAGTGGCTGTTCATAATATAGTACGGCAAAGAAGTGGCCCGCATCGATGTACAGAAAATTTATCAATACTGAATACATTTAAGAAAATATTAAGTACTGAAATCGTTGAAATTATCGTTCGTTGTACCAATCGGAAAGCAAAAGAAGTATATCGAAAATACAACGAGAAGAATCCTACAAGCACGCAGAGAGTATGGAAAGATTTGACGTTGAGCGAGTTTTACGCATTTGTAGGAATTTTAATCATGGCCGGTGCTAATAATTCCAATACAGACCATACCACCGAAATGTGGAAAACGACTTCAAATCCTGTTGTATCGAGCGACGATGGGTATAAATCGTTTTTGGAATATCCTTCGATTTATTCGATTTGATAATACTACTACTCGCGCTGAACGCTTGAAGACTGATAAGGCAGCTGCTATTCGCGATATTTGGACCATATTTAACACCAATTTATCTGCCATGTACAGGCCAACTGAAAGTCTAACCGTTGACGAACAGCTTTTAGCGTTTCGTGGCAGAACGAAATTCACACAGTATATCCCATCTAAACCGGCCAAATACGGAATTAAGATTTGGTGGATATGCGATGTTGCAAACTCCTATCCATTGACTGGCCGAATTTATACAGGAAAAACTACAAATAAACGAGAAGTCAATCAAGGTGAAAGAGTCGTTAAAGAATTGGTTGTACCTTACAAAGGATCGGATCGAAATATATCAATGGACAATTTTTTTACGACTCTGCCACTTGCAAAGTTTCTGCTTACGTGGAATCTAACTATAGTCGGAACTTTGAAAAAAAAAAGGCTTATATTCCACAAGAAATGGCTGCTTCAAAAAATCGGGAAGAATTTTCAACTCTATTTGGTTTTCATGAAAAAGTGACTTTGTGTTCGTATGTGCCAAGAAAGGGAAAAGCAGTCATTTTACTATCTACTATGCATTCTGACACTGCAGTCTCCAACGATTTTATGAAGAAACCAGAAATTATTCAATATTACAACAAAAATAAAATTGGCGTTGATACTATGGACCAGATGTTAGGAAGATACACTACACACAGGAGGACTAATCGATGGCCGCTTGCACTGTTTTATAATATTATTGATATCGCATCTCTTGCTGCGTATATTATTTACTATGAAAATAACAAAATGATCAAAAAGAAGACAAATGAACGTAGATTATTTCTACGACAGTTAAGTTTACACCTGTGCATGCAGATTATCGAAGACAGGTCGCAAAATGTACAAGCAATGAGGCATTTTAGCACTAAAATTGCCATTGAAAGTGTTCTCGGCAATCCCGTGAGTGGAGTGGCAGGCGCATCTACATCAGCTTCACCTAGACCTCAAGGACCAAAACCAGTTATCGGATCATGCCATCTGTGCTACAAAGCAGTAATAAAAAAGCGAAGAAAGACGAGAAAATCGTGCGTAAACTGCGAAAGACCTGTCTGCGATGAACATTCAAGAACGTTCTCAAAATGCAATGAATGCTTATAATTTTCATGTTTTTCTTGATTTTTAATAAATAATTATTACCTTTTATACTCAAAGAAGATTATTTATTATTTATTTTATAGTGTTTAATTCTCTTGCATATAATTTGTGTTGTTCTTGTACAAATTTCCACTATAAACGTCACTCATGTATAATGGGTACAGTTGTACCCTGGTTATTGAAATCCGATATGTGAACTTCCATGCAGTTTTAAAATTAATTAAAGTTTCAAATTTTAATTTGTAAAAGCATAAATGGATAGTAAATAACCTAAATAGCGATGATCTAGCCGTTGAAAACATTTTTTTGATTATAACATACAAATTTGTAAGCAAACAGGGCCAAGTGGGTACAGCTGTACCCGGTTATTGACATAAGGGTTAAGTAATATACACATTCAGGTTTTATCAACGTCCATATGAAGCAGTAAAATTTATTATAATATAAAACAAGGCAGAACTTGTTGATTTTCAATTAAAAATTAATCTGAAGCAAAAAATTTGGAAACATGAAGAATACTTTTTTTGTTAAAAATATATTTAAATCGGTAAAATAAATTTGTTGTTACATATTTCAATTTTTTTTCTTTTGGGAGCTGGTGAACGAAGGTTTTAATCGGAACCACTCTCATCTGTACTTTCTTCTTCTTCTTCTATTTCCACGGAAAGGAATTATTCAACATCGATGTCTATCAACTCATCGATTTCTTCTTCAATGTCAATATTGTTATCAGTATTAGAGCAGCTTTTCCCTTGGCAATTTAGACAGATCACGAAACACTGCAGCCCAACTTTGCGGCAGCTACAGTTGCCTGTGTACAGCCTTTAAAACATTTACAGCAAATGGTTTGTAACAATTCTTCTGGGGCAGCAGGAGAAGTGGTGGTACAGGGTAGTAAGCCATTCACTGTTTGTCTCCAACCCCAATCGGTTGGATTCAAATGATTACCACTCCAGCTTTGGATTTGGTGATATACCCGGAGAGCATGTAGCCTTGTAGCATCTCGAGTTGGAGGTAAAGATGCCAAATTAAATGAATTTTTGGTGGAAGCTTTTGCGAAACACTAAAACCGAAATTGATCCAAATACATTAGAGTGTTTTTTAGCTCTATATAAAGCCAAAATTAATTTTTGAGCTGCAAAATCGCGGTGATCGGGATGAGAGTGTGTATAAAGAAATTGTGAGATAATTTTCTGCAGATCATTATCATTTTCTAATAACTTGTTTTATTTTGCCCATTCGAAAAAAAGCTGAAGTTGTGTCACAACCACTGAAAGCGTAGAGGAACAGAAGGAACTTGCGAATTGATGGAAATTGAAAACTTTCAGTTGTATATAATTTCTCTTAAGCTGTTCCTTTACTCGGTTTTAAGAAGTAGATATTTTCGTGAACAGGGTCAAGCTCTGTCATAAGAACTAATAAATTGATGCCTTCACCAACAATTACCACAGCTTCGTAATTTTGTGCTATTTCTTTAGCAGAAGTAACTATCAAAGTATCTGCATCTTCGTATGCTTGTTTGGTAGTAAAACCCACACTGCCGAGTTTATCATTCAATGCTGTAATGAGTCTGCTTTTATTAGTGTCATTACTCAAAAATTTATCTTGTGAAACCGTCACTTTCATTGTTAAATCAAATATAAGATCCACCGAGGTTTGTTTCTGCGGCCTTCTCAATCGTTCAGCGTATTTCGGGCTTTTCATATGGGCATCATGTGGGTATCCATCGAAGACAATATTATGCTGTGAGGTTGAAAATGCCCTTGCATGTATTGCACATACATATTCGTGATTTCTTCAAAAGTTTCATTCTGTTGCCATAGTACCCGATGAAGAAGGTATCCACCATCCACAACATGTATCGTTTTATTAACTGGTAATTGAGTATTGGATGGTGTGCAATATTCGTATAAAGTAGACTCTTCTTTGTTTTGCGCATACCTAATTCATCAAATAATGATAAAGAATACGGTGCCAATTCATAGTCAAAGGAATTTTTTAATTGCTTATTTGACTTTTTCGTCAGCGAAATCCGTTGGAATAATAACAGAGGGTTTACTGACACAGTCTCATTATTAACTATAATTGACGTTTTCATCGTAGAAAGTGGTTTCACCCTAGCGTTTCTGGCTAGTTTGACACTTCCAAAATTTTTTCCAACAATTGTCTGCATCAGTGCTGTTTCGACTTCGAGGGAATTATGACAATTTTATTGATACTACCATCGCCTCTTATGCCAGTGCTCAATGATACGATGTGTGGAGAAAAATTTAAAACCATATACCTAATAATATATGTAGCATTGAGCGTCGGATATTGCAGTGCTACCGTGACTACTCGCATCTCGGGGCTGTATCATAAACTATAGTTCGTACGTAAAAAAATGTACAGACTTTTTTGTAGAAAATTTATAAAGGAGCAAAATTGATAATAACTATTTTTATTCTAAAATTTATATTTTTCTAGTTATTCATAAAAAACCTAAAAAACGTCCATTTGCACAAACGAGTGCAATTGATTATGAAAACATAATGAATCGATAATTAGCAAAGTTGAGAGTGAAAAGGGTACGTGAATGCAATTTTAAGAAAAGCGCTCCAGTTTACTTAAGCGTAACTCTGAAATTATTTGTTTGAGAAAGCGATTTTATCAAAACCTATTACCTGATTTTATATTGAATTTATTCTATGATTTTGTCGCTTACTGTATATGTGTGCTGTATGTAAAACAAACTTTTCCACTTACCGTCATTGTAAGAAATGGGCACAGCTGTTTTTGTTAACAATTTCCATTTCTTGTTTCTAATTATATCCCCAGGTAAAAAAGGATTTTCGCATATTAATTTACAAGTTAACTTTTCAGGATCCTCTGAAGCAACTCTAATATTTCCGCAATTTCGCCGCCAGTCTTTGGTTCTTGCGGTATCTTTTACAGGAAATTTGAAAAAGGTTAAGTGCTTATTGACTCTATTATTATTTAGACAATGCACATAAACACATTGGTGCCCGGAACTCATATTGTTTTGATCAAAACACCAACATATCTCTTCGTCTACACGCTTGTCACTTTTATACACTGAATTCACGTGTACGGTCGGCGCCGACGGTAGTTCAAACACCACGAGGTTTCCCACCATACTGACGATCTCGGAGCCATCGAACAGTCAGCGCTATCTATATTTCGGAGCCACTTTTGGCTACGAACCTTTCGGTATACCTGCGCTTCTTCCCAAATCTTCATTCAACGGTTCTACCATGTAAGAGAATCTATCTATCGTACTGATTTTGAAGCTTCTTGACATTTAACTTCGCAATTATCTCTCATTACGCCTAATTGAAGAGATACGGGATGCAGTCCATATAAAAATAATGTTCGAGGACGTATTTTATAGTTCTATTAATATATGCAATTATTTGTTAATTTCCGCTATACTATACATTGCTAATTCGAGTGATATTCCTTTTACTATATACTTATACACCCTTATGAAAAAATACTACTGCTCCAAATACATGGGAAAAATTACAGCCAACTACTACCAAAAAATTACAACAATCTTGTGTGGTATTTTTAAATCACAGTCCCCCCCCCCCCCCCCCCTATAATCCTGGCAGATAATACTGCCATGTATTACTGGCAGAACTACTACCATATTGCTACTATCAAACTACTGCTAAAATATTGTCAATTCCCATTTGAATTAATTGAGGAATTTATAAGAATTAATAAACAACCCAGATAGCACAAAGACGTCCATGAGTTGTCTTTCTGACGTCTTCAAATCCCTAAAGACGTCTCATTCAAATGTCGTAAAGACGTCTTGGAGACAGGTTATGTCCATTGAAATTGCGTCTTTAAGACATTCTATTAAGACGTCTTCCGGACGACTTACGGGAGACGTCTTTAGAATGTCTGGGATATGTCCATTTTGAGACATTTGTATAAAAGTAATTGTTAGGCTGGATTCTCACAGGCAGCAAGTTACTACGGCAGTAGCTCACATATAGCTCACCTGCATATGCTCAATTAATATATACATAAAGTATTACGCGGTGTAGTAATGATTCGTAAATGAGCTGAAGGTGAGCTACTGCCGCAGTAACATTGCTGCCTGTGAAAATAGTCAGCCTTATTTAAATTCAAAATATAAACATAAAGACCTCATATTTATTAAAAAAAAAATTACATCTGTAGCTCTAAATGCACATCATTTCATAAGCATGATATTGTTTTAAAAGAGGAAGAGAGAGCGAATTAAGGGTTTTTATTTATTTATTGTTTATCCTCTTCGCTATGTGGGCTCGTAGCCTATCTCCCGCATGTCTTAGCCAATCCTGACAACAATGTTGAAGTTTGGCAATCGTGATGGAGGAGTCGTTTGATGAGTACAAGACTGTTTCTAAAAAAAAGACGCAGAAAGCTTAATTAATTCCATACTCCCGGCATCACGGATTAACATCTATGATGAACATCAATGAACATTTAATTCTCATACTCTCATTAGCTACGGCGGCATGAGAATTGATTATTTATTAGTTAGTACATTTACAAATGATATTTTAAAAAGTCACTAGCGACAAAATCCATGACACCAAGAGTACATACAGTATGTCTTACGAAAAACCGAGCAGGGGCATTCTAGACTTTTTTCCTGAATTTGACACTGTAATGACAATTAAAGCCGAACAGGTGCTGTAAGTATAAGAAACAATAAGGGTGACATACCTATAGCAATGCTAGACGTTAAAGTATCTTTGAAGGGAATGGTACTTTTTTGTCCTGTCCACGATAATTGCCGTGCTACTTCATTTGTTAGTATGTGGCAAAGAATGTTGCGTAAAAATTTATCTCCCGTTGGACCTCCAATGATACGAATCGCGTTCTTCTGTACATTCATGCAAGATATACAGAAACCCATGCAAGGATTATTCGGTGTATTTCTCACGCCGTTTTACATAGCAAACGCGTGAATAGGAGCGAGAATGCCAATGATGAATGCACAACAGCTTCTTTGTCACATACTCGAACTGAAGCAGTCGAGAGGAAGAGAGGCTTTTATGCATTCACCGATGTGTTCTCGCTCGTACTTATACGTTTGCTATGTACAACAGTATGAGGAATACACTGTAGATATAATCAGCTGCGATGTAGAATATTTGTGAAGGGGAGAAGTATTTTGCAGAATCACAACACCACGGTATTTTAAAACTGAATAAAGAAGCGATATAATTATGCAGCAATAAACTCAACAAAGAAAGTGGTAATAGTAAACTTTAAAGAATTAGTTATAATAATAAGATAACAAACTAAACTATACTTACAAATTGGTGTCGAACTTCTTTGTTTTGCTGTAAATTCTTCTCAAATTCCTGTAGCTCCGACAGTTGAGATAAAGGAAATGGTGGGAGTAACGATGTGTTAGCCAAAGTCCCATTATTTCCGACACGTCCTTCCAGTAAGTTGATAATATGATTCAGCTTTCTGAATAAGGTTTTTCTGCAAATGTCTATAAATAATCGTTATAATTAATGAGAGGCAACCATAGGAATTTAATATATGCATATTATTAATGTCTCTATTATTGATAAATATACTAATTCAAATCTGCAGTAACATCATTGTGTACACCGTGTGATTACGAGAGGAAGCTAATCATAGGAGGATGCATTTGCGTTTGTTGTGTGGAACTCTAAGTTGTATACTATTGGCCAAAGACCAAAGAGCGTCATTTGATTTCTCTGTTGATGTGCAGTACTTAGCAAACGTTTCAAGAGAAGATCCGTAATGTTTAATTCAGCCGATCAGACTTTATCAGACACTAGAGATATTTTTCTAAAACATTTGCCGAATACTGGCTGGTAAGTCGTCACAGCCAATCGTATGGTACATTCGAGCCTTTGATCAACTTCCTCATAATCACACGGTATAACTATTCATACTCACCACAACAATTGTTATGAGCCGCAGTTGAAGCTTCAACTCTATTGCCATTCCCATCGTCCTTCGAAGGGATCAGTGTTCTTGAGGTGTTCATGTTTGAACGAGTTACGTCGTTTGTTTCTTCATTATTCTTCTCGGAAGTAAGGGCGTTGTATTCGGAAGGTTTGTGTGAAAAATCCAGGTATTCAAGTATCATTGCGTCATCATTATTCGGTGTCCCCTGATTTTGTTGATAGCACTGTATGTTTGCCTCAATATATTGAAGTGCAACTACAGAATTAGATATTCAGAATGCAACTATTTTCGGGGTAAATATTGGACGAATTTTGGGAGCAGTATAATTAGTAATTACCGTTCTCGTTTCTCTCTTCAGGGTCGCTGTTACTGTCACCGTAAATCTTTAAATGTTTCGAGCGTTTCTCTTTCCTATCGTTTATAGAATGGTCATCTAATAGAAATACAATATAATAAGACTAATAGTCTACTTGGAAGATACAATAATTACTCGTATACATGAATAAGTATACCTGATTCGCTATCGCTGAATGGTGCGGGCTTTTTGATAAGACGTTTGTTTCTTGATTTCTTTTGTTCTAAACAATTCTGGGCATCCTCTGATGTACTCAGATCGGCAGCTACGCGCTCCACTTCTTTCGCTTTTGCGAGAGTATCTGAAAAATGGGAAATGTATGTACTATCAAATAGGGAGTAGTAATAGGGACTAAATAACGGTGTTTTAATAGACATACCATATGGACCGAACACTTTTTTGTACGTCGCTTTATCCCATGTCTCGTCTGGCTGCAATTTCAAAAATTTTGCAGTTCCAACTTTCATTCTTTTTGGAGGCCACATAAATGTTTGGGTATCTATATCAATCCACTGCTCAGGTATGGCAGTACAAAAATTGTCATACAAGATAACGTAAAACATCTGTAACAAAAGAGAAGGGGTAAACCGAAATTGTGACAGTTCTAAATAATTTTTTCTTTTTGGCATTGCTCTCTGTGAATTATTAATTCTATTTATTTATAATACTATCACTAATGCTTCATTAGAATTGCTAACATTATACCTTTAAAATATCTGTCTTCAATGTATGTCGCCAATATATATGAGACGACTCCGCACCAGTTTCTTCAAGTCGAGTGCCAATATAGATGAGAAAACTCCGCAAGAGTCTTTTCCGGTCGAGTTCCTTTCCACTGACTAAATATTTAGTAGATAAGCTATAATTTTCCAGAAAACACAATAAACATAGCCGTTATAAATAATGCTTATATAAGGCAGTTATACCTAACGGGTATTAGTTTATTTGTACGTTTATGTATATTCGCTACACTTTCCTAAAGCGTAAGTTCGGATTAGATTAGAAGATTGTACTGATAAATTTCAGAAAAGTGTAGCACGCAAAAAAGACAAGCAAAAAGTGTATATTTTAACCTACAAATGTAATATATGATATGTTGCATTTGTACGTTATTATCAATCTGTAGTATACAAATTATATAACTACAATTGGTTGTGAAAGTTATGCAGTTACTGGATTATTATTACTTACCATTATTTACGCAAATTACGGATAAAATCTGGATCGTACGAATGATGCATGGACATATGTGCGACGAAATGGCGGCCTTCCTTTGCTCGTCTTTTCTTCTCCCGATCGAATTTACACTTCGTCTTCGCAAAGACATCCTTAAGACGATTACATGAAGACGTCTTTAAAAAGACATCTCTTAGACGACTCTTTCAAGACGTCAGTAACACGACTACTTGAAAACGTCTTTAAGACGTCTGCTTGAAGAGGTCTTCAAAAAGACGTCTTCTAGACGCAATTTTGACATTTGTGCTATCTGGGAATATACTTAGCTTTTATAAAGGTACACAGAACAATACACATTTATGTACTATATTTATACCCATGTATAATATTTAAGGTATTTCTATGGTTTTGCGTTTTTCTTACGAATCTCATGAAATTTTACCAATCAAAAGACTTAAATATTACCCATCGATTCCCAAATTTTCAAAACGCTGAGCCATGTAGTTTTAAAAAAAATTTTAATTCAAAATAGCATTTTCTAAACTGACTTTCAATGGCTAACATGTAGAAGGACGGTATCCCAGTAACGTTTTGAGTTATAACTACAGAACCAATTTTACAATGTTTAATAAAAACTAACGGTGAATGAAATGATATTGTAGGATTATTTTCACAAAAACTGGAAGTGCTGAGCCATATAGTTTCAGAGAAATTATAATTTAAAAACTGAGATTTTTCTTGAAACTGCAAAATGGTGGGAACGAGTAACGATTATGTGGCAACAGTGTAAACGTTTAGCAGCATTTGCCTTGCACATAGCCGCCACTGCTTTCAATTTCTTTTCAAGAGTTTTTTTTCCTAATAAATCGCCCTTTCTCTCGCACGCGTCCGGATATTTTTTAAACAAATATTAAACAAAAATGATACGTAAAAATTCAACTGCCTCTACAATGAGCTTAGTCGGTGGCGAGTGAACGAACTACTGGCGCCACTGTTCTGTTACTTTTGAATATGGCGGCCCAATGAGCTTGGCCGGTGGCGAGTGAATGAACTACTGGCGCTACTGCGTTTTGTAATAATCGTTACTTCATTGGCCATTTGAGTTTGCCTAGGTAACCTAGAGCAGTGCTGCCCTCTGCTCCGAGCTTTACCCGGCCAAGCTCATTACTTCTTCTTCTTCTTCTTCTGTATTATGGCATCGACTAGTACATAGTCATACAGCCACTGTGGCGTTAGTGAGCGGGGGTCGCGAGCGCGCAGAGGTCGCCATCTGTTAGGCGGGTGTGGGACCTTAGGGGTTCCCACAGAACGCGATGGAAACGAACGTAAGGGAGAGAAGACGGTAGTTAATAAACCTAATAAGAGTTTACTTTATTAACTATCGGCGTGGCTAAGCTAATGCGAAACGACAAGAGAGTTGTGTCTGAGCGTCCGTCCGGGACGCGGGGCGATGGAGGAGCGAAGTGTGCCCAGACGTCCGTCGCGGTCGAGAGTTGTAGTCCAAGAGCCAGAGCCAAAAAAGGTCTCTGAATTTAATAAGCCCAGTTTTTTTATAGTTTATTACAGTGGTTGTGTAGACAAACATACTGCGGTCAGTCAAGCGAAAGCTGGGGCATATGTCTCAGGGACGCTATCAAAGTTGTCGTTCCTGCCGGGGTAATAATTTGAATTTAAGAAGGTTGAAAATCGGTATACAACTTGTATATTGCATATAAATAAAGGTTACGAAGTCAGTCAGCTGAATGTGGGGGCGGAGCTGGTCAGTCAGCAAAAAAAGAAATGTTAATTTCGCGTGCGCTCGGCGTTGCAGGCGATTTCAAATCAGAGTATAGAAAAGAGCGCAGGTATACTCGTAGGGGGGGGTAAGAGACAATAGCTCGGGGTCTGTTCCGTCGCACCGAGCGTACATAGGTCGTAAATATCACGGACAATTCGTTAACAGCCATCTCCCGCAGTGCCCGCTTTGACCGGTACCGTCATAAAAGTGATCCGAGCCGGCTAAAGGAGAGGAGTTTCCGATGCCGCCGATGAACAATTGGGGAATTTTGATACTTAGTTTTTCCATTTCGCCAGCGTCATCGACATCCTTCCCCTGGCCGATCAGGGTGCGTCGCGTCGCGTCACGTTAGCCCACGCTATCCCTTCCATTGGGCTACGATGCGAATATATAAATCGGGGCTAAAAGCGTGTCCTTCAATGTACTATCAACCATCAAGTGTCGTGTCTCAATTCGTGTTGTATTGAACAATGGTTAAACCATAGTGAGTGACGCATGTGTTTCGTTTCAAAATGAACAAAATTTGTGTATTCTGCCTCAAGAAGCATCAGCTATTAATATAATTTACAGAGAAGACTTTAACAAATTGTAAAGCAATTTTACGAATTCGTGCAAAATATAATTTAACGTATGACAATATATCTTTGCCGTCGAATCCAGGACAAATTGAGTGCTACCATGTAGTTTGCTACAGAAAGTTTACGGCTTTAAGTAGAAAGTATAGACAAGAGTTAAGGTAAGATACAATTCAATATAAACATTTTGTGCATGCTCAAAATAGTTTATTTCGTACTTATTATCGATATGACTTGAACACCTATTGAAGTAAGAAGTTGCGTTGTTGACGTTTAAGCGAAATCAACGAATTTGATGATTCGGAGGCAGAATTTGATAATGAATGAGTTATTAAAATATTATTTGTAATGTCTATTCTGTGCATATATAATACATTTTCAATATTATTATATTATAATTAATTAATAGCCTATTGAATCTAGTTCGTTAAATAATAATTTATATATTCGTATCGTAGCCCAATGGAGGGGATAGCGTGGGCTAACGTGACGCGACGCGCCCTGATCGGCCAGAGGAGGGATGTTGATGACGCTGGCGAAATGGAAAAACTAAGTATCAAAATTCCCCAATTGTTCATCGGCGGCATCGGACACTCCTCTCCTTTAGCCGGCTCGGATCACTTTTATGACGGTACCGGTCAAAGCGGGCACTGCGGGAGATGGCTGTTAACGAATTGTCCGTGATATTTACGACCTATGTACGCTCGGTGCGACGGAACAGACCCCGAGCTATTGTCTCTTACCCCCCCTACGAGTATACCTGCGCTCTTTTCTATACTCTGATTTGAAATCGCCTGCAACGCCGAACGCGCGCGAAATTAACATTTCTTTTTTTGCTGACTGACCAGCTCCGCCCCCACATTCAGCTGACTGACTTCGTAACCTTTATTTATATGCAATATACAAGTTGTATACCGATTTTCAACCTTCTTAAATTCAAATTATTACCCCGGCAGGAACGACAACTTTGGTAGCGTCCCTGAGACATATGCCCCAGCTTTCGCTTGACTGACCGCAGTATGTTTGTCTACACAACCACTGTAATAAACTATAAAAAAACTGGGCTTATTAAATTCAGAGACCTTTTTTGGCTCTGGCTCTCCGACTATTGGTAGACGAGAGAGAGCTGTGGTTCCTCCGCGGCGCGTCCAGCCTTCGTCACCCGAAGCGTGACTACGACTTGGCCGCTAGGGGCATGGTGATCGCTGCGTCGTCACCACCGTCCAGAGACTGCGCCTTGCGTGGCGTCGCTGGAGTCGAGTGCCTCCATGCGAACGCGCCTTGTAGTCCGCTACACGGGCGATAGAAGCTCAAATCTTGAGGTTAGTACTATTAATAAAGGTTATGAGGTTTGTTCTGGCTGCCTACACTTTCTACACTTTAGTGTAGCGAGTGTAAACTGAGTGTAGCCGAGTATAACGCACTTTTTGGGAGTGGGGGAAAAGTGTACACCTGGCAACCAGAACGGCATAGTGTAATCGAGTTATTCTGTGGATGAAATAAAAATAATATCTGTGTCATATAGAATTGTGAAATGGATCGAGAAGCACAAATTGCTAATATTTTACCGATAGTCTTTGATTCCTCAGATAGTGAGGAGACCTGAGGTTATGTTCATCGAAGATAACGCTAAGTAATATAATAATTAATATAAATAACTTCTAATTATTGGTTATTGAATAGAACATTTTAGTTCAGCACAAAACCAATAT
The DNA here is from genome assembly GCA_963678675.1 of Xiphydria camelus. NCBI lineage: Eukaryota > Metazoa > Arthropoda > Insecta > Hymenoptera > Xiphydriidae > Xiphydria > Xiphydria camelus. The sequence goes on along the minus strand of OY783192.1, from coordinate 13,197,543 downwards.
CCTAACCTAACCTAAATTCGTATTGTTTTCAGACGCCAATATTGTACGTGCATTTAATCCCGTTATTGATGGAATTCAGATAATAAATCATGTAACAATTGTAAATTATATTGAACATGTAGTGAGGAACTACATAGAAAGTGATTTTATCATGCACTTTCGCCTGTCCCGAGCTTTAAGTTATGATTTGATTGGCCGCTTTGCCGTGTCCCCAATATTTTTATCATTACAAGGTATTTTATATTTAATTATTATCCTAAGATTATGTATCTATTTTTTCTTCCTATAATTATGCTTTTTCAATGTTATTTTAACAGAGCATGCAGGATTGTTACCTATAACACCAGAGAAGCATATCTTATGTTATTTGTGGTTTGTCGGACACGGATGTGCCAGCTATCGAGATGTTGCTGACAGGTTTGACATCAGCTTAAGATCTTTGCATAAAGTGATATCAAGAGTCACAGAATTCTTACTGCAAATGGCTCCAAACATTATAAAGTTTCCTACATTGGAAGAAAAAGAAATTACTAAGCAACACTATCTTCAAGAGAAGAGATTTCCTGGTATAATAGGTAAATTAAAATGCATTTACTCATCCTGATTTACCTCATCCTCGTCAAGCACACACATTGTATGTAAAAGATCTTTTCAATAACTAATAATAATCTGCAGGTTCCATAGACGGATCTCATATTAGAATCGATAAAACATTGTTTGACAAAGATTCTTATAACAATCGAAAACAATTTTTTTCAATTCAGTTACAAGGTGTGGTCGATCACAAACAAAAATTTATAGACGTGTTCGTCGATTACCCAGGCTCTGTTCACGATGCCAGGGTCTTTCGAGAGTCGCCTTTGTACAATAGCTTGGATGAACTTTGTCGTGGTACGTATTTCTACATTGAAATAATATATAAAATGTTATTTGGTGTATGTATCTTCAGTTTATCAAAGAAACAGCGGAACACACTTCTACTGTTTCAAGTCTTGAATGTTTCACGAGTAATATTCATTTACAGAAGGAGAATACTTATTGGTAGACAGTGCTTATCCCTGTTTGAAAAAGCTGATGGTTCCATACAGAGACAACGGGCATTTAACGCGAGCTCAAACCAATTTTGATGTAAGATTGAGCTCTTGTCGCGTTATTGTCGAAAATGCATTTGGCAACCTAAAACAACGATTTCGACAATTATACCATTTGAAACTGAGAAATGTTTGAACCACCACTGTGTGAAGATGTTCCAGATCCTGAGGGTGGAAACATACAAATTGCTGATAATGACGTAATTCCTGAGGACAACCAACGGGGACGAGAATTGCGAGATGAAATATGTCGCCATCTTGTCGCCACTATATATATATAATATGTCAAGAGACGATACCTTCCGGTAGTTAGGGTATTCAGCCGCGTCGCGTATAGCGTTCTCGGACACGATCAGGGCGTACATAGGCTTAGGTTTCGATGTAGGCTCAGACCAATAGTCGGGCTCAGTTGGAGAGTGAATGATAGTAACTCCGAGACGAATGATAATAGTCTTGTTTGGTGAACAATAGTAGCCACAGGCGAATAATAGTACCCTTAAATACAACTGAAAGAACTGGAGGAACTCGAAGACGAACGATAGTAGTCGACGAAAAAGAGTGAATGATAGTAACTCTGAGAGGAATGATAGTAGTCTCGTTTGGCGAATGATAGTAGCCACAGACGAATGATAGTACCCTCTGGAGTACAACCGGTAGGACTTTTCGGGCAATGGAGGTGACGATACTTAAGGATTATCGAGGTCGCCAGCAGCTCTACCCCGAAGCAGAATAGAAGATAAAGGTTTAAGGGAATGTCAAGGATGACATGGTCGTCAGTCTGGCCGAATGTGAGGAATGTTTCTTGACGGGGTCGATGGGAATGCCGTCACCATATTCCTGACACCCCTCGCTCAAGGATGTTTATATTATGGCGATAGTGTTGGGTCGAGAGGGAGACTAGGTACTTCCGGCCCTGGATGACGCTGTGCGGGGAAACATTCGAGTTTTAGCAGTTGCAACGAAAGTATCTCGTGTATATTCGAAGTGTATAAGTCAAATAAAGTATTCTTTGAGCAAAGTTTCTTGCAATATCTTCCTTTTTCTGGTTACCCTTTTCAAGATAATGGAGACAAAGAAGGGAATGTTGGTGAAAGACGATACGGGCAATATTGTCATTAACGACAACAGAGAAATGACTTGCATTTGTGAAGGTATTTCAATGATTATTTTTCACTCTTTGTCGCCTAGCTCTTAGCACAATTGTCTCTAATAATGAATAATTTTTTTTTGCAGATGGCCTACTGTTTACTGGGTGACACACGGGAAACGGACGTTTTTGAGATAAACGGTACTGAGCCGTTAGTCCAGGTGGGGGGACGGGAGAGGGGTCATTAGCGTTGGGGTGGCCTACCATTTCAGTTGCAATGGAGCAGTGGACGTTGAAGCATCGCGTTTTTGCGTACGATACGTTTGTTCAAAATGGTGAGTTAGTTACCGCTACACGGCGGATCTTTCGTCGCCATTTCCATATCGGTCGGAATGGTGCAGTTCCGAACCGCAATACCATCCTCCGCAGGACGGAGCCACACCGCACACTGCCAACGCATCCATGGCAGTTGTGAGGGACATGTTCCCAGGGCGCCTCATTTCCCGTTTTGGGAACATTCCATGGCCCCCACGATCACCGGACTTGTCCGCCTGCGACTTCTTCCTGTGGGGGTACTTAAAAGATCGTGTGTACCGTGCCAAACCCCGTACGTTACTGGAGTTGCAAGATGCCATCACGGAAGAGGTGCGTTTGATTACGCCAGATCTATTGGTCCGCGTTATGGATAATTTCTGGCAGCGGATTGAAAACTGCATTCAAGAGGATGGCCGCCACCTACCTGACATAATTTTTCATAACTGACAACTTTTCCATAAATGGTAAACATTGACCGTATATTTTGTAAAAATATAAACTTTTCTTATTGACAAGCAACTGAGTATTATTCATTTGAAAAACGTTCGTTTCCCGTGTGTCACCCTGTATAAGTGTAGACACAGTGGATTTCAATTGCTCGTTACTGCAATGTCAAGTCGAGGACACAGTAATTGAAATAGAGCTACCGAAGGAAGCGTTACAGTTACAACAGGCAAATGAAAATGAAGATCAAGAAAGAAAAGAAATGTTCCAGTGGAACGATACAACCACAAAATTATTTTTATCGCTTTATAAAAGTAAGAAATAATTGGTTTCACTAAGAAAAATAAAAACTTTCAAATTAATGTGGAAGCAAATCAGTGACGAGATAGCCGCATCAGGATATCAAGTATCCAGCATACAGGTGGAGAACCGATTCAAAACAATGGAGAGGGCATACAAAAACATGATAAACCATAACAAAAAAACTGGAAGGGGGAGGATGTCGTGCAGCTATGAGAGGTAAATTATTAATAACATGTGATTGTGATAAATTAAAGGAATAATTTTTGTAAAATTTGGAAATGTTTTTTTCATAGTGAATTAACGGATATTTTTGGGGAAAAGCATAACATTACTCTCCTAGTGCTATCGAGTAGCAAAGGGCTAAGTACGCGAGAAGATTCCAATGCCACTATGCCGCATGGTACTTCATGTCAATCTGATACGTCTTCTGTTACAACTTCAGCCGAACCACGGTAAATACATTACAACATGCGTTCAATAATCCAATAACACGCTATCATGAAATATTAAATACCTAATGAAAATGTCCTTCCCCGGCTTATAGATTCAATATAGAGGCACCTATTGCCTCTACTTCAATGGACGTCGGCGCTACAAACAATGAACCAGCAGTACCACCTGAAGTCTCCAGTGGAACTTCTTCCCTCTCGAGGAAAAGAACTAGGCAAGGCGCTACGGCAAGCTCCTTGGCTACATGTCAGGAGGCAATACAAGAGATGACAAATCAAATGAAGAAGAATCACAAAGAGCGAGAGGCAATCATGGTGCAATACTTGGAGGAGTATAAGGCTCTTCGAAGAGAGAACGAAGAACGCCACCGAATTGCAACAGAGCAACGAAAGGAAAGAAATGAATTGTTGAAAGAGCTCATCAAATTATTGAAGGAAAAAGAAACATAATGCAATGTATGTACATTATCTTATTAGACATATACAGGGTGTCTCAGCTTTTAATGGGGAAAACTTAACAGACAGTAGAACTCGCACAAATAAGAAGAAAAGTTCATATGAACTTGTATGTTTTTGTTATGACCAATTTAATTATTTATTTTTAAACAGTGCAAATATAAGATTGTTTTGATTGTTAGAATCGTTGACCATGGGTTATTAATGTTTGAAAAAGTTACTAGTGCCATTTGAACAACATTTTTTTAAATTATAATACATTTTATTAATGAAATTCAATTTACTTTTCCACGGGTAGGCGGATAAACGATTTTTTCTCGACAAGTACTTTTTTTTCTTTTAAACATACATGTTCATATGAACTTTCCTTTGTATTTTTGGGAGTTCTATCGTCTATTAAATTTTCCCGATTAAAACCCGAGACACCCTGTATACATATGAGGAGCAACTTATCAAAACGCATTATGTCCTTCCCGAGTATTGATTTCAATAGAGGGGAAAAACTGTTTTCTGCTATACTTGTGAGGTATAGCAGAAATCAGTTTTTTGCCTCTATTGAGATCAATACTCTGGAAGGACATAATGCGTTTTGATAAGTTGCTCCTCATATCGACGGATGCAAATAGTAACATCGTAACTCGACGATGTTTACTATCGAGTTATGTTACTATTTGCAACCGTCGATATATTCTCTTCTGTACATATTCTTATAAGAAAAATAAACGAAGCATTATTTTGATTCTGTTCTTTTCATTTAGATTGAAGAAAAATAGTATAATAATAACATACCAAAAAATCCTGCATGCTCTGTTAAAATAACATTGAAAAAGCATAATTATAAGAAGATAAAATAGGTACATAATCTTAGGATAATAATTAAATATAAAATACCTTGTAATGATAAAAATTTTGGGGACTAGGCAAAACGGCCAATCAAATTATAACTTACAGCTCGGGACAGGCGAAAGTGTATGATAAAATCACTTCCTATGTAGTTCCTTACTACATGTTCAATATAATTTACAATTTTAACATGATTTATTATCTGAATTCCATCAATTACGGGATTCAATGCACGTACAATATTGGCGTCTGAAAAACAATACGAATTTAGGTTAGTGTGCTGAAGAGGTTATGTAGAACAAGTCGGCACGTCAGCGTAAACAAAATTCGAGTGTACACTTTTACTCCTGCTCTCGAGCGAGTGCAAGAAGGTGTACACTATCCTACACTTACAATTAGTGTAGTTACACCTGCAGCCCGAACAACGCCACCGTACGTCACTTCCGGCAGCGAGAACGACATAGTGTACACTTTTCACAGAAGTGTAGAAAGTGTAGGCAGCCAGAAAAACCTACTGAGGCGTCGGAGGGAATTTAGAATTTTAAAGGAGTTCCTATTTCCGGGGAGTGTATGGCAAAGCCCACTCCTGAGTCTGTTTTGGAGCTATCGGTGTAGAAGTGTAAGGCGGATGGGTTTAGGGAGTCCAGGTAAAGTTGAAAGTCTGCCTTGGGACAAGGAGAGTTGAATTCCGTAAACTTTTTACCGGTGTTACAGTCAATGAGATCTAGAGGTGGTGGATTGGGAATGTATGAGTAGGAGAGAGGTTTGGGATGGGAGTCGATGCAGTCCTGGAGGTTAAAAGTTTTAATGAATAGTCTGTAAAGAATGAATTGTCTGGGGAGGGGGGGGGGGGGTATGGTCTAAAAATCCATTTTTTATTGCCTTTTCTTATAGTAAAATATTTAAAGAATACTGTGTCCAAATTTCAAGTCAATCAGAGCAAAACTCTCAGTCATAGACCTTTAAAGTAGTATGGTCACGAATCGATTTCCAAGATTTAAATATGTAATAATTATGTATGTAAGCTAATATCAATAGAGAAACCTTCTGGTGCAATTTGGGGTAGATTGACCGTTTAGTATGTCTGATAAAAATTAATTACCGAGTAGAAAATAACCCAGTCTTATGGGCAAGACACATTTCTTGGGATTTGTATGTAAAATCCAAGATTAAAATATAAAAAATATACCAAAAAACGGGGAAAAAAACAAAAATTTACACCCATTGATGACAATTATTGACCGTTTGATACTTTAGTTATAACTAATTTCTGCTTCTCGGTGTACGGAAATAGCGTGTCGAGTAGATGCGGCAACGTCTCGTCAGTGGAGTGGGTTCAAGCGTGCATTTCAGATCTCGTTTTCCCCGCGATACACTCAAACGTTTGAGTGTATCGTGGTTTTCTCTACTGGGCCACGAGCCCATTGATAATATGCGTTGCCACACATAAAAAGACGCTAGTCAAAGGAGGCACATTATTTGAATAATAAGTGAAAAATAATCAAAATAATCGACTAATTCTTATGGTCATACATTTTATAATTCACAAAGAGAATTTTCAATTATAAATCATAGTTTTTTGATGACTTTTTTTACGGACACTCAACGATCACTTTGGAGAGTGACCATACTACACTTGCGTGTATAGAAATCGGCCCACTCTGTAAACTTTTGACTTTAACTATATATTTTTTAGGAACTATTCATCGGATCAAAAAAAGAAACGTGCTGTTTGAAAGACAATTTAATATGCTTTAATATGAGTTTAAATTTGTCAAGAATGCTTATCGTATATGCGTAGCAACCGGTAAACCAATGAAATGTGTTCATGTGGTGGTTATAACGAGAATAACAAACTCGTGAAAGATTGAAATTGTTGCATTTGCAATTAAAATTTGCACATTATTAGTTTTTCATAATTTGATTAGTTTTCAAGCGTGTTAGTTTAATGCATATTACACCGCAAAAAGTTATTGCTTTAATCGAAAATGGACTTAGCCAGCGAGTTGTTGCTCGATAACTGGATATGACACGCGCAGCGGTACGAAGAGTGTGCCAACGTTATCAAGAGACTGGATCCTTTCATAGACGACCTGGAAAAGACAGAAAGCGATTTACAACGGGTCGTGATGCCCGCTTTATTGTGTCAACAACATTAAGAAATGCCGCCTTAATACTGTTCAAGTGCAACAACAGTTCCGTGAAGTATGAAGAGTGGCTATTAGTCAGTGGATAGTAAGACGAAGACTGCAGGAAAGTAACCTGATCTCTAAAACACCGGCGACTGGTCTAAAACTTATCCCAGCTCATCGTCAAGTACGTCTGCGTTTTGCACGGGATCATCTGAAGTGGACATTGGAACAATGGGGGTCTGTTCTGTTCTGAGATGAGACCAGAATATGCTTCTATGGTAGCAACCGAAGAAGAAAAATGTACTGAAGGCCGAAAGAGCGATTTATAGAATGCTGTATGGAAGAGCGGAGTACTTATGGAGGTGGTTCCTGCATGATCTTGGGTGTAATTTCTATGGGAGCACGAACCGACCCTGTTTTCATCCGTAGGGGCGACCGTGGTCACGAGAGAAAAGGTTTAACGGGTGCTAAGTACATCGAGGAGAGTTTAGCAATTCATATGGTACCTTACGTCGACTACATTAGAGACGAATTTACTTTTATGCATGTAATGCGAGGCCGCACACCAAAAGAATAGTGCAAGATTACATTACAGAAGTCGAATTTCGGGTTATGAAGTGGCCAGCATGCAGTCCCGACCTAAATCCGATTGAACATTTATAGAATGAGCTAAAACGAAGAATTTGCACTGGACTTAGAGAGAGCCCCAACTTCGATCCCAGAGCTTATTATTGCAGTAGAAGAAGAGTGGCATAATATCCCATGAGAAACAATAGCGAACTTGATTAGATGTATGTCTAATCGTGTAAGAGATGTTATTAGGGTAAGGGGGGTCATACCCATTATTAAAAATTAAGTCTTAAGTTGTTAATTGTTAATAACCCTATTTCCTTTAGTAAAAAAAAAAGTTAATTTGCTCGATGCACTAATTTCACTATGTTAAACCTAAGATGCCGAAATAAATTGTCATAAATTTAAACTCATTAAAGCATATTAAATTGGCTTTCAAACAGCACATTTCTTTTTTTGATCTGATGAATAGTTTCTAAAATAAATATAGTTGAAGTCAAAAGTTTACAGTGGGCCGATTTCTATGCACGCAAGTGTACTTTAAGTCTCCGCTTCTCTAATACTGCGGAGCGGCAAGAACTCGGCGCTTTAAACGCTTGTTTCTCGAAACCAAGTTTTAAAAGTCCGTGGACATCGTCATTTAAAAACTACTGCATCGATTCTTTTCAAATTTTGTACACACTTTATTTCTCAATATTTTTCTACAAAAAAAATTACAATATGTTCGGATGATGCTTTGTAACATGCGAAACATTAGAATATATCTACTTCAACAATAGCTCTAAAAAAATTCGTAAAAATAGTCATTTTCCACGCGTTAGATCCTCCTCTCCCCCCCCCATTAAGAGAAAATTAGGAGGGTTACGATCCTTGGTATGGATGTGCAGATAACTTAAATTGTTAACGATGGGGTGATTTTCCGTTGAGTATGTTTTGAGTAGGAATTTGTAAGTACAGTTGATGAGCCGGATGTAAAGAGGAGGGGTATTGCTTTCGGCGTGCATGATATTTATGGGGGTTGAGCATCGGTATCCCAAGGCAAGTCGAATAACTTGATTTTACATTTTCTGGAGTTTGCTTATTATAAAGAAATCGTCTAGGTTAAAGCAGAAGGAGCCGTATTCTATTGAGCTGCGGGGAGTAGGGATTTGTATAGGGTTAGCAAAGTGCATGGGTCAGCACCCCACCAGGTGCTGCGGAGCGCCTTGATTATGCCTAGGACCTTCCTGCTTCTGTTGGCGAGGTGGTCTAGATGAAGATTCCACCTTAGTTTCGTCTCTAGGTGGAGACCGAGGAATTTGGCGGAGTTAGAAGGGAATATAGGGGAATCGTTTAGGAGGATATTAGAATCTGGAGGGAAATGTCGGTTTGTGAACATAAACATAGCAGTTTTGGTGGGTGAAATTTGGAGGTTTCTCCTGGCTAAGAATGTCGATATGCTGTTTAGTGACTCTTGGATAGAGGACAAGGCTTCCGGGAGGTTCTTTGAGCGGGAGAAGATAGCAATGCCATCAGCGAATTGGATGATGGAGCATCTTTCGTTGATTACCAATTCGATGTCTTTAACGTACAGATTGTATAGAATTGGATTCAAGACTGAACCTTGGGGCAGACCGGTGGAGGTGGTATGGGGTTGAGATAGTGAACCATTTATTTTAAAGAAAAGATTCCTATTGTGTTACAGAGGTTATGGATGAATTGACAGTATTTTTGAGGTATGCCAGCTGAGGCCATACTCTGGACGAGGATATCGGGAGCAACATTGACAAATGCGCCGGAAATGTCGAGGAACACCGCAAGTGTGAATTCATGGCGGGCGAAACCCGTGTTAATTTCCGTTACTATGAGTGCGAGATTGTCAGCACACGAGCGCTTCTTTCAGAATCCGTATTGGGAGTTCGGGAGGATGCCGTGGTGCTCTACCCACCAATTGAGTCTATTTTGTATGAGTTTTTCAAGGAGTTTTAGCACACAGGAGGTTAGGGAGAGAGTTGAAAGTATTTAGGTGGTTGGTGAGAGCGGGAGGGGGGGGGGGGGGGTCTGGATGATTTGGTTATTAATGCGATCTAAGCCTGGGGCTGATTTGATTTTTATGTCGGCGATTACAGTCTCGAGCTCCTGGAGGTTGAACGGGCATTTCAGGTAAGAGTCAGTCATGTAGGTGACTGGAGGGGGAAGAGGGGGGAGGTTGGCGGCTTGCAGAAATTGTTTTTGAAGGTTTCCATATTGTTGATAGTGGCTGTGATATTGGTATATTGGGAGGGGCGTTTAACAAATCGATTCCTAAAACCTTTGATTCTGTTCCGGATCGTGAATATCGGGGTGCTGGAGTTCAAAGATTCGCAAAACCGGCGCCATGAGTCTTTCTTTTCTTGGTTAAAAGTTTTCTTCGCAATGGCTTCTGCTTTTTTGAGGGCGATACAATTAGTCTAGTTGGAGTTTTTACGGAAGTTGGATAATGCTTTCTTGCATTGGGAGCTGGCGCCGGTACAGCGATCGTTCCACCAGAGAGCATTCCATTTACGGCGACAAGGGTTAGTAGTAGGTTAGGGGGTAGGGAGGACCTTATGATGGCAGTCTATTGAGTGGATGAGGTTGTCGTATTTTGCGAGGGGAGAAAGGTACGCCTGGTTCCGAGAGGGATTAGACAGATCGCTGGACAGCGTTTCTCTGAAGAGGCTCTAGTCGGTTTTCTTCAGGTAGTAGCCATAGGCTGTGGATGGAAATGAGCGCGTCGTAGCTCCTATGGATAGTTTAATTGGAAGGTGATCGCTACCCATGCTATCTGGTAAAATATTCCAGTCAGCGAGGGGGGCAAATGGATGGGGAGTTAAGTCAATGCAAGAGAGGGAGTGTGTCGATTTATTGATGTAAGTATGGGAGCCGTCGTTGAGGATTACCAGATCGGACTTATCAAAGTCGAGTAGTTGAACGAGGGACTTGGCAGTAGAGCAGGAACGATTGGAGCCCCAGGCTTGGTGATGGCAGTTGAAGTCACCGGCGATTATTGCATTATCAAGGTTAGCAACAAAGTCCAGCAGAAGAGTTCAATTGGAGTGATTGAACGGATTATAGGGGGGGGGGGGGGGGGGGGCGGTACAAATTGACTATGTGAAGTTCACCAAAGGCAGCATAGACTTCCCAAGTAGCAATTTCACGTTCTATAAAAATCGTAAGAACGTTTCCAGAGCAAATCTTATAGAGCAATGTTTGTTCTAAGAACATTTTCAAAACGTTCTTACAACACTTATAGAATAAGAATGGGCACCTTTCTATAGAACGTTTTAGTTCTTTAAGCTGTTCTGTAAGGTCTGCAGGAACACTTATAGAATTGTTGAGTAAACGTTCTCACAGGTCTTAAAGAATCTTTATAACAGTTACAAAGCAATCTCATAAAAAGTCTATAGCAGTTCTAAAATGTTGTCTTAGAATTCTGGTATAGAACAAAAAAAGAACTCTTATAGAATTATTCTTTAGCAACGCATATTGCTTCGTTATACAATTTTGGTGTTGCATGGGTGTTCTAGTAGTAGTATATATCTTTTCATCGTGAGCGGTCACCCATCCAACTACTGTCCGCACTTTTTGCTGCTTAACTTCGTTGATCGGTCGGTGTCTTCGAGTCCTCATCTGCTGAACGCTCCTGTGTGCATGGTGTTCTATTTAGAGAACTTTAAAATCGTTTAATTCTCTCTTTTAAAAACAAAATGTTTCTGTATCACATCACAACGCTGCACATGTCAGAAATAATATGGATAGACCAAGAACCAAGATGGTTCTAATCAACCTGCATAAGTGTACTCACATCATTACGAATTGCTTAGTTGGTTTGTATAGAGTCCATCAGGGAGCAGTAAATTTTAATGCGGAAAAAGCTTTATCGTGAAATATATAGTACATAATAGTAATTTTTGACGCGCCCTTAGTTTACCTTATATTTTCTATGATACTGGAAATTTAATAAAAAAAAATGTTTTCTAAATTGATGAATTTATCAACCAACTGTATATAAAATAGTCAAAAAGTAAACATAATCCATACTATTGATATCATTTCACCTATTTATATTGTAGGTATATATTAAAAATATTGCAATTGCACAAAACTCGTACACCCCACATAACAAAATAAACTCTTAAAACATGGCATCAAATAAAATGTGGTTATGGTATGGTAGTTCCATAGCGTCTTTTTTTATGGAACAAAAAGGCTTGTATTAATACTTATTTACTCTATAATGATTTTATAACAACTGTATTATTATTCTCTATAACTGCCTTATAGAGCTTTTTCTCTTAAGTTCGATAGCAGCTTTCATATTTGTAATTTTTTCTGCGCAGCAAAATTGTAACTTATAGCAACCCCTTACACAATAGTTCTATAAAGAAACTATAAGCGACATTTTACGGAATAATTTTATAAGAGTGTCACAGAAGATGGTATAATTCTATAAGGCACTATTTTGCATCGGTTTTACAGTAATTTGATTCTATAAGCACCATTGCTGTAAAATTGTGTTACTGTACACTCTTATAGGGCTACATTAGCAGTTATCTTATAAATGCTCTATAAATTATGCTCTAAGAACGTTCTTGCAACAAATTTAAAAAACAATTCAGTTTCTGAAGGCAAAATAGTCTCACGTGCCACATTAATGCAACAATGCAGTGCTCTAGATACAACTATAAAACATTAACAGAATATAAAACTCCTATTACTCTAAATTTATAGAACTACTTTGCTAGCTGGGTTTGATTGTTAGGGTTTCTAAGGCGTTGGGGGAATTATGGACCGTATCTATGACGGAGAAGGGGAGGTTGTCGTGGATGGCAGTAGCTAGTCCACCTCCTCGGTTGGTCAGGCGGTTATTTTGTATGGTGGAAAAGCCAGGGATGTGGAGGTTTTTTGAGCGGGGAATTTTAGTTTCAGAGAGGAGAATATCAAATTGGTGCGAGATTTGTAGTAGCAAGTCTTTTTTGTTTCGAATCCCTTGGCAGTTCCAATGTAGGATGGAAATATGGTTGTTGTGATTACTGGCCATCTTGGGAGGAGTTGATGCTAGGGGGAGGAGAGGAGGTTAAAGGAGGGAGTTGAGTTGGCTAAATTTGTACTTATAGATTGGCTAAAACTGGTACCATCTGGGAGATGAAGTTGATCAGGGGAGGGAAGGTTTTCGAGAGCCGCAGTTATACGGTCAATTTGATTAGCTGAGGGGATGTTGGCGAGTAAGGAAAGGTTGTTAGAAGAAGGGGGGATGGTGATGTAGTGATTGGGGTTGGGGAAGGGGGGAGGAAGTGGCGGTGCGGGGTCGCTACGAGAGTGGCACGGTTATCGCGCTGTGAGAGTGGAGAAGGAGGGAGAGATACTATCAAGGGACAGAGTATGGCTACGTGGGGGGATAGCGTAGGCGTTAGCGTTTATTTAGGTGAGGGCACGGGTAGAGGGTATAGGAGGAGGGGAGGGGGGGGGGGGTAGTGTTGACCGTAGGAGTAATGAAGAAAGGGTGATAATCTCGTGATAAATCTAAAATAATTAACGAGTTGTAGAGACAAGTGAACCGATGTGGAAGATTACAATGGCTAGGCAGTTCTCAGGGTTTTTGAGTAGGGTAAGTGTAAAGATAAATCGAAAGGAATAACAAAAGTGAATTGTTTCCAAGTCATTCAATTTCTTTATACAAGGTGACCGCCGGGACTATACCCATTTATGAATTAACAGTACAACTTTATTTTATCATCAACAATGTATTCAACAATTTTTATACGTGCCTAAAGGTATGCCATTTGAGTTACGTAGCAAAAATAACATCTTCCAGATGATGTCCATCTTCCCTAATACAATTTTCAAGCCTGTTAAGAAAGCTGGCCCACACGCGTTCCAGTGTTCCTTCGTCGATCTGCAGCACTTCTCTCTGTATAGCTCTTTTCAGATCTTGTAACGAACGCGGTTTTTCAGCATACACTCTCTCCTTTAGGTACCCCCACAAAAAAAAAGTCACATATACTCAGATCTGGAGATCGTGGAGGCCAGGGGACATCCCCAAACCTGGAAATGAGGTGATCGGGAAAGAAGTCCTGTAGCAGGTTCATTGACCTTCTGGCAGTGTGGGCTGTCGCTCCATCTTGCTGAAACCATACTTCAAAATAAAACCCATTTCAAAATAAGATTCCTGCTGGGAACAGCTCCATGTCGACCGACATTGAAATTACGCCGGAACGCCCGCTGAGCTACAACCACTGAGTCGGCATTCAATATATACGCGTCGTACGTGAACATACGTTGTTGCACTGACCACGGCTCCATCGTAACTGAAATGGCAAACAATAAGGAGGAGAAAGGCTGCTATCGCCTCCTCCCACGACGTTTCTACGCTAAGTACAATCCCATTCATACTTTACAAAGGCAATAATATTATAAAAATTATTCGTAGAATCAGAGAAAGTGATGAATTCTTCATGGAAATCACTTCGACTATAGACGAAGCAAGACGATGCTAAACGAATGGATGGCCGAAGAGTTCGACGATGTGCATCAGCCTCTACGGAGAAATGTGCCAAAGACGAAAGATGATTGGTATCCCCACTCAAGGGCTAGAAATAAATGAAACTTAAGATATTACTGATACAGAAAAAGAATGTAGCGCAGGTATTTATTTACCAGTACGACTCACATTCGGTACCCAACATGATTGATAACCAGGACCATGGTGAATCACTTCGTGTTTCGCTAGTATGCCTGCGATCAGCAACCTGATCGGGTGTTTTGTACGAGCCCTGGGTTGGTGCCTCCCGCAGCAATGCTGGATTGCTCCCGACTGAAGTCCTCCCTCGTTTCACTCTGTCGTTCAACAACGAGCATCAACTCCCCCGGAGGACACGAGAAGCTGTAACATCAGGAAGACCGTGAAAGGTTAATAAAATTATCCAAAGCGATGCCATGAGTGTAAGCAAATCTTTTCCATATCATAACATTTTGTGGAAAACTCACTGCTGCTTCATCTTTACAGGAAATGTTCAAAATGATTCCCTTGCTTAGCCAAGCAATAACCCAAGCGGTTGTAAAATGCTGAGACCGTATTTTGGATCGCTTCCTGAGGGGTCTCCTCACAAATCCTCTTATTTCCCAGTCGAGGTCGTTAATGGTCAGAAGTGGGCCGTTCTGAGAGCTTCATCATGTCGCCGGCAACTCTTGGGTAACCAATAAGGTTAGAGCAGCTTCTCCCCACTCTTCTGTCGCTAGCGACGCGTCTCAAGTTGAATTTTATTTAACTTTTCTCTCCTGTTGCTGCGGCAGCCGCCATATTTGTATACAGGGTGTCCCATTTGAAACAATCGACCTAAATATCTCCTGAGGGGGGCAAGTGACAGGAAATTTTTAGAGACATAAGTTATAGGATTTTGAGGGGGACATTTGATGCATGCATTTTTTGAACTTTCAAGGCCATGCTTGCAAGCTGCAAGCACAAGGAGCTTTTTTCAAATGGCAATCGCATTTTTCATCTCAATGAAACTTGTCCGCCTTGATGAGTTGTTTTCAAATACCTCATCATTCATGTCAATTCCTTCGATTTTACTCGAAAAATGCGACGAAAATGAGTTCTGGTATCAAACTGAAGATTCACATACCCTTGAACGTGTTGGCGTGGATGATTGTTCCGCTAATTCATTCACCAACCGTACTTATGGAATGTAAACAATAACAAAGAATTCCCCATTACTTCGAGGATTCTGTTATTCGAAACCGTTTCAATTCAATGGAGAACGTGAACTTGCAGACGAGACAGAGAATGTAGTTTTAACAGGATGGCGCTCCACCTCGTTTCGCTCGAGTTGTGAGGAATCACATGTGAGGATTTGCCTTCTCTTTTGACTTAAAAAAAGTCTTACCTTACCCCAAATTATCTGTTTCAATCGCATATTATAAGCGAAATATGTATGTTTTAAACGAGGGTTTTCACAATTTCCACGACAATAAAGTTAATATATATGTGTGGGATGAAACTATTGCTTCCAGGGGATTGCAAGAAGTAGCTTCTTGCTGTTTGAGGCATTTAGAAAATGTAACGACCCAATGCCATGTTATTGCCTACAATGACATGTGTACTGGACAACATCGAAATTTACAAATGGCATTGATGTGGTTGAAGGTTGTCCAGTCGTTGGAAAATAACATTGACATAATTGATCACAAATGTTTACTCTCGGGGCATTCATACCTTTCGAACGATGCAGATTTTGGCATTATAGAAATGGCATTGCGAAAAAAGAATTTTCTGTACACACCACAGGATTATTATGATGTAATAACACAATGTAGAAAACATGATAAATTCATTTTACATGAAATAAAACGAGAGAATTTCGTTTCAATAAAAAATCTTCAAAATGCGATTAAAAAACAGACAAGAAAAAACACTAATGGAGAACAGGTAAATTGGTTGCAAATATGTTGGATGCGGTTTATCAGAAGTGCACCATACACTATTTTATATGAAACATCGATGAAGGACAAAGAGTTTTAAACTATAAATTTATTACCTACACGTCCCCTGGAAAACCGCTAAAATTTGAAAAAATCGCCCTGGCGCCTTTGTACCAAGATGCCAGGCCTATTACTTATGAAAAATATAAAGACATGAAGCAGTTATTACCTTATATACCTCCGGTGCATCATGCATATTTCGAAACACTGCCACATGCAGAGCATAAGTAAATATTATCAATATCTTGTAATTTTAACAATGTAATTAGCGTCTAAAATTAAAAATACTACTTCTATTTTATGTCGTGTCATTATTTGTAAACAAAATTGGATTAATATGAAGTATATTTTAAGTGATATCTGATTTTTAAAGATTGAAATTAAACGATTTTTACAATTGTCTAATTTTGAAAGTGGTGTAAGTCCATTTACAGCCCGTAAGTATACATCAGTTTAGTAAAATATGCCTAAAACAAATTTATATAACCAAATTACATATTGATCAAGCAGTAGAAACATTGCCAGACTTCATATAATTTTCCTAAATTTTTTAATTAACAAATATGTTAACCTTCAATTTTCTCGAAACAAGAGAAAATGGACTTACACCACTTTCAAAATAAACGGTCCAAATGTCCCCCTCGAAACCCTACAATTTTTGTCTCTAAAATTTCCTGTCACTTGCCCCCCTCAGGAGATATTTAGGTGGATTGCTTCACATGGGACACCCTGTATTTTGATGAAGTAAGTTAACCCTTTCGGTCACGGCGTTCTCATATGAGGACATATATTATTATTACTATATATTAAATTTATCGCATTTTAAACCACTTCCACACCTTGTCCCCATTTCGTCACAGGCCGTACTTCGCATTGTCGCACATATCATCATCTATGTTGGCGTAACGCAATTGCAAACAATTCTCAACCAGGTTTCCCGGCATGTACTCTATAGTACAGGAATTGCGTCATTGCTAAATAACCTGTTATGACAATTTGATAAACAAAATTTGTTTCATACATAAAAAACTGTGCTTTAGACGGTGAAACAATTCAAAATTGTATACAGAAAAATGTAAGTAAATTATGTATTACGTAGCGCACGTCCTCATATAGGGATATTGTGATCCAATGGTTTCAAAATCAATATCAATATAAAACTCTGGAACCACTAATCGTAACCCCATGGGGGTTATAAGGTATGGTAACCCTACATCCCCCATCGATGAAGAAGTTTTTGTTTTGGAACTGCAGGGGTTGGTTCAGAAGATATAGGGGTTAAAAGTGTGCCGCCCACCGATGGACTTCTTCCAGCGACTATCTCAAGGGCTCTACTGTGTCCTAGAATGTTCCAGGCTGTTCCAAGATGTTCTAGAATGTTCCAAAATATTCCAGAAAGTTCCAGCATATTACCGAATATTGTAGATTCCTCAGGCAGTTCTGGGTTATCGAAGAGATTTCATATTTCGAACATTTGAGAACATTTTATAATGTTTTAGAACTGCAAATGGCTGTCCCGAATCTCCTGAAACAGTTGAATATTCCATTCCCCCACTACTCCAGATCGGCAGAGTATAAATATGCAGATAACCGCAGAACGCACATAATAAGTCGAAGTGAATTGTCTGAGGTAGTGAACAGAGTGTACTTATTTATTATTCATAAAGGGACATTGTGTGATCCAGTGGTTTCAAAATCAACATATATCCAACGACTTTGCAATTCCTCGTGGTCGATTTCGTAATCGCCCGCTATCAGAAGAAGAGCTTCTTGAATTGATGAACAATTTATCATAAATTGAAGATTTGTCCGATGACGCCGGGGACGAAAATATTGAGGATATTGAACCAGAAGAGATCATCAATACGGATGCTGAACAAGAGTTGCCAGAAATGAACTATGAGAGCGAACCTGCAAGACTGGAAGCAAATAATCCCGAGCAGTTACCTGATAAATTTAGCAAATTGACAAACAAAAAGAATATACGTTGGCGTGATAAGGAGATCATGTACATAACTCCTGCCATAAAATGGTATGAACGTCAGCCTCAAACCATTATTGAACTTGAAAGCCCCTATCGTATTTTTCGAAAGTATTTCACCGATGACCTGATGCAACGATTGGTGGAAAATGTACCAATTTTTATACGGTACACCAAGGTACAGCTAATTTTCAACCAACTACAAAAGAAGAGTTAGATTCCTTTATTGGAATTCATATCATGATGGGCAATTTGAGCTATCCCAGGATGCGGTGTTATTGGGAACCTAAACTTCGTGTAGCCCAAGTAGCAGACACAATGCCTATCAAGCGCTTTCTAAAACTAAGACAAAATGTCCACTGTGTTGATATAACAAAAGAGGGAAATATAAATGACCGGTTTTTTGGAAAGTCCGACCATTATACAATGCAATTCGAGAACGAGTACGGAATTTACCTTTGGAAGGAACTTTGAGCGTTGACGAACAAATAGTTCCGTTCAAAGGATCCCTAAATGTAAAACAATACGTGAAAGGAAAACCAAAGCCACGGAGGATCAAAATGTTTGCGCTTTGCGGTACAAGTGGCCAAATGTTTGATTTCCTTATATATCAGGGTTGAACTACAGAATAGGATCCACAAACTCTAAAATGTTTTGATCAAGGCGGTGCTGTAGTGCTGAAATTGGCAGAAAGAATCAATGAAAGTAATATTCTTCTCATTTTCGATAACTATTTCTCGAACTACAATCTCCTACAGTACTTGAGAGATAAACATATATACGCCATATATGTACTGCGCGCATAAATCATTTCAGTAACCCTCCATTTTCGAGCCACAAAGACATGAAGATACGTGGTAGAGGTTCTTGTGAACAGATCATAAGTGGAGATGGCGAAGTAATTATGACGAAATGGTACGATAACAAGCCAGTGATCCTAGCATAAATTATGTAGGAATTGGCGAAAAGGATGTTTGCAGAAGATGGGATAAATCATCAAAAGAATACATCGAAGTTGAACGACCAGAAGTAATACAAATTTACAATGAACACATAGGAGGAGTCGATAAGATCGATTTCTTGATAACGATATATAGTACTTTCATCAGGTCGAAGAAATGGACACTTCGAATGTTTTCCCATGCGATTGATTTGGCATGTGTCAATGCCTGGATTAAATACAGAAGTCAGGCTTCTACACTGGGTATTCCGAAAAATAAAGTGCTGGATCTGCTTCATTTTAGAGCAAACATTGCAAAAGTTCTTACAAAAATCGACAAAACAAGCACGAAAAAGAGAGGACGGCCTTCTACCGAAACCGCAGCAATCTACACCATCTACTTCAACAGCCAAAATAGAAGTGCGCCCTCCAGCGGACATTCGTCTGGACAATGTTGGACACTTGCCCTTGGCAAATAAAAAAGAGTCATTTGACAGGTGCAAGAAACCCGACTGCAAAGGAAAATCTAAATTTTATTGTTCTAAATGTAATGTACATTTATGTTTAGATCGTAAGAAAAACTGTTTTTTGACTATCACAATTTAAGATAAGAAACTTAACAAAATACAGCTTTTTTGATATGCAGATTTTTAGATTTCACCCTTATTTATCTAACATCGCAACCGTTTGTTCACGCTGTCCTCATTTGGGGACGTGTTATAGCCCCGGCCTGAGGGGTGCGGGGGTTCACTTCTATTCATGAAAAATCATAAAATAAATCAAACAATGACTCTGCAAAATCTCAATGGATTTAAAAAAAAATAAAAATTCGTGACTGAAAGGGTTAAGAAAACTTACTATATTTTGATGAAGTAAGTTAATAAAACTTACTTCATCAAAACAAACAAATATGGCGACTGCCGCAGCGACAGGAGAGAAAAGTTAAATAAAATTCAACTTGGGACGTGTCGCTAGCGACAGAAGAGTGGGGAGAAGCTACTCTATCCTTATTGGTTACCCAAGTATCGCCGGCGATACGTTGAAGCTCTCAGAACGGTCCTTAAGGGGCTTATTTCATTGTACCGACACGTCGGATTGTCGTATACGACGAGTCACTCCGATTGGCTGTGACCAAAAGTGGGGGCGAGGTAAATCTGCCGGAGAGAGAGCGACGGTATTTTTCGTCGTTCGAAAGTTGAGCAGTGCTGAACTTTAAACGATGTTTTCGAGCGACGAAAAATAGGGCTCATACATGGCCGGGTGATAGCGCGACAGTAAGCTACGTTCAACGCCACCGATGGCTATCTGATAAATATTGACGTTACGAATTGTATTGGCACTGATGGTGGAAAAGTGAACTTTATTATATTTTTAAAAAATAGAAAAAATTTCAATATTTAAATTCTTTTCGATGAGTAAATATTTCCTTCGTGATACAGTCAGAACGACAGACAAACATCCATGCAATTAAAAACACGAGAAGATGTAATTAAAAGTCCACGGCCTGGTGAAGTGTCTGTTATTATACTACGTTATTATATGTTGATGGGATGCACACTGAAAAGAATACAATTTTACTTATAAGCTCGAATTTCGTGCTTTTTAAGAGCGACTTGTACGCTTTAATATATCGATGATTTAAAAATTATAGATATATACAGGGTGAACCAGGTTAAACGTCATTAATTTTGATATGTTATAGAACAACAAAAATAAAGTAGGCTTTCATAAGAAAATTTTGTTAAAAAATGTTTACTAACAAAGATACAGGGTGTCAAAGTTGTGGAAAAAAACTGTTTTCTCATCATAACTTCTAAACAACTGGACCGATTTCCATGCAATTTCGCACACAGACTAATGTAGTACACCTCTAAGTAATGAATAAAATTATTTTAAAAATTTTCCAATGGCGTAGATACTGGGGGCTGTTACCCCCTTTTCCCCCTTCCGATTTTCGGCGCCACTGGATATTTTACAAAGAAAATTGAATTTTTGGATTTCCTGTTTAATTTAGAAAGAAAAATTACCCTTACAATTTACCCTTGCTATGCAATGAATATAAAACTAGATTTGGCGGTAGCGGGCGATAAGCTATTTTTAATGATTTCTACCAATAAGTTATTTTAAAACACCTGTAAATCGCAGTTTTTAATTGTTTTGTTTAATGAGAAAAGGTCATTATTTTAAAATGTCAAAATATATGCAAACATACTACTTACCTTCAGGAACACCTTCCATTGAGCCAAATTAATGTCACACACTTCAACACAAAATGAATAGCACTTTACGAGGAACGAGTTTACTTAAGGAATAATGTAAATATGAAAACGTCAAAAGTACGTAGTTTCGGTACGTCACATACGCGCAGGTTTGACAGTTACCTATCTTACCTTTTGATAAAGCATGTATTGAGGCTCCCTCTTTGAGAAATAAGCAAAAACGCCGTCATAGTTCGACATCAGTTTTGGGAAAAACTGAAATTTTTTAAAGGAGTTCCGCCATATTGGATTCGCCATTTTGTTTTTAAAACATACGAAAACGAATTCGAAATTAGCAACCCAAGAAAACCCATAATCTGCAGTTTTTAAAAAATCTGATATGTTTTTACGAAAGGGTCTGCCATATTGGATCTGCCATTTTGATTTTGAAGCATATGAAAACAGATTTATGATCAATGATCCAAAAAAATCCATATTCCTCATTTTCGTACAAAATTGATAATTTTCTACAAGAGGGTTTGTCATATATTGGATATATTGGACTGCCATTTTGTTTTTTAAAAAATGCGGAAACGGATTCGTCATCAGGGACGTAAATAATAGCTGTCTGCAAATTTTTAAATGTAATGAATGACCCCTTATATTTTTGTCCACATTTTTCCAGATCTAGCCCACTGTGCGTCGCGGCGACCACGATTATAATAACTCGATTGCTTTTCGTGTGCTTCCTCGAGGTACTCCAACACGAGATCGTGTATCACCGATACCCGAAGCATCCTTTCCACCCACTCGTGTGGATTTTGAGTCGGGGGCACGATTTTTCTTTCGATCAGCTGCCGAGCGAAACGAGGTGGTGAGGGTATTCGTCCGAAGTTCACGAAGGCCGGGCTCGTCTTCGGGGTACTATGCACCGCCGTGTTGTATGCGAACTGCAACTGGTGTAGATGGTCGTCCCAGTGTCGATGATTTTCTGCGTACGCGGTGATTACAGTCTTGAGCGTTCGATTGATTCGCTCAACGGGGTTCGCCAGGGGGTGATACGTCGGGACTGTCGCGAAGTGGATCCCGCATCCGTGCAGATACGACTTGATCTGCTTATTGACGAACTCCGTCCCGTTAAGGTCGGGACATACATTACCGGACCGTGCCAGGGCCGGAGCACGGCCGAGTATCGTCCGTCATCCGGCGGACGATCTGTCCAATAGAATCAAATGCTTTTGTTCTCACTTTACCGGGCCGTGACCGGGCGTCGCCAACGGACCGTTACCGGGCCGGGCTAGTTAGTTCAGTTTTACTTTTTCACGATGACGGTCCGGCCGCTCTTCTCGTGTTTCCGTAATTTACGTGTTTTAGCGCCTAGCAACGTAGCAGTTTCCAAGACAACTAACGACTGACGGACATGTGTTATTCCTAGATACACACGCCGTGCAAGGGTTCTGACCATTTCTTCCTCTTCGGCCGTGTTCGACCCTGGCACGGCCCGGTAATGTATGTCTCACCCTTTAACGTGCCGTGCCAGGGTCGAATGACGGCCGTGTCCCGGCCCTGGCACGGCCCGGTAATGTATGTTCCGACCTTTATCCGTCAAGAACGTGTCCGGACAGCCCCAGCGGTAGACGATCTCCCGTTCGAAGGCACTGAGGACGAGCTTCCCCGTCGCGGCGCGCAATGGAATACACTCGATCCATTTGCTGTGCAAGTCGAGGAACACGAGCACATATTTATAGCCGTTCGGACTCCTTGGCAATGGACCCATGACGTTGGCTGCCACGACTTTCCAGAGGCCATGCACGCTTCGTTGACCCATCAACCCTGGCGGTGATCGTTGCTCGACCTTCGTCTTCTTGCAGGGAATGCACCGTTGTACATATTCGACGATGTCCTGGTGCATCCCGGGCCAGTAGTAATTTTCACGAGCGCGAAGATACTATTTCGCGACTCCGAGATGGCCGGCTTGCGGGTCATCGTGCACCTCTTCGAGGACGTCCTTACGTAGATTCGGTGGTACGACGAGTTTCCAGGCATTTAGGTCTGGCACGATGAGATCTACGAAGGCATTCGGACAGTATCGATACAGTTGGTCGTTCTCGATTTTCCATCCGTTATTGCTCGTTGGAAACCGTCGAACGTGCTCCATTCGTCGATCGTACCATTTCTCTTGTACCGAGAGCGATGGTAGTATGAGGTTCTCCTCGATCGTCGCAATATCCATCGGTGCGTCCGGTTCAAACATCCGTGATAATGCATCCGGTACGTGATGCAACGCTCCTTTTCGATGGACGACGTCGTAGTTGTACTACAGGAGCTCGAGGGCCCACCGCGCGAGTCTTCCGTCCGGGCTTTTCAAATTATGTAACTATCGTAGGCTACTGTGATCCATGACCACCGTGAATTTGAACCCCTCGATGTATGGACGGAACTTCCGGATGGCCCAAACGACGCCGAGAGGCACTCCTTTTCGGTCGTGCTATAATTCCGTTCGGCGTTCGAAAGAGTTCTACTCGCGAAGGCGATAACGTGTTCGATTTTATATATCGATGGTTTGCGTTAGTACGGCCCCGATACCGTAATCGCTCGCGTCCGTTAGTAGTACGAAGGGGATCGAGAAATCCGGTGTCGACAAGACAGGCGCCGTCGTGATGGCATTATTAAGGTCGTCAAACGTTTCTTCCTGCTCGATCCCCCATTACCAGCGCACGTTTTTCTTTAGCAAACTCGTGAGCGGCGTCGATCTCTCCGCGAAGTTCGGTATGAATCGGCGATACCACGATGTCATCCCCAGGAACCGTCGTAGTTGGCGTAGATTTTTCGGTGGTGGATATGCTCGAATCGGCTCCACCTTCTCGGGATCCGTTTGTAATCCGTACCGGTTTACGCGTAATCCGAGATATCGAACCACGTCGTGGCAGAACTCGCATTTTTCCGGGTTGGTTGTTAGTCCGGCTCCTTCGATTTTCTGCAAGACGGTCTGTAATCACTTCAGGTGTTCCTCAAACGTGGGGGTGACAACGATAATATCATCGAGGTATGCGAAGGCATATGGTTCCATCTCCGGCCCGATGAGCCGGTCGAGTAAACGCTGGAACGTCGCCGGCGCACCCGAGAGTCCAAATGGCATTCGACGAAACTAAAAGAGTCCTCTTCCCGGAACAGTGAACGCCGTCACTTCCTTGCTGGACTCTTTCAGCGAAATTTGGTGGTACGCCTGGCTCAAGTCGATCGTCGAGATTTATCGGGCGGCTCGCAGTTTGGTCAGGATGCCCTCCATGTACGGCAACGGATAGGCGTCCTTCTTCGATACCGCGTTGACCTTTCGAAAATCCAAGCAGAAACGATATTTTCCGCTTGGTTTTCTTACCATCACGATCGGCGAGGACCATTCGCTGGTCGATGGCTCGATGATGCCCTCGGCAAGCATGCGATCGACCTCTGCATACATCGCCTCTCGTACGGGTGACACGAGGTAGTACCGCTGTTTAATAGCCGCATTCCCTTGAACAACGATACGGTGTTCAATTAGCCCCGTGCACCCGGTCTTCTCCGAGACTTTCGGGAGCTCGCGTTGCAAGAGGCCGTCGAGCTTCTTCGCCTCGTTCGGAGAAAGCTCTGCGATCCCGTGACACTGCTCTTCGTCGTGTTCGTCAAGGTCGTCGGGACCGAGGAACGAATACGTTTTGCCCGTTCGATTCGAAGACCACGAATTCGACGATCCATCGATGGAGAGTCCGAAACGGGTGATGAAGTCCATCCCGAGGATCATGTCGATGGCTAAATTCGGGACTATTCGAATGTCGAGCTCGAGTTCGAGATCATCGATCTTGGGAGGGAGAGTCAATTCTTCCCGGACGACCTCCAGGCTACCTCTCCCTCGCTACTTTCTCATACATTTGCCCATGCTTCACATATTTGTTAGTGAACGACTTCGGCCAAAAGTACTTTTGGCTTTTCATACCCCAGTCCATTCCTCCATAGGTGTAGATCTCATAACACCTAGAGCCAGTAATTCGATATTTCCTGGCTTCATGCCATTCATGCGAATTTTGTTTAAGGCTGAAGAGTTCGTCCTGCTCTTCATTCATAATGCTCTGATAAAGAGCTTCACAGCAACTTGATGGAAAATTAAGCTTCAAAGTTGCAATTTCCATTAAGATTATAGACTGGGCAGCATTATTTTAAATTTCCCTGCCTACTTCATCCAAACTGATGACTTTGGTCATGCTATAGTAGCATCAATTTCATTTGATTTCACACGTCCTTTCCTAAAACATAATTGTGTAAAGATCTTTTAGTCACTTTGTGTGTATATCATATACCTAATTTTAACAGATTTAATAAACTTATTTATTATAAATATTACAGAAAAATAATAATCGGCAAACAGACAATCAAAAGTTACTCAAAAATATTTTTAATTCTTTTTTATTGAAGAACTACTTTAAATGGGAAAACCACCAGTAGGTACCTATACTTACGAATGTTTTGCGATAGCAGATTCCGGTAAATTCTTAATAAAAAATTCCAACATGGATTTCTGCTCATTCAGATTTGGAGGTACATCTAAGCCACAAATTTTTCCTTTAACGTAAGGCATCTCAAGTACAGGCATAGCCTTATATTTATCCTGGACAATCCCTTTTCTGCCAGACCAAGCACATGCAAGTTGTGTTCGAGAAATATCCTCTAGCTCCATCAAATTTTTTCCTTGAAATAGAAACAACAATGAAAAAACAAATAAGGGTTTCTAACCTATGGGGTATTCCATGTGTACCGAGACAGGTTTTGGCCGCGGGTTTCAAAATTTTTCGTCCGTTAATATTTCGTTTTCTTAAATCATATAAAAACATTTCCATATAGCTATGAACTCTAATTAAGACTAAGTCCTAATCGAAAAATAAAAAAAAATAAAATATTTTAGATACCTTTAATTGTGTGTCCTTTAAGTGTCAATACAGCAAAAATTTAATCTGAACAGCGCTTTCTAACTGGAAAAAAGCCCTCTTTTCAATAAATCTAATGGAATATTAATGTGATTTGTAAAGAAAAATTTATAGCCAAAAACCGGAGAAAAAACCTGTTTTTATTTTTTTTCGGCCCTTAGGGTCTACTGAATTTTATCAAAAATTTGACAGAATATAGTTCAACATGTGAGAAATGTTCGGTAAAATTTTCAGCTTGCCTTTATTTCTTGTTCACTGGCAATTAAATGTGTAGTTACTCTGAAATAGTCAACGCTTCCTTTCCATCGGAACTCGTTTCGTAAAAACTGTACACCGCTTATCTCTCGGTGCTTAGTTGGAAGACTCTCATGGTATTTGATTGGTGTGTTGGTTGGGACACAATACTCGCACGTGATTGGGCAAAGCACCCCGTTCAGATGGTCTGATCGACGGAACTGCCTCTCTCCACGGTCCGCGTGAACCGTGATAACCAGCTGATTTATCACAGCTACGGTCTGTTTAATGAACAATTTGAAAAAGTCTACATTTTACAAACATAGACGGTCCACTTGGTTTATTTGCGATGGTGAGAAACTACTGCCACAATCCGTCCAACAATAAAAAATCATAAAAACAAGCGTGCGCGCGTGAAACTGGTGACTGCACGAAATCGAGAGGGAGCCATCATTGATATTAGGACTTTATCTTTGTAAACAATGTCGAATGACAATACAATGTCAACTTCTGGCCTCGCATGGACTTCCGCTACCGAATGAAGAAATTGAAGATAATCGATGTGGGCCGGAGCCGGGAAATGCATTTAGATCTTCAGATAAATCGGATTGCATCGAATTTTCCATAAGTCAGCCTGGACCTTCTAACAAATCGGATATTATTGATGTCGCTATGAATCAACTTGATCCTGAACATTCAGCAAAATACGATGCTGGTAATCTCGCTACAAATCAACTCAGATTGGTATCTCAAGATGATAGTGACACGGAAAATCACACAAGTCAACGCGGAGGTTATTCTCAATATTCGTCAGTTAGTGAAGGAAAATCTGAAGCAACTTCATCATATCAAAGTTTCGCAATTTCCAGTCACAATAGTGGACTTCGAAGATTGCTCGAAGTCGTAGATGAGTCACCAATTTTGAAGAAACGTAAACACATCGATAAATGCTCTTCTGCTAAAAAGCAGAAAGTTATTGGGAAGGTAAGCGAATTTTTGAAAACTGGTTGGAATGAATCCGCAAAGACAGTTGAAGAAAAGAAATGTCGGCTGTACGATGAGATGATACAGCAAATTCACGACAAATTTGATAAGGAACCGACTTCTCGTCGAGACAAAATACAGCTTCTCACTTTTTTGCCGCAAACTCTGTTGATAAGAGAAGTAATGTCTGAGTTTAATATAAGTAAACGGATGGTACAAATCGCTAAACAGCTATACTCTGAAACGGGAGTGTTATCGACGCCTACTGCCAAAGCTGGAAATGTGCTTGATTCAACCACGTCAACAACAGTACAAGCATTTTATTTCGACGATGAGAATAGTCGCATCCTAGCAGGAAAAAAAGATTTCGTCTCTGTTAAGCAACCTTCTGGCCTGCGCGAAAGAATTCAGAAGAGATTAGTTCTCTGCAATCTGAAAGAGTTGTTGTATCAGAATTTTCGAGACAAGCATCCAGACATGAAAATTGGATTTTCACGATTTGCTACTTTACGACCACCGTTCTGCTTTCTAGCGAGGCAGAGTGTTACGCATACTGTGTGCGTTTGTACTTCACACCACAATGTTAAACTGAAGCTCGATGCTTGCAAAATCGGCCAGCTCACTTCAGACTGGATCGTTCCGCTGAATGATTACAAGGATTGCTTGAAATTTATAGTATGCAAAGACCCCACGGTAGAATGTTTTTCAAGTACGTGCAAACAATGTCCCGGCACCGAACTATTGACTGAGATGCTTAAAATGAAGTTTGATGACGCGATGATTGATACAATCAAATTTTCTCGTTGGATTTCAGTAGACAGATCAACGTTAGAAACTGTGTAGATGTCTGCGGATGATTTCGTAGATACTTTATGTTCTGAGTTAAAAGCGTTGCTTCTTCACGATTTTATCGCAAAGCAACAAGCGTCGTACCACCGCACGATCAAGGAAAATCTTCAAGAAGGAGAATTCGTCGTCGATTTGGACTTTGTCCAGAATTACGCATTCGTTGCACAGGACGCTTCTCAGAGATTTCACTGGAATAATGACCAGGCAACGATTCACCCGTTCGTGATTTATTATAGGTCTGAAAATGGAATTGTCAACAAAAACCTGACGGTCATCTCTGATTGTCTTGATCACGTAACGAGTTCAGTGTATGCCTTTCAACGGATTCTCGTTCAATACTTGAAAGTCTAATTTTCGGTGAAAAAAATTTATTACTTTTCCCATGTAGCCCCACAGCAATACAAGAATTGTAAAAACTTCATCAACTTGGTTGAACACAAAAGACTTCGGTGTGGATGCTGAGTGGCATTTCTTTGCCACAGCGCATGGAAAAGGTGCTTGTGACGGAATATCAGGTACAGTAAAGAGACTTGCCGCACGTGCAAGCCTTCAACTATCTCCAGAGAGACAGATTTTGACACCACAACGGCTTTTCGATTGGGCGAAGCAGAATATCAAAGGGATCGACTTTTGCTATAGCGCGAAAAGCGAGTATGATTCAGCAGTGACATTTTTGAAGGAACGGTACGCGAAGGCTAAGACCGTACCTGGGACACTAAATTTTCACGCGGCCATACCGACTGAAGATGAAAAAAATTTATTTCAAAACGTATTCCTCTTCTACAGCACCTGTCACGAAATTTATCGTGAAGCGTTAAAAGCACTGCAAAAAACGGCCCTTTTCAGGGCCACCATATACAAACGAAGAGAATATTTCATGTCACAATAATACAGGGTGGGGCGTGGGAACTTCCTTTTTTGGAGATGAAATATAAAACTGTGCTCGCGTTTCAAAACTGTGTATTTTTATTATTTGCTTATAAAATGAAATGGGAGATCTCATTTTATGCTGTTTTAAACAGAATGTCCTGCAAATGTCGCCCTCCATTATCAATACACTGATTTAGGCAAAATCAAAAGTTTCGGTCCACTCTTTCAAGCATGTCGTCCGGTATATTGCCAACTTCAGCTCGGATGTTGTTCTGTAGGTCTTCCAGGGTCTGTGGACGATTGTTATAAATTCGGGATTTGAGATAACCCCAGAGGAAATAATCACATGTGTGGTGCTAAATCCGGCGAGCGCGCGAGCCAGTTTATGTCCTCTCTTAGTGAGATCAGCCCTGCCCTACTATAGAGAAAGGCAGTAACTAGCAAAACAAACCGAAATGCGTTTTTTGATACCATTGAATATCTTGAATCATTTTGTACCCAAATTTTGTACCCTTTTTAATGTTAAAGCTAGGTTTCATTAGTAATCTGCCTTGGAAACCCTTCGGCTAAAGGCATCAAAGTTACAGTTGATTTTCCACAACTTTGTCGGTTAGCAGTTACTGCCTTTCTCCATAGTTGGGCAGAGCTGCCCGAGGAAGGCTTCTCTCAAAAAATCATCATCAAAAGATCAGGAGCACGGCCTCGAGGGGGAATTTCGAAGTGACGTCGGAAGGCACGTTGCGCCGCGATGATTGAGCGGCCGTTAGCAAAATAGGCCTTCATGACGAAAGCGCGCTTTTGCCTCGTCCAAAGAATGTTTGTGACTGAAATGGGTTGGGATACAAACTTCCCATCCGACCCCTTCCACTAATCCCTCCCCCACTTCTCTGTGACTGTCACTAGCTTCACCGCGCCAATTTCAAAAAAGGAAGTTCCCACGCCCCACCCTGTAGATTTCATATATTTTACTAATGCTATACTGGTACAGTATTAATATTCACATTGAGTCACATTTTCACTTCATTGGAGTTCTCGTAACACAATATTAATGCAATTCAATTGTTTAAGACAACTTATTAATTTTATTGCTTGTGAACAAGAAATAAAGGCAAGCTGAAAATTATACCGAACGTTTCTCACGTGTTAAACTGTGTTCAGTAGAATTTTTAATAAAATTCAGTAGACCCTAAGGGCCGAACAAAAATAAAAACTGGTTTTTTCTCCGTTTTTTGGCTATACATTTTTCTTTACAAATCGGATTAATATTCCATCAGCTTTATTAAAAAAAGCGTTTTTTTCCGGTTGAAAAGCGCTGGTCAGATTTAATTTTTGCTGTATTAACACTTACGGGACACACAATTAAAGGTATGTAAAATATTTTTTTTATTTTTCTATTAAGACAACAAAAACCAAGTCTTAATTGGGGTTCATAACTATATAGAAATGTTTTTATATGATATAAAAAAACGATATATTAACGGACAAAAAATTTTGAAACCCGCGGCTAAAACCTGTCTCGTTACGCATGGAATACCCCCTATATAACTGGACAATAATACAAAAAAAAATCTGGTCAATAGTATTAAGAAAGCCGAAATATGCTTGCATTGTCCCCCAGCTCCAGCTTTACAGGCGCAGTACATTTGTTTGATTCCAACGAACCCATTGGAAATTTTTTATTCTTCATTCAGTTCATGTGGATCCGATTGCAGGGCACTTGTTTGCAAACAAAGAGCACACACTTTTAGGGAAAACTCGGACAATTCACTTTTTCCATACAAAATTATATGCCCTGCATTGATAACTTCTTCTCCTTCGAGCACTGCCCTGGAATTGGCATTACCGCCAATGTAAGAAATATATTCCACAAGGCTCAGTTGAGCCATACTTGTTCTACAAATAAAAGAAAATGGTAAATCAAAGAAATTAAGTATTAATTATTACATACTTACCCAACAATGCGATTTTTAACTCAAAAATAACACAATTTACAAGTCTTTATACGAAACACAACATATCACATAGATACTATAATAAAATAATAACAAATAAAGGCCTACATAATAACAAAAACTTGATAACAAAGCAAGACAATAATAAATTAACACCAAAATTCACGAACAGAAAGTAGGGTTGGAAAACGATGTGGCAGAAACTAGTTCCAGTAATAGCCACCTGGCGTTGCGATCTTAATTTGAATTCCCAATCGCTCACGCGGGGAAAAACGATCGCGCGAATTGAACTGCGCGGACGACGAGGCGCGCCGACGAGGCACGTCGATTAGAGAACGTTATCCCGGAGCGTCGCAAGCTAGCACGTATGGTCGAGAACACGCAGACACGAGACGACGAGCACGTCCCTTCGAAGGGAACTCGGGTCGTTGGTGCGGAAGCGATTCGGGCTCGAGCGCGGGGGAAAACGGGGAAGCGTACCGGCTATCGTCGACGTTCTCAGTGGCTCCCTCGACGCTCGCCTTGGTTCCTCTTGTGCAGTTTTGGTGCTCGTCCACCCACGTCCGCTGAGGTTCCTCCGCTTGTTTTTCTCCGACAACTAGCTCGGGCTCTAAGACGTCTCGATCCTCGGTCGCACGTTAACACGGACTCTGCGTCTTCCGCACGTTCACTCGAAAAAGAACTACTGCTACCAGACGTTCTCTCTAGAGAGCTCACGCGCGCTCGACGTTCTCCGAATTCGATCGAAAATCGACTGACTCCCCTTCGAACCAAAAAAACCGTCCTCTCGCGCCTCGCCGTCGTCGAGGTTTCCCCCGAGCCTACGAGGTGGCTCCACATGAGCCGCTCGCTACCGAAGTCGCGTTCGCGCGCATTCTTATCGCAAGGCTCTTTCGGTGGCCGTTTCGCACGCGTGGCCCCGAAACGCGGAGCGGCTCTCCATGTCACAGAACATTTCCAGCACTGTGTGTCATTGTAAGACCATTACAGCGACAAACAGAAGTGTCGTCAATCGACCCTATTTCATTCCTCCGACAAGATATCTACGACGGACCCCCACCCGATTTTATCACAGCCAATCGGAGTGACTTGTCGCATGCGAAAATCCGTCGTGCCGTTACAATGAAATAGGCCCCTAACTGTTCCGTCGCAGGATAGACGGATTTCGGAAGGCCGGTTTCGTAGCATTGGAACCATGAATACCTCGCCAACCTAGTAACCCAGGCAATATGGATTATCAGTAGGTAAGCAAAGCCGGTTTTGGGACACCGGGAGAGTTTGGGAGATTTGGATTTTGTCGAAGCGCGCATGCGTCATGGCGGGGGGTTTGAATTTACGCCGCGGAGCTCTACCACCCACTCTTCAACCACTAGGGACCCACCTGACCAAAAGTGGCGGGAAATTTGAATTTCGCATACATCATGGTGGGGGATTTGAACTCGAGCATTACGTGATCCGATAGAGCTCAGCCATTGGTCGAACCCCCCGACCTCGCTCGCAACACCATCTCGAGGGGGATTTGAATTCACACTCGCAGCACCATCAATATACGGAGGCTTGGACCAAAAATATTTTGTTATTTCTCTATGGAAACTATTATGCATGTGTAAGTAACCATGTACGTGAAAGAATTTTTCAAAAAAAAATAAAATTTACTACTTCAAATTGCACATTGTAACTCCGGCGATAACGTTAGGGACGAGAACGTTTTCTTATTGGTTTGACGTCACTTGCCAGACACAAGCTCCGCCTCCTCCCGGGGAGCAGTGCAGGCATATAGCGCGAACGTGATTTAACTATCTGGCTCTCTTGGATCGGCAAATATTTCGGGGGTGAATCAGCGATGGTCAGAAGGGAAAAGGGCTAAGCTTCTATTTGAGGAAAGGCTTATTGTTGAGACAGATGAAGTTGATAAAAACAATAAGATTGACGTAAATTCCTCAAAAGATTCTGAAGTAAACAAACTTCGACGAAGTGCACGTATTAAAGATTTGCGTAACGTATCATATGATGAAGATTACTGTTGAATATTAATTTTTTATAAGTTTGATCACGATATACTATCAATTTTTATGTAATCTTATTAGAATATAAGAGTAATTCGTATCTACAAACTATGTATGTATCAGCATAGATTTAAGATTGAATGATAATGATTACTTGATCTGATTGAGGTCTTCTTTTGGGGTTTTTCCTTAATCCGTAGCAACAAATGTTGGACCATTGTTATGTTCCCCAAAAGCAAATTATAATAGATAAGAAAACTTCTACATTAATTTAATCGATTACTTCTTGAGTGATAGTATTGAAATAAGCAAAAACTGCTCGATGTTAGATATTTATAATCCTAAGTTTAATCCTTTTGCTCATGGTGACCACAAATGTAGACACGCGTGGATTAATGTATATATAAAAGGTCATAAATTAGAATTTTGACCGTTTGTTCACAAGAAGTATATTCGTGGACATTGTAACGAACGTATAAGGCACATATCGCCATACAAATTAAAAATTAAATTTATAAATAAACTAAAAAAATTAAATTTATGCAAAGAAAAATTTTTTTTCATAAAAAAAAAAAAATTTAAAGCATCGAAGATCTGGAATATACATTATCAATTGTATGGCTGTAAAAATAAAAATTCGTGAGTGAAAGGGTTAAGAATATGATTTATTATCGCAAAGGAAAGGTAGGAGAGAGAGAGAGAGGGTACAGATTTATAACTCTACCCTTGCTAAAAAGTTTCCAATACTTCACAACCGAAAAAAACCCGGCGGGCCTAGCGGTCCAGATCAGCATGTGGTGTGTAGCGTGATACAGAGTGATTTCTGGTCACTCTGTCCCTTCTAAACGGGCTTTGCAGCGTCTACTAAATAAGAAATAGTTAGTTCCGAGGCAGCAACAACGAAGTGTATGTGATTTTTTGACGTGTGGACGTTGAAACCCGCGCTGAAGCCACTACTACTTAATACGTACTGCTGGCTGTTGCGTTTTCTACGGTAAATCTACTCGTTCAGAGCATAATTTGGACGTTGTGGCGGGGGTGTCTGGCAACTGACGTCACGCAACGTAGCCTCGTGTCCCGGTCCCGTTTTCTAGCCTCGCGTCAATTCATGATTTTTAAATATTTATAGCACGATTAACTCTTAATATTTTGCACTACAACTTCGGTTAACGTTTTTATGACCCAAACTCTATCGATTTTCATTTAAAAAAAAAATTACCGAACCTCCCTATTGCAAACCCCCACCCCTCACTGTTGCTAGGCAGCATGCAGCCGAACGATTTCCCCCTTCACCACCGCATCAGCGCGTTAACGGTACATGCATTCGTTCATTCGTATATCTAACTACAGGAGTCGATGATAAAACCTCCATCGAAAGAAATACTTTCACTCAACGATTGCTCGTCGACGTACTTCAGAAGCGAACTTACGAATCGTCACTCGAGATCGTAACCAGGCCGATCGTCGCTCGAAATTGTTTAGTTAGTTGACGGTAGATGCATTCGCTCGTTCGTATATATATATCTAACTGCTCGTCTCGTCCACGGAGCGCTCGGTCTAAAAGCTGCCACCAATATGAGTCAAAGGAAGTGGGGAGCGTAAGTGGGGGGTCTCGCGAGATTCACGCGTGAGACATGATGACGTCACTGTGAACCCCCCACTCTCCGCTGTTGCTAGGCAGCGACTCGAACGTCTTTCGAGATGCAATTCATTTGTACAGTAAGGGAGTTCTTCCGCTAACTATTCTACCATTGAGGAACCGCAGTTTAAATAATGAGTCAACATTTTATTCCCTTTTCTTTCGCCTCTTTATTGGTAAAAATATTTCTACGAAAAAAATTAGCCATCTTGGCAATAAACACAATCCTTCATAGGTCGCGGACCATCCTAATCGTCTCCGCCTCTCGGCACCCGGTGAAGTCTCCGGCATCGACGACAATCGGTGATATCCTTGTCCTCGATATATTTAGCCGGTAGCGCGCCTGTCCCACGCATCATCGATCGTGTTGGCGGCAAAAACGGTGAGAAACTCTATAGGGAGCTGGGCAATGTCTTCGGCGGTCAACGAGGTGGGGCTCTCCGTCTGGAAGAAAATCTTCTGGGAACGTTCCAATGACGGAGGATTGCCCTTGTGCTTCAGCCAGGGTTCTAAGTATTTAACGTTCTCAGCGGCACAGAAATGTCCATCGGAACAGTGATGCTGACATCTGGATGTTGGCTCGCTACAGTTTCCTCAGCGAGGGGCAGCTCAGTTTCCTAGCCAAAAATGCTATCAAATCACTCAATACAGATTGAAAGAAGCGTTGTACTTTGCATCAAATAAAGCAGTAAGAATAGAGAAAAGAATGTGCAAAACAAAGAATCAAGCAGAGAAGAGGCGACCTGCACGAGTGGCATTGCGTCGTGATCGGGAGCTTATGTGCATCTTCCGAGATAGTGAAACGGGAGTGGAGGACGTCGAGTGGGTTGAGGAGCAGGACGTCTCTACTGAGGATATATTTTATTAAACGAAGTTTAAAAATGAAGTTATTTGAACTGAGCGAACATATGTTTTCTAATGTTTTCCGTTGATACGAAAGTTAGAACGAGGATGAAGTGTATAAAGAAATATACCGCAGTAGACTATAAACTTTACATCAATCGTGTTGGGCTTCCACTCGGATAAAAGACGCTGTTGATACACGATTAGAGAATAGCGAATAATGAAGAGTCTATTTAAACAGCTCCTATGTACAGCACCCTCGTTCTGACTATGTATGATGCTATTGTTTAGCAGGACCGTCTCGAAATATAGTCAATCTCTTCCTAATATTCATCTGATATTTGAAAGCAGTATAAACGGCAAGCTCAAGAATGACTTAAAAAAAGTTATGTCTTATGTAAGATTTAGGGGGGGGGGGGTCATCTGGAATGTTACAGTATCTTACACTGGGGGAGGGGGAGTCAAGAAGAGGCCAAAAATGTCTTACGTAATATATGGATGGCCCCTAATGGTGCACTCGGTATACTCCCGCAACTAGGCTTTCTTTTCCTCGCCCTTCACATACACCGTGGAGACACCACGTAGATGAGCGTCGAACACTTTTCCAATCATGATGTACGGCACATCCCCAGAGTTCCACGGAAGTCTATGAAAGTTACGTTGCAACCAGGAATTGCTGCAGTGATACACGGCTGGCAGATACTGCTAAGGAAATGGAGGCTTGAAGAGGAAAATCATGGCTCCCCGTGGCTTAGAGTTGAGGGGGAGCACGGCAAGTTCCTTCAGCATGAATCGGTTGTTGGGCATCTTGAAGCCCTGTACGTCGACCACGACTTCCATGATGGAATTGAACTCCTCGGAGCTATGTCCGCCTATTTACCACACCGCTGATTGGTCGGTATTCCACTATGCGATCGTGCAGGATGAAGCAATACGCTGCAGTATCGATTGGGCAATTTGCACTCGCTTCGAACTCCAGACGCACATCCACCGGTCCCGATTTCACCGACTTGTTTTGCTTCGAACAATCGATGACTATGAGGGGCGCGTATTCAAGGAAATCGTCTTTGCTCAGCAACGGCTGGAGCTCCTTGCTGTAGTACGTGGTCTGGAAATTGGCGTACATCTCGTACAGTAGGGTGTACTGATAGTGTCCAATATCGAGATTGAGGTTTCCGTACGGATAGCACTGCGAGTTCAAGAACAGCTTGACGTCTCTGATGTTGCAGAGGTCAAATTGACTCGCGTTCTTGTTCTTCTTGTTCTTTCGACTGGTTTGGAAGCCCAGTAAAACGTAACGCGGTTTCTCCAACTGCGTCAAGGTCTTCACGGTCCACACGTGCTTGGAGGTGCGTGGAGTCAGGAGATACATACTCGTACAGCTCCCACGTGCGAAAGCTCATGGAGATGGGTACATCGTTGGCGATAAAGTTCAGCAGCTGAATCTTTCGCTGATCCGAGACCCTGATGTACATCATCCACTCAACCTTTAGTATCACAATTTTGAAGACTTCCTCAGTCGACTGTATGACAGCATTCACATCGCTGTTTGCTCTCGTGAGAATCAGCTCACGCTTGGCGTTGACGACGATTCGTCAATAGTCTTTAGCGAAACCGAGCATCAAGCTCAGCGGTATGGAGAAGTCAAAGTAGCCTTCACCGTTGTTCAACCTCTTGCTTTTCTCGATATCGAGCCAGCCGGTGTTCTCCAGCCGTGAACGGCTCAGGGACACAAAGCTCTTCATGATGCTCGTCAGTCCGACATTCTTGCTTCGATCGATCTCGATGGCGTTGAGCTCGTAGCGTATCTCCTTAAAGAGATGGCAGATACCGTTCTTAACGAGAGCGGTGTTTGCAGCTACCGCAGATCCGTCAGCCTTCAAGAGCCGACCGTGCACGTGTAGCGAGCTTCTGCTTGGCAACAGATACACATGCTGGTGTTGAATGACGATACGAATTTAGTCGGTGTTGTTGAAGGTCGACGAGGTGTATGGGTGGTGAGCGTGCACTTCGCAATGGGCAATGGACTCGTCGTAGACGATCGGTGCGTGAACGATTATAATAGACGTTCGCACACACCACGCGACGCGACTTTCATCGGCGACGCTCCCGCGGCGTCTCCCGCGACCTAGGCCAGTCAAATAACACTCTTTTTTGGCTGAAACCCGAATAAATTATTAATGCACAATAATATCAATTTATCCTTTTAAATATAGTCGATAATGAAATATTTGATTTGTGGGTGCCAAAAGTCGGCCATAATTGTTTAAAGGGGGGGGGGGGGGGGGGCTTAACGCGTGGAAAATAACTCTATATTTACGAATTTTTTTCGAGCTATTGTTGAAGTAGATATATTCTAATGTTTCGCATGTTACAAAGCATCATTCGAACAACATTTTGTAATTTTTTTGTAGAAAAATATTGAGAAATAAGCCGGTGACGAAGCATTTTCGAGGACGCCTTTTAGAAAAGATGATTTGCGGTGGACACTATATTTCAGCGTAGAATTATCTCAAATCAAAAAATCAAAACAAGTTAGTTAAAACAGATGTTTTTCTAGACCCCTACGTTTTTCTTTTATTTTTTTTCCATTTTTAAATGTTTGGTGGTTGTTTGAAGTAAAAATTGCGATTTTTCACGAAAAAATCCGTCATTTTGTTGCTGTAAAACCCCCTTAATGTAACAAAAAAAGAAAAAGAAAAACCTAGAAGTCTGGTATTTTATATGTAGAAAGTGTGTACAAAAGTTGAAAAGAATCGGTGCAGTAGTTTTTAAATGACGATGTCCACGGACTTTTAAAACTTGGTTTCGAGAAACGCGTTTAACCCTGTAATGCATTTACCCGCCTCAAGGCGGACTTTATTTATATCGCCATTTTAGGTAGGAATATATTTTAAGCGACTTTTTGAATGACTCCGCGTCAAGATCGGTTTATACATATATGGAAATTTCACTCGCACAGCCGATTTTAACGTGTACGTGTTTGTTACTGTCAGCTGTTTGGCGACCACGTGGTGTTTTGGCGCAATAAATTATTCTCAAAGGAACGTACGGATTGAAAGTTGAAATACAGGTATGTGAGTGAAAAATAAATGTTGCCAAAATTATTGGTAAGTTCTTTCAGATATATAGTTGAGTATTGCATATGTTGTGCGAAATAAAAGTGGCTTTGATGTCCAGTTTTAGGTTAGTTTGCGCGACCCGCCTAAAGGCGGGGTTATGCAATTACGTGAAAAATTTTCAATCCAATTTTTTTTTTATTTCCGTACTTTATTGCACACAGATAGCTGTAGCTTGTTCGATCTTTCATTGCCAACATGGCACATCGACGGAAAAAGTGCAATTTGTCGAATATGCCTGAAGAGGAAGCCTTGGCCTTCATGGTCAGCGTACCATCGGATGACGAAAATACCGACGATGAACAGGAGGATGACTTTGATAGCGACGACAGTAGCGCCGATCCGGATTACCAAAATACTGACGACGATATAAATCTCGAAGAGTCCGACACGGACAGTCGCGATAATCTACAGGACATCTTACAATCTCCGGTAAAACAAGTAGCTTTGCCACTTACGTTTAGAACAGTTGATCAGACCGATATTGCTGTGCCATCTACTTCCAAACTGGCTGATGATATTGACATAGCTGTGCCAACTACTTGTAACACTATGGCCGATGAAAGTGCGGAATGCCTTCGCCGCCGAAAACGTTGTTTGCGATTTCCGGAACCAACAAAAGAAGAAAGTAGACCAAGCAGCTCATCTAGCTGTTCTGTTACTAGTAATGTACAAGGAACGATTCTGCTGAGTTCAAATCGATAGTTTTGAGAAAGAAACATCTACAATTACATTCACCACATTCACTTATCATCCACCAGATGATGTCCGTCATGATGAAATGGGGCACTGGTGCATTTTTCGTGACCGTAGTGGAAAAAAACAATGTAAATTTCCGAAATGTAAATCTGAAACGCAGGCTTTTTGCGTTAAGTGCAATTTGTCATTGTGCAATTCCCCAACGAAGTCTTGTTTTCTTGATTTTCACAATAAACGGTAAATGATTCTTTGCTTTTTGTATTGATTTTGATTTCATTTTGTTTTCGTCAACTTGAGTGTTGTTCTGGCACAGGTCCGCCTAGAGGCGGGCAATATTTTTTCCTCAAATAGGAGCCACAAACAAAGAAAACGCTTCATACGCATCCCATGAGAGCTCCTTAGCCCAAACTTACGCCGTCACTAATTTTACAACCGAAAAAAAATGTATGCATTTTTTACAGGGTTAAAGCGCCGAGTTCTTGCCGCTCCGCAGTATTAGAGGAGCGGAGACTTAAAGGTCTATGACTGAGAGTTTTGCTCTGATTGACTTGAAATTTGGACACAACATTCTTTAAATGTTTTACTATAAAAAAAGGCAATTTAAAAAAAATTGATTTGTAGACCCCCCCCCCCCTTAAACAACGAAAAACTTTAGAAAAAGGTGACCGCGGTGACTAAAGTTAAAGTGCATAAAATTTCCTTCAAAAAAGTTCGTGACGGCATTTTCCTAAAGTTTATAATTTTTCCGGTATGAGCGTTCGAAGCCGTATTTCAAAAACGCGCCGCCTCCAACGAAAGTAGAAAGTGCCGCTTTTTATTGTGAAATGAATTTTTTAACTTAATAAACGATTTTAAAATTCTGGAAAAATTCAGGACGTTAGTTAACGATTCGAAGAATAATTGGCAATAAGAAAAATTTGTAGCATTTTTTGGATTTTTTGAGATCAATTTATTTCACACTTCTTTAACCATTTTTTCATATCATTTTAAATCGCTTAACTTTTGAACTAATTCACATATCGGGATGATCTATAAGACAATTTTTCGTCATTTAATTACACTGGCACACAAAAAAAAAGTTCCTGTTCCCGGAACCAGACCACTATATTTTTATGTTCAAGGGGTCGCTGAATCCGAATCCGGTATCCGTTTGTCTCCGTCAGGTCATGTTCAAGGTCATTTCAAGGTCAAATCCTGGAAAAATAGTCAAATGGATTCAAATTAGTATTCCTATATATTTTTTGGGTCGCTGAATTCAAATCGGACGTCCATTTGATCCGGCAAGGTCAAATTCAAGGTCATTTCAAGGTCAAATGTGTTTATTCTCCCAAAAATGAATTTTTGACTGCAGATTCTGAAATAACGGGAAATTTTACGTCTAGATATCTATTCAATCTTTTTGGTAACATAACCCCCAAGGTCATTTCAAGGTTACTTCATGTTATTGTATCGAATGTTCATATGACAATTGCAAAAATAAGAAAATGTGTCTTCACGGGACTAAACTACTACGTCAATATGTTTTCGGGGTCACTGAGTTAGAATCTGAGGTTCGTTTGCCTCTAGTATGTCAGGGTCAAGTTCATTTCAAGGTCAAATCCAGCAAAAATGTTCAAATCTTTTCGCATCATCACTCCGTTATATTTTTGGAGTCGCTGGAACGTGCATTTTGTATCTCACTCTGCTACTTCTTCATCGTTTCGCTTTCTTTTATAACGTACTCGTTTATCCTCAAAAGATCTGTGCAAAGGATTTCTCTTGCATTTTTCCCCCTTTTTCCGTGCTTTCTCTCTGCAACCAACAGAAATCTGCCATCATGTTTTCATCCCATCTACCCTGAAATCTTCGTTCTACATCTTTAAAATCTTGGTGGAAACGTTCTTCTTGTTCTTCACTGAAATTGCCAACGTTATCTGGAAATTTGTCCACATGACTGTCCATCATATGTAATTTTAAACTCATATTACATTCCAATCTCCTGAAATTCTCAACCATGTCAGATATTATTTTTTTGTAATCCGAGCTCTTATAATTGCCTAGAAAATTACTATATACTTTCTTGAAGCTGACCCATGCATTCTTCTCAATAGGACTCATTTGAGTTACGAAGTGATCGTCTCTGAAAATTTTTGTGATCTGAGGTCCATCGAATACTCCCGCTCCTACTTTAGCATCAGATAGACCTGGAAATTGATCTCGTAAGTATTTGTAACAATCGCCTTCTTTGTTCAACGCTTTGACGAATTGTTTCATGAGTCCTAACTTTATATGTAATGGAGGTATCAATACCTTCTTTGGATCTATCAACGGCTGCTGTAAGATATTGTCGGATCCTACAACGAAGGATGTTCTAGGTTTCCA
This sequence comes from Xiphydria camelus, assembly GCA_963678675.1. Lineage (NCBI taxonomy): Eukaryota > Metazoa > Arthropoda > Insecta > Hymenoptera > Xiphydriidae > Xiphydria > Xiphydria camelus. The sequence continues at coordinate 13,155,739 of OY783192.1, read as the reverse complement.
AACCTTTTTCAAGTAATGATTTTTTTATCTCTACTATCCTATTTACAAAGATAACACGGTTTTTTGGTATAGCCAAATTTCTGCCCCAGAATCATTGTGAGGATTTTAAAATCTCCACAAACTTACCATTTGTGGTCATCATATTTTATTGCTGCTAATAGAGTTTTCAAACATTCATACGATTTATTCATAACAGTCGAATGCGCAACTGGTATTGGTGCGTATACGTTAGTATTGTGGAGTAAGACTGCTTTTAGACTACGTTTACTAGAATCGATAAAAAGTCTCCATTGATCAGCACTGTAAGTATCGGGCTTTAATTCGTCGATTAATCTTTTGACATTATTACAATAAACGAGAGACTTATTTGAATTACGAGAGAAAAAGTTCCTAAATTTTTTTTCTCTTTTCCTGTAAAACGCAACCTTTGTCTTCTTCTTCAGCAGATTTCTCTCTTTCAACGTGGAAGCACAGTACTCGGTAATATCTTTCGGCAATCCCATGTTACGAATTAAATCGTTCAGTTCTTCCTGTGAGAACAATTGAGGCTCTTTTTTCTTACAACCCGTTGGAACGTATTCATGAGAATCACCTTCAGTTTCACTTTCTTCATCATTCGTTTGGCCATCTTCATTTCCGCTCATATATCTCTCATCTTCACTATCAGTTTCATTTTCACTCGTGTAACTTTTATCTTCGCTATCAGTTCCACTCATATAGCTCTTATCTCTATTACCATCATCGTACTGTTCATCCTCATTCACACAATCTGTACACTGATCTATATTTTCTCTTTCAACATTAGCTTCAATCTCGTCTATTTCCATTCCATCTGAACTAAAATTCCATTTGTTCGTATTGTCCTCGTTGGAAATAACAGGTAGTGTGACACTCGTAACGTTAGCATATTTTATATGTGATTTATTTTTCATATTGTACCCAATTCAATTTGTTTTGCAGAAATAACAATCTTCTCAAGATTGCGCTTTGGTCCAATGTATTGGTATAAGAAAATTGAGATAGTCCTTGTCTCGAGATTTATCACAACGACGGAACATTGTGTTACAAGAAGTACAAATTATGTGTGGTACCCAATCATTACCTTCATCTATCATGTTCAAATCAAAACAATCCTTATACATATTCCTTATACGCTCTGAAATACGTTTGCGATTCTTTGATGCTTCATACTTACCACAAACATAGCAAAATGAATCTGGATTCTTATCGCATATGTGATCCGAACTTGTAGTGATAGACTCTACCGTAGCCAAGTTTTCCACCAATGTAGAGCTGCGATCGTTTGATGGCGACGATTGCGGGCCCGCTTGCTCACCCAGACCAACCGCCGATACAGGGGTTCCTTGTGAGAACCCCTGTATCGTAACACGTTACCGTGTGCCTGCCATGACCGCTTGGACGCCTTCATCCAGGGATTTTGCCGCAAAAATAAACAATAAAAAAACCGTTGCCCGCCGTCACCGCGTGGAGGTACCCTGGGTGCAGGCACACCACGCCTTGTGCAGTTCAGACGTTGTATCGCATCCAGTGAATGCATGGGCAAATAGAATTGTATTCTCAATGTGTGGGTCCTGGTCTTTAGTAGAGAACAGTTGATTAGACTGTTTTGTGGAACCGATTTTCAGGAAGTGAATGTTATCTTTGTTTTACTAAAGCAATCAGCAAAATGAACAAGTCTACATCTCAGTGCCAATTATTGTAACTTTTAGATAGCAATGAGATGCTTCAATCGCTATTAATACGATGAGGCAATCGGCATCTTCAGGTGCTTGATGACTTTGAATACCCACGCTTTCTAAGTGGGTTCGCAGTAAATTTATAAATTTATGCTTGTTACTTGAATTCGAAAGGAATTTTCCTTGGTCTAGTGTTGCTACCATGCCTTCTGTAAAGTCAATGACAACTGTAGTACCTTTCAGTGATCGTCGGTATCGCTCATACGACTTGATACTACTGGCATTATCAGCATAGCCATCGAAGACAACCACAGCTTCTCCATTATAATGTCGTCTGATAAATGCTACATACTTTTCACACAGCTATTTGTAAGTGCTTCCAGCGTTCCAAATGACTTTATGAAGTAGAAACCCATTGTCAATGATAAATTTACTGTCTGATAATGAGGAAAGCTCCAAGGAAGATGATTGAAAACACTTAAACAGTTCTGCTTTTTGTATATTTCGCATAAGGTCTTTCTCATCAAAGAGCGCCAGAGGGTAAGGCGATAACTCATACTGTAGAGCTTCATGAGCAAGATCCTCGTTATTAGCAATCCGATCAGCAATGCGTTGAAATAAAAGTGATGTATTGACACTTATGGCATCATTTCCAATCGTAACGCCTTTTTTTGTAGAACACAACGTCTTCACTACTGTTGAACGACTCATTTTTATTGTTTCTGCATCTTTACCCACCATACTTCTCATATTGTTTAACCCTTTCAGTCATGATGTACACTGACAATGAGGTGTACATGTTTTACATTACAGCTAACTAACTTTTCGTCTTTTTAATGGCTTTCGATAATGGCGTACACTGTAATGCAATGATGGATATTTAAGCCACTAGATCTCGCGTGAAGTACAAATTAAAAATTTTAACTTACTATAAACAATATCCGCTCTAAGTCACAGTTAGAAAAAAAATTTCCTTAAGTTTTCATAAGTCGTGACTGAAAGGGTTAAACCTATTGTTATTGCCTCATGACAATTGACATCATGACTTCCTACTACTCCAGTTGATAAGAGGACATGAGTTTGTCTCTCGCGGCAAAGTGTTTGTGAGCGCTTAACGAAACTCCGAACTTGCACAGATTAGCTTCATCACGATTCATACGACTCTGCCTTAAGTCCGCGTGCTGTTCAGTTGTTGAAGACCTGGTATTACAGAAAATTTCCAGTTGTTCCATGATACCAAAAGCACGGGGCATCCCTTCAATATATCGAGCAAGAACGCTTGCTGTTACTCCACGTCCATGAGTTAAACCTCCGCCCACTTTCATCAGGTGCATAAGTGTTTGTTCGATGGTCATGTCAGACCATATTCCAGCCCACTTTTTATTCGATCTCCTAATGGTGAAGTAACCCTCCGTGGTAAAACGATAAAATTCCACAGCATCCATTTTATTTTCTAGGTCTGCCATATTCTGAAGATATATTTGGGTATATTTGGCATAGGCATGGTGTCCAGCAGCATGAAAAAGAGGAAGCATATTTCTTACGTACTGTAAGTGAAGTTCCCAGTTGCCTAGTCTCTCAGCTTCGATAAATTGAAGCATAATCGTAACGTAATCGAAATATTGCACCCAGAGTTTTGCTGTAGGTCCATTTTGCTGCAATTTTTCTAGTTGTTTCGTAATCTGATCAGAAATTTGCAATAAAAACTTCGTCTTCTTCCAGTTCTTGTAAAGAAGGTGGTGCTTCTCTAACATTATTTAGGATTTCCGATGCATATTGATGGTTGAATTCCTGATCTTCGAGAATTCCTTCAACAATAACCTTAGCGAGTGCTGTACCGTATGTCCGTCTCTGTACTGGCCAGTTTGAAAGTTACCTTCGGATAGGCTTGGTCGGTACTCGAGTCTTTTAATACGGTATAGAAGTCGAGTCGGCAGTTAGAGTTGATATCAATTCGGGAGATTGAAGCGTCTAACCTCGAAATTGTGAATTTGTGAATAATGGAAATTACGAAAATAATTATAATTACGGTATAAATGTCTCGATTACCGACCAAGCCTATCCGAAGGTAACTTTCAAACTGGCCAGTACAGAGATGGACATACGGTATACGTCAAAATGTGTGCTCTCAAGGCTCTAGAAAATGCGTGCCCTCTGTCAACATTTTTTCGACACTTAAACGCGCGTATACTATTATATTTTCCAGAGCTCCTCAATTCCGCTGCCTGCCATTATGCTTCCTAATGCTTTTAAAAACGACATTCACAAGTGGAATCCGCCCAATCGTATCACTAAATTGCAAAGATCAACCAGATTACATATAATTTCGCGAGTTTTAATGTACGATATAGAGGTTGATCGCAAGTGACAAGAATGGTTTTTAGCTTTGCTTTGCGACCCTTTTCAAGAGCCACGTGAAGTGCAGTATTGATGGTTTTTAAGTTCGATGGGGGTTGGTTAATGAATGGTAAACAGCGTATTCTAGACTTCACGTAGGGCATCTTTGCAGTTATTTTTTCCATAAAACCTCGCCAATTGGAAATATTTGAAATTCCATAAGTTTTTCCTAATATATAACATATCTACGATGCTGGAAATCTCGTTGGTTCCCTAAGGTCCATAGCAAAAATATCTTTAAAAGTGATTTTCTTCAAATCTTCAGTATTGGATACTCCATACGGCGTAATATCAACAGTACCATAAAGAGCCAGTTCTCTAGCCGAAGGCATCGGTGGACATTTTTTAATTCGCTGCTCTTGTGACATGCAAGTATCGGGTGTTATAGCACATATGCCTCCCATACTGTGAAATGTATGTAAGCCATCTAGTGTACATACATTGTGATCAGCATTATCAAAAATACATTGAACAAATGTGCCTAGTATGATTGATGTCTGAGGATGCATAATCGATGATGCTTCAAATAGAAGAATATCGTTATAGGAAGCACAAAACCCGTCTCGATAATACTTCTTGACAAAAAAAACAAGAATTTCTGGACGACATTGCAAGGTAAAAACGATGTGACACCTTCAAACGTTTCAGATAAACTGAATAAACGTACACTGGGAATTTCGAAAAAACCCGAATTCGCAATAACTATCTTTGAAATACATTTCAAATGAACGGTAAATTGATTTTCTCATACCTGGATAAGCCGAGTATTGCATCAGACGGCTCGCGACGATCCGTCCGATAATTGATTTCCAGGAAAGGTATACAACCGTGGTGTTCGCAGCTTACATTCCCCGAAATATGCCGTTGTGTCGAATTCCGTTTATTGCGAGACGGAACAGCGATCGATGGCAGAGTTAAGAGAGAATAAACTAAATGTGTGCGCTTTGAATTAAACATGATATTAGATCAAGTTCTTTCTCGACTTTAATGCATTTTCCCGCGAATCTATTAACCACAAGAAAAAAAGTTTAAAAAAGGTGCAGCATTTATCAATGAAGAAAATCGGTCCTATGCATTGTTTTGATATCTGTTCCATTATTGCAAATATTTGCAATACAAACGAATGGGAGAGTTGCACGGCAAGAGACGCGCGACGTTAGAAGGGGTACCTACGCGTTTCATGATATTCTTTAAAAAATCATATCCCGTAAAATAATCAGTTAATGAAAAAAATGCAAGAGATGAAAAATACTTGAAAAAAGTCAAACAATATTAAGCTTAGAAGAAAAGATTATTATATTCATTTTTTCATTTATTTATAACAATTTCACTTAAACAAATGACAGAAATAAAGAAGAAAAATTTACAAATATTTTTCAAACATTTTTAAAAATCGATTAAAAATATGTAAATATTAAAAGATGGAATCTACATTCACGGGAAACGGTCTCGACATTTGTTTCTCAACGATTTTTAAAATAACGGTGGGGTGGACAATAAATTTCCAAGGGATCAAAGATGAAGAAATTAAATGACGAAAAAATTGCCTTATAGATCATCCCGATACATCAATTAGTTTAAAAGTTAAGCGATTTAAAATATGAAAAAATGGTTAAAGAAGTGTGAAATAAATTGAGCGCAAAAAATCCTTAAAATGCTACAAACAAATTTTTCTTATTGCAAATTATTCTTCGAATTGTTAACTAACGTCCTGAATTTTTCCAGATTTTTAAAATCATTTATTAAGTTAAAAAGTTCATTTCACAATAAAAAGCGGCACTTTCTACTTTCGTTGGAGGCGGCGCGTTTTTGAAGTACGGCTTCGAACGCTCATAACGGGAAAATTATAAACTTTAGGAAAATGCCGTCACAGACTTTTTTGGAGGAAATTTTATGCACTTTAACTTTAGTCCAATCCATTTCTTACGTATTACTAACCGTTTGGCCGGGGGAAGTCAAAAACGGCACCGCGGTCACCTTTTTCTAAAGTTTTTCGTTGTTTAAACAATTATGGCCGACTCTTGGCACCCACAAATCAAATATTTCATTATCGACTATATTTCAAAGGATAAATTGATGTTATTGTACATTAATAATTTATTCGATACTCAAATTATAATTTGACTGGCCTAACCGGCATGCTCAAGTCTCGAATACTCGCGTCGCCGAGACTGTTCCGTCGCACAATTATGTTTTCTTTTATTTTACAACGATTTATTTTGTTGTTTGGCAATATGTTTATATGTATTCGAAAGAGCTGTTTCTGCTCTACAAAACTGTTATAATTGTTATTTCGAATAATTGAATTTTTTATTATTTTTCTGGCTTAGAAATGAAATATCCAGGAGGCAAAAATCAGCAGTTTCGATATCTGCTTTTTTTCACTTTTCATCGAGGTCAAAAAGCTGTCGCAGCCGCTCGGAACATTTGCGACGTGTACGGAGAAAGTGTTATAGGCGAGTCTTTGATAAAAAAGGTTTTGAAAATGCTGATTTTTACCTCCTGGATATTCCATTTCTAAGCCTGAAAAATAATTAAAAAATTGTTATTCGGAGAAACAATTATAACAGTTTCCTAGAGGAGAAAGAGCTCTTTGAATTAAATATAAATACTTTGCGAAACAGCAAACAAATCGTTGTAAAATAAAAGAAAATAAAAGAAAACGCTACGAACTTATTTTCCAATAGCATCGCGATCATAAATACTTCGCCACAAACTAGTGTTAATCTCGCCATCAGTGAAGCGGTATATTTCGGCAAATCCAGACTGCTGAGTTCGCAGTCCCGCACCTTTCCTGAAAGGGTTAATTACTAGACGAGTCGGAATGAACTTTTGTTTGCCGAAATATTCAGTTATCTCTTGAAATCGTCATTTCTTTCCGTTACAAAGCTGAATGCATTTCGAATGCATTCGAAATATAGCGGTATCTGCGAGAAGTGGTTCATTACAATTCGTTCGGTCATCAGCCTTCCAGGAAAGGTGCAGGACTGCGAACACATTAGCAGTCTCTGTTTGCCGAAATATACCGCCCGAACTGCGTGCACTATAATGTGCACTATAATAGAATTTGTAATGTATGTGAGGTTCTGAGAAACAGCGATTAATGTTTTATCACGGTCAAATTTGGAAATAAAGTTTTACCGATCCTAATTTTTCGATATTTTCCGGTAAGATACAGCAGTCATTATCGACGATGTTGGCGGAGGGAACATACACGGAAAGAAAAAATCAGGAAAAATTACTGTGCTTGACACTGTAATTGTGGTGCAAGCGGCACTTTCTGGGATTTTTCTTGGTGAACGAAGGGAAAATTCACAGTTACACTGGAATAATTACTGTACATGCTAGAATTTTTACTGAACTGCAGAACAAACATTCTTGAACAGCACAGTAAAATTTCCGTGACTTAGAAATTTTCTCGTGTTGCGAAATACTTTTTCTTGATTTTTTGTTAAATATTATAAGAAAATCAAGAAATTTTCGGGTGCCAGAGAGCACCGGAATTTTTCCGGTGCTGTCGCAGAAAATCACTGCCGATTGTTGCCGAGTGGCCATTCGGGCCTGTTCGTTTGCCCCGCTACGCGAGACAGAGCCACGTCTAACGAGGGGCCATTTCGTGCCACGCACGAAGGCGCACTAGCTATGGGGCGCCAAAAGGCCTCTGATACCTTCTCTAGAAAAGGGCGCTAAGGACGAAGGCGTCTCATCATCTAGAAGCGGCCCTGACCCGAGAGTAAAGAGTAGGTATCTAACCTTGATACCTACCCTTTACCAAGGGTACGTCTGAGGCAGGAAGGCGTACGAGAGGCAGCCAGACGTTCGTTTCCAGACTTTTAGCGAGACAGTCGCTAATAGCGCGCTACCCCAAGACAGCTCCGCTAGTCTTTTTATTTCCCTGTATTTTCAACAAACTACATCCTTAACGATTTGCGAAATGTAGTCTAACCGCGGCCTACCTACACCTCTCTTTTTTTCCTGTTTCTACTTCTAAGATGTCTCTTAGCAGCCTCCCCTTGTTAGTAAGAACAACGCATGCGCACTAGTCTTTCTTTTTCACAGAAATTTTACCGTGCCAGAGTACCAGAATTTTTTAGGTGCATGCGCACCAGACTTTTTCTTGGTCTGGACGGTTGCACCACGATTCAGGGACAGCACAGTAATTTGTCTTGAACTTTCCCTAGAAAATTTCTTGATTTTTTCTATCCGTGTAATGTGTGATGTTTTTATCGCTCTTTCCTGATGGTTCCAGAGAAAAGATGTTGATATCAAACATTTTCTCAAGGTACGGTAACAATGACTGGTGGCGACGCGGGTCTTGCGACTTCAGTAGCGTAGTGTGCGAGCTATGGGTCTCCAATTGTTTATGACTTGAGTTCGCGACATAAGTATCGGATACCTGCGTAGCGTAGTGTGCGAAAGGCCTTATTACTCGACTCCTCGACTGAAATATTTGTATAGGTATTGTGAAGCAACCATTATTTTTATGACAGAATATCTAATCTTATCCAAAGTTGTAAGGATACATAATTGTATGTATGCAATAGAATCAATTTAAACAAAGCGCTAATAGATACTTTGAGTCAATTAATTTTTTCTTTCGTCTATTATGCCATTCAAAATATGTTAGGTTGTAATAAGCAAAAACGCTCAGTAAATGACAAGTTTTATGGAATAAATCATTTGGAAAATCCATTATTGATGATTAATTGTTTACGAAAAACTCAAAATGCTAAGAAACGAAAATTATAAGTTATAGGTATCTACCTGATATACCGCAAGGTAGTCAGCTCTGCAAAAGTTATTATAAAGTATCAAAAAAACCGAAAACGTCACAAAATGATTCGGACACGCCTGATTTGTCTATTTATCGTCGAGGCAACAGCTCTCACCATAGTTGCACGTTTGGCTGTAAGAATATTGAGGACTTGATTTCAGTACCGAAAGCGATTTCCCATGAGCTCCTTATGAACTACAAATTTTTGATTCTCCCTGACTCGCTCATGTGTAGTTCACATATTGGTATTCATAATTATTTGCCACTTGTTAAGCTAATATCGGCAATTGTTAATGCAAAGGAACAAGAAATTGTTTGTAATATGATGTACCAATACTCTCAAGACATGAAAAGCTCTCGAAAGGCTATATTTGACATGGACGCAATAGATGGTATTGATGATAAAATATTTAAAGATTGGTTTGCTTATAGTAAAGTAGAATTTCAACGAATTTGTATTTATGCTAAAACTTGTCAACCTAAACACATAGCTGTTCTCTTGTGTAAGTTATTTAGTTCCTCAATTCATAAATAATAATGGTCCCTCAGTGTTATTGTCACATAACACTCAAATGGCAAAAATATTATTTGATATAACTGATGACAAGACTTGTCTTGTTTTTTATGCTACGTATTAGCTAGTTTAAAAATCGTCTAACTTCGCAGGACAAAAACAACTTTAGAGTGAACAAAAGAAGATGCCTCTAATGAAACCCATGGTGGCTTGTGCGCCTGATGGATATATTCTATTTGTCCTAGGGCCGTTCGACGCACGACATAATGATGCAACTATTTTAGAAGATTGTTTCTCTAGGCGTGCAGAAAAATTGCATACGATTGTAGAAGGTGATCATGTTTTGGTTGACAGAAGGTTTAGGAACGTTTTGCATTTTTTTAACAGAAACTAAGAAATTAATTGTTCATTGCCCAGGATTTGGCCAACTTGAGACGATGGAAGCATATATTTATGTCTAGATTTGTCACAAAATGTCGCTGGATTATTGAACAAGTTTTCGGCCGCCTCAAACAAGAGTTCAAATATTTTGCTTTGCCAGCCCATAATGCAACATTAAATCATGATTTCGGCTATCTACTAATTGCTTTTGCACTTTTGAATTTATTTCATGAACCTGTGTTAAGTGACAAGCTTCATCAGGATATTGCTCAAATAATAAAATCACGAGTAAACGTCCCAAACCGTCTGAAACATATTACTAAGGAGTTAAATCTTTCTCAACTGAAAGCTCCCTATCTTGACATCGAATACACCACATTGGATAACGAAGAGAACAATCAAAGATTGCAATTCCCTAGGCTAACCTTATATCACTTGTACCACTTAGGTTTAGGCCCTTATCAAATTAAAAATGCAGCTTCTTACTATGCAAAGCATACAAACGAAGTGATTTTCTTAGTGCAAAAGTTTTCTCCGCCACCGAGACACCGAACAACTACGTTGGATTATGCTAGGTATGAGATTGATGTCGAAGATCCTTCACTGATCAAAGCTTACATGAAATCTCGATATCGTAGTGGGAAATATCATCACATTTTTGAAGGGCTCTATTTCGTTATTCGGGTTGCCTACCCAGCAGCCTGCAGGTATAACTTTCTTGAACGGTGACGCACTCAGTTTGTGTCCTACCTCTACACCTCGTGGCAAGTTGGGGTCAGTTTAATCTTTTTTTTTTGTGATTTGAAGTTGGCTTGCGTACTTCCTCATATTTCATCTTATTCAAACAGAAAAAGGTAAGATCACGTCATAATACATATCTACTTGTAGCTTTGAACATATAAATCGTTATTGTCATGCGACATCTTAGTAATAGCGAGCACGCGGATAGACGGCTGCTTATGCGCCCGGCCAGCGGACCGGCACGTATGAGTAGTGGCGCAGCTACCCGAACCGTGCGACCCGCCGCACCAATCGGGGCGCACCTTGGGCCAGTCCCCCACCCGACCACGGTCCACCAATCGAGGGGAAGCGTAGGGGTAGCGTAGTAGGCTAAGGCATAGATATAAGGGGCCCCGATTCCTGGGACGGGCGACACCATCTGCAACATCATCAACGCTATGATGCGGTTGCAATATTTCCCCCCTGCGTGGAAGACAGCAACAATCATTTGTCTTCCAAAACAGGGCAAGCCTCTCAACCAAGTCTCCAGCTACAGGCCAATTAGCCTGCTCCCCGCCCTAAGTAAAGTTGCGGAAAGTACCATACTAACCCGCCTTAACAGATTTTGCTCCGAGGCCAACATCCTCCCAGAATTCCAACATGGTTTCCGTCCCCGGTATGGTACCTGCCATCAACTCCTCCGTGTAGTTGAACTCCTCGCGGACAACCTCAACAAGTCCCGTCACACCTCTATACTCCTGCTCGATGCCAAGCAAGCCTTCGACAGAGTCTGGCACGACGGTTAATCTTTAAATTAATTCAGCTAAAACTCCCTCACTATCTAATCGGTCTAACACAGTCCTTCCTCTCAAACAGATCTTTCAGATTGTGTTCGGAGAAGAGCTTCTCTGTTGCGCAACCTATCACGGCGGGAGTTCCGCAAGGATCTAAACTCTCGCCCACTCTATTCAATCTTTATTGTCATGGCATCCCCACCCATGACAAAATTATAACTGCACAATACGCAGATGACGTCGCTCTGTTATATTCCTCCAAAACCAAGAAATTTTGCTCCTCAGTTGTTAACAAATTCTTACCCTCACTCCTCGATTGGTATCATATGTGGGGTTTCTCCCTCAACGAAGCCAAGTCGGAGGCTATCTTCTTTTCCCGCCGAAATATCCTCCCCAGATCCTCTCTCAGTAAACAATCATCCCATGCCTTGGAGTAACTCTGTCAAATATTTAGGGGTAATTTTTGACAGGAAATTAAACTGGGTTAAGCAGATCTCCTCCGTGCGCGGCAAAGCCAACGGTGCATTCGTCTCCCTGAAACCATTTTTCAATAACCGGAATATCTCTCAGGTTACCAAGGTCAGGGCCTCCAACGCATTGATTAGGAGCATTTGCTCTTATGCCATTCCCGTCTAGGGTTCTGCCGATCCTAGGAAACTAGCCAGACTTTGCGGTACTTACATGGGACTCCTTAGAGGCTCCCTACACTCCCCCTCGTTCATTAGGAAGATCCAGCTGCTCCGAGAAACCGGATTCCCGTCTCTCGATACAGACGCATTAAAATATGTACGCTCTCTCTCTCTCTCTTTACTATGTCGTTCACCCCCCCTACTTCATCTTCTACTTGGTTTATAACCCCAGAGGTTGGTAACCACGAGGAGGGGTTTAGTCGGTAGAAATCGGACACTACCCTACTAGCATCTTGGGTGTTTTGTCGAAGATTCCCCTCCTCGCCCATCTTCAAAAAAAAAGAAAGAAAAGGGGGGCACGCGACAGTCGAGTCTCTCTTCGCTCTTCGTCCGCTTCGGGTGGGTCGCCTTGGGCTCGCGCGCGCGCTCTCGCCCCAAGCTCATCGTCCTCAGTCGGAGGCAGCCTGGCGGTCGTGGCACTCAGTCGACATCATCACCCTCATCGATCATCAGCATACGCAACAGGTCCTTCTCAGGGCTTCCTCTACAACTCTGCTTCGCATTGGCCGACGCTCCAAATCGGTTCGTCATATCCTACTTTTCTAACCCGCCTTAGCCGGCGCTCTTAACGGTTCACTCCAGAACCAGTAAACCCATCCAAGTGCTAACAATCACTCCTGCAAAGCCACGGATATATTCCAAAGACCCCGTGCTCTCATCCTTACTCTGACATACCTAGCTTCGCATTCGCGCAGAGCGGCCTCATGTAATTGAGGTCCCCAGGTCTTTCTTCCTTATTCAGGTTTATAACCCTCGGGTTGATAACCAAGCGAGGAGGTGGTTTAGTCGGTTAGCGCTTGCCTTAGCGAATCCGACACTACCCTACTTCCATTTTGGGTGTCTCGATTGAGAAGACTCCCTATCTCGGGAATCTCTCATTTGAGGAGATTCCCCTCCTCGCTATACAAAATAAAAAAGGGGGGGGGGCAGGCAGTCTTTTTCAAGGCTCCAACTCGCTTGCAACTCGCTCGCAATAAAGGACGAAGAACACCAGGACTAGCTCTTTCGCTGTTCCCCTTCCCGACGCACAGTCTTTCTCAAGACTACGACCGCTCGTCGTAAGGCTCGAGCTCGCCAGTAGGTACATTCTGTACGGTCGTTCGTGGCGTTCGTAGGACCGCCCGACGAACGCAGATCGGTATTCTCTCTCTGTACACTATCGCGAACGCCAAATGGCGTTCCCAACGACGTTCGTGACCGCCAAAAGACGTTCGTGCGAACGCCCTTTCGGAAACCCGTGATCGGCCTCGAACGCCGACGAAAATAATTGCTGTTGTAACCATGGTTGTGATGGAATATTATTAAAATGTCTAAAAATGCACTAGAAACACAACCCTCTATGAGCAGTGTTTACTTTTTGAGATTATATTACGTTTATTTGTCATTGTCAGTCGGTCGGAAGGTCGATTCATACTTCTTAAGGTATTCCTAGCGCGAAATGAAAAATTTCAGAAAATGCTAATTTTTTTATAGAATGGAAATTAATATCGTAAGATTATTGTTGAAAAGTTTCAGACCCGGTTACCGAGCACTTAAGAAAGAATTTTTATTTTTTAAATTGAAAATTTAACATGTAACCTTAATGAAGAATCCACTTTTCCACATTTTAATGCCGACATCCACATGTTTAAAAATTATACGCATTAAATAAAACCATTTCCATATCTTCACAAAACTATATAGAATCTTTTGCGTCCATAAAAATATAAGGTCACCGACTGTTGAACAAAAATATTTATGTTCGTAAACAGCAAAATATAGTTTTTTTTACGATAAAACATAACTTTAAACAGAATTGGCATCGTTGCACCATACACGTGGTGACAGTAATGAGTATGCGACACAGTTTTGTTGGCGTCAATATTTAAAAAATTGCCTTTCATAGAGGAAAAAGGATTTGTTATCGGATATGTGAGAATGATTGGTGTAAGTATTAATCTTCATTAACCAAAATTCACTTCTGACGTAGAATTACTGATTTATGAGGAGCCCGCCTGTGGTACATTGAAAATACGTTCATAAGCGCTAGGAATACCTTAAAATTATAAGAAAGTCGTCAATGTTCCGTAGCACGAGGGACGGAGTTTCGGAAGTTCGATTCATACCTCTTAAGGTATTCCTAGCGCGTAGGAGCGATATTTAAGGGTGCCACAGGCGGGCCTCTCATAAATCAGTAATTCTAGGTCATATAATATACTCATATTCCCTATAATACTAATAATGAATAAATAAGATAAGGTCAATAAGTATTCAAGTTTATTATTTACATTTTCAAATTTTGGAAAAATATTCAAATTTGAAATCTGGCAACGTCGCATCACATGGTTTATGAAATGACAGGAATACGGCCCTGAGTAGAATAATCGTATATCCGTGCAGCTCTGAAACATAACCCCTATAAATCACCGAATTCAGTGTACTGCGGTCAAATATTGCCGCCAACTCATACTCATCGAAATCTTTACTCATCGAAAAGAATTTGAGTATCAAAATTTCTCCCATTTTTTAAAAATATAATAAAATTCACTTCTGTACCATTAGAGCCAGTACCTACAATTCATAACGACAATACTTCTCAGATGGCCACCAGTGGCGTTCAACGTTGCTTACTGTCGCGCCATCACTCGGCCATGCACGAACCTTATGATGCAACCGATGCAACGCTGCCAATTCTATTTCAGGTTATATTCTATCGTCAAAACTCTACGTTTTGCTGTTTACGAACATCAATATCTTTGTCAAACATTCGGTGACCTTATATTTTTATGAACTAAAAAGATTCTATGCAATTTTCTGAAGATATGGAAATGGTTTTATTTAATGTGTATAAATTTTAAACATGAGGATTTCGGCATTAAAGTGTAGAAAAGTGGAGTCTTCTATAAGGCTACATGTTAAATTTTCTAATTTCAAAATCAAAATTCTTTCTTAAATGCCCGGTAACCGGACCTGAAACTTTTCAAAAATAATCTTACGATATTCATTTCCATTCTACAAAAAAAATTAGCATTCTCTGTAATTTTTCATCTCGCGCTAGGAATACCTTAATAACATCTATTATAAATAACTCGCCGACTATAATTAATCGCGCCATCGGCGAAGCGGTTCATTTCGGCAAATATAGGTCTTTAATTCTCGGAATGAATGTATCGGACAGATCGCAGCAAGCCATCTTCCGCGGTGACGCTAATAACAAGCCGGCTTAAGGGGAGGAATGACGAATGCAGTCGATGGGCAATTAGGGAAAACTTAATTACAAGCTTATCCAGGAATTCAACTCACTATTGATTCCCACGATCGGGAGTGAGCATCCGGCTTTCAATTGTTTTTGGGTTTAAACCTTTGCATTCAAGAGGTGACTCTCATTGTCAGTCGCCACGGCGCGGGCGTTTCGTTCGGCAACTCAAGCGGCGCCGCTCCGACGCCTGGGCGATTTCATACGTTATTCTATTAAAAATGATTGAAAATGTAATACTTATACTTCATACTATGTGATCTACATAAAACTATGATCAAACGATGATTTTTGTTATGTGCAAATATTGTTTGTAGAAGAGAAATTTGTTAAAGTATATATTTTTCATCATGTTTAATATTTATGTTATTCGTATGATTTTCAATATATATTGAAATACAATTGACATTACATTATTCTCTCTTTCTTCCATAATACGCTGCATTTTGAATTTTTAAAACATCTATCTTAGTTTGGTTTTTATGAGCGTTTTCCCAAACTTAGTAAATTCGTCAAATTTGTCCGGTTATCTTCGTATAAACACCCCGTTTTCGCTCGGCACTAAAAGGGATAATTATTAATTATAGTCGGCGAGTTATTTATGATCAATGTTATTAAGACGTATGAAAGGAACTTCCCAAATTCCGTTCCTCGTGCGAACATTGACGACTTTCTTACAATTTTAAGAGGAGAGCGTAGAAAACACTTGGCTAGCCTCCATAAAATTTGTGTAGGGGAGACCGGGAAAGGTTGATATATGACGTTGACCCCTCGTTGACATGGAAAATAATGCGAACGGGGGGTAAACTTCCTATATAAACTCTCCTTGGTCACCCCTACTTTCTCGGCTATCTTCGGCTGCCGAGCGATTCCGAGCGTTCAGGCGGGCTGATGCCTTAAGAAGTTTTAACAAAATTTACGTAAAACAGTATTCTCTACAAGTTTGATTGTATACATTTTTTTGTACGATCAACCGTTTTCGAGATATAGCGTGAAGAAGCGGGAGCGCGCATTTTTGAATAGGTAATACTGTATATACTGCTTAGCTATAATAACTATAAATGCACTTTTCTTAGTAGTTATACTAAAAATTGAATTCCTATCATTGTTTCAGTTAAAAGTTTGTTCATTTATAAAAAAGAATATAATAAATAATTAAAAACAAAAAATGCATCCCTTTCCGCACCACTTTTGAAGTAGAATGCAAGGCGCGTTTTTTTAGACATGATTTCTGAACAGTAACCGATTCACGTCTTTCGCAATTGCCGGCGTGCTTTATGTTTCCTCTTCTTCGTCCTTGTCTTCTTCAGGTTCCTCAAGTAGTTCTACCAAAATATTGTTTTCATCGTCACATGCTTCCGCTGTATCTAGTTGCAAAATAAAATATCTTCAAGCTCCTGGCCACTGAAGTCTTCAATCTAAGTTCTAACATAATTGTTATATTTGACGGTTACTCAGAAAACTCTAAAAATATATAAGCAATGGAACAATTAAGACGAACTACTGCACTGTCTACATCTTATGAAGTCCACTTTGATGCAACCATGAATGTGCCAATCAGCCAAGAAAAGTTCTTATTAAACCGATGCAACAAAAACATTCTTATTGAAATGCTTATTGAATAACTACAAGCTGCTAACATCGCTACAAAACAAGCCAAGGATGATGCGGATGTTCTAATCATCGAAACAGCCATCGAAGTATCGGAAAGAGAAAGAAGCACCGTCATCATTGGAGAAGACATTGATTTGCTTGTTCTTTTAATCGGACGAACTCAGTCACATAAGCGACAAATGTTCGTAAAGAACATTGGCAAGGGTACTACATCAACACGAATTTATTCATCTAAAAGTTTCGACAAATATCCTCTTTACAAAGAACATATTTTGTTTTTGCATGCCCTCACTGAATGCGACACTACCTCTGCACTATTCAATAAAGGAAAACTTCAGATTATGAAACTGTTTGAGAAGCATCCCAATTTGAATCGCTCGGCTTAGATATTTCAAGAAGAAAACTGCCCGCCAGATACATTATTTGAAAACGGAAAGCGTTTTCTATTAGCCATGTATAGTGCTCCAAAAGAAGAAGTAAACATTGACAACTTTAGGTATATATCCATTTCATCAAATCAACACGATTTAATAGACCAGTTAAATTGTCATCTCTTCCACCTACGAATGAAGCAGCTCAACAGCATATCTTTCGGGTCTACTACCAAATACAGATTTGGCTAGGAAAAAATCTACAACCCGAAGAATGGGGTTGGGATTTAAAAAACGAGATGCTAGAGCCGAAAATAACACTATTGCCACCTGCTCCAGACGAACTATTAAACACAATCTTCTGCAATTGTAAAAAAGGATGTGGTGCGCAGTGTGGATGTAGAAAAGTAGGACTACCATGCTCCACAGTTTGTGGTCAGTGTCACGGACAGGCATGCCTGAACCCTTCCTCAGAATTGCAAGACATTGAAAACTTCAGTGGCCATGAGCCTGAAGAGATTTTGCATTTAGATACAGCGGAAGCGTGTGATGATGAAGACAATATTTTGCTAGAACTACTTGAGGAACCTGAATAAGACAAGGATGAAGAAGAGGAAAGATAAAGCACGCCGGCAATTGCGAAAGACGTGAATCGGTTACTGTTCAGAAACGTTTGTTAATATCGAAAACATGGATTAGTTTGTTAATTTATAAAAACAATATAATAAATAATTAATAACAAATAATGCATCCTTTTCCGCACCACTTTTGAAGTAGAATGCAAGGCGCGTTTTTTTTAGACATGTAGTAGGCCAAATCCTTGTTTTCGATGTTTCGGCCATGAGCCTGAAGATATTTTGCAATTAGTACAGCGGAAGCGTGTGATGAGGAAAACAATATTTTGATAGAACTACTTGAGGAACCTAAAGAAGACGAGGATGAAGAAGAGGACGTGAATCGGTTAACTGTTCAGAAACCATATCTAAAAAAACGCGCCTTGCATTCTACTTCAAAAGTGGCGCGGAAAAGGATGCATTTTTTGTTATTAATTATTTATTATATTCTTTTTTATAAATGAACAAACTTTTAACTGAAACAGTAATAGGAAATCAATTTTTTAGTATAACTACTAAGAAAAATGCATTTATAGTTATAGCTAAGCAGTATATGGGACATTTCACAAGAAAACGACAAAGCGAAACCCATGGGGTCGGGAATTTACTTCATATATTTTTTTGCTTACAGGGTTTTGGGTTCTAAATATACTCCCAAGTGGATTTTTTTATTGCCTTTGTTTATACGGGATACCCCTCGACAATATTGAAAAATGTGATTTTCAGGGCTAATTTTCGAAGAGAAGACATGATAATTTCAAAAAACTTCAAATACAAAAAGGTTTTCTTTTTGAACGTACTTTCTGTAAAAAAAATGCGGTATTACCAGTACCGGCAGAAACGAAAATAACCACTATTTTTTCGTCTCCTGAAAATACGCCATTTTTGATTTCAAGAAAACAAATTTTTAATTAATCTTCAAAGAATTACAAATTTTTTAAGCCATCACATACCACGGAGTGTTGATTTTTCAATGTTTTATGCACTATTTTAGAGAAAAAACTGAGTCATTATTTGTTTATGTGCTGGCAATTACAGACTTGCTCGAGCAGCTAATCGCTTAACAGTTCCCCCAATACCATCGGAAGGGCCCTTGCCGTGCGCTGTAGCAAAAAAATGCCATTTAGCAGCGACGCCAAAATCTTCAAAATGATAATAAATATTACAAAAATTTTTTTAATTTTTTACTTGCTGTGGCACCCAATAATAAATACGATGATTCATCGAATCATCGATTATTTTGTTAAATCGTTTATACCGATGCCATCAAAGATGATTTACTTCTCAGACGGGGCGCCACAGCAATTAAAACATTTTAAACATTTTTGTAATATTTATTATCATTTTGAAGATTTTGGCGTCGCTGCTGAATGGCATTTTTTGCCACAGCGCACGGCAAGGGCCCTTCCGATGGTATTGGGGGAACTGTTAAGCGATTAGCTGCTCGAGCAAGTCTGCAATTGCCAGCACATAAACAAATAATGACTCAGTTTTTTCTCTAAAATAGTGCATAAAACATTGAAAAATCAACACTCCGTGGTGTGACGGCTTCAAAAATTTATAACTCTTTGAAGATTAATTAAAAACTTGTTTTCTTGAAATAAAAAATGGCGTATTTTCAGGAGACGAAAAAATAGTGGTTATTTTCGTTTCTGCCGGTACTGGTAATACCGCATGTTTTTTTCCAGAAAGTACGTTCAAAAAGAAAACCTTTTTGTATTTGAAGTTTTTCGAAATTATCATTTCTTCTATTCGACAATTAGCTCTGAAAATCACATTTTTCAATATTGTCGAGATGTATTCCATATAAACAAAGGCAATATAAAAAAAATTCACTTGGGAGTATGTTTAGAACCCAAAACCCTGTACGAAAAAAAATATATAAAGTAAATTCCCGACCCCATGGGTTTCGCTTTGTCGTTTTCTTGTGAAATGCCCCATATATACAGTATTACCTATTACGCTATATCTCGAAAACGGTTGATCGTACAAAAAAATGTATATAATCAAACTTATAGAGAATACTGTTTTACGTAAATTTTGTTAAAACTTCTTAAGACATCAGACTAACCGGAAGCGAGATTTTCGCAAAAAACTGATTTTCATGACCTTTGACCTTCGATATCTCGAGACGCACAAGGGTTAGCATATGAGACTTTTTGGTGCTTCATTAGAACATCAAAACGAAAATCTGTAAAAATCCAGCTTGCTTTCTCGCATTCCGCAGAGGAAGAACGAACGCCCACGAATGACCGTACAGAATGTACCTACAGTGGAGCCGTTAGGGGCCTATTTCACGGATCCGACATGTCGGATTGTCGTATACGACAAGTCACTCCGATTGGTTGTGCAAGAATCGGGTGGGGGGTCCGTCGCAGGTATTTTGTCGGATGCATGAAATATGGTCGATTGACGACACTTCTGTTTGTCGCTGCGACAGTCTGGAAATGGTGGTGCCGCCAAGTGGTGAAGTTTGGCAGTCCGGCTCCTCATTATAATACGTAAAATGAATTCACAAATACGTGTGACAAAAAAATTAAAAAACGCACGCATTGAACAATACGAGCTAAGACAAGACAAGTCGAAGGGAGCTTCTCGGCTTCGCTGTTCAGGATGTGTCAATATTTCTCAGATAGCCATCGGTGGCGTTGAACGTAACATACTGTCGCGCCATCACCCGGCCATGCACGACTCTATTTTTTGTCGTACGAAACCGTCGCTTGAAGTTCGACACTGCTCAACTTTCGTACGACGAAAAATACCGTCGGCCCGACAGATTTCCCCCACCACCACTTTCTGTCACAGCCAATCGGAGTGACTTGTCATATACGACAATCCGACATGTCGGTTCCGTGAAATAGGCCCCTTAGGCCAGCCTTTCCGCCGTCCGCCCTCCCGACTCGGGCAGTCTTTATCAAGACTCCGGGCCCTCGCCGTGAGGCCCGAGTTCCCCAGTAGGTACATTTTCTGTACGGTCGTTCGTGGGCGTTCGTTCGTGGCGAAGGAACGATCACGAACGCCGGTGGGCGCTTGCACGAGCGTCGAGTAAATTCTGTAACAGGGCTCGAAAGCTGACGATCGTTGCATTTGAGCTCGATCGCCTGAACGCTCGGGGTCGCTCGGCAGCCGAAGATAGCCGAGAAAGTAGGGGTGACCAAGGAGAGTTTATATAGAAAGTTTGCCCCCCGTTCGCATTATTTTCCATGTCAACGAGGGGCCAACTTAATGTATCAACCTTTCCCGGTCTCCCCTACACAAATTTCATGGAGGCTAGCCCAGTGTTTTCTACGTTCTCCTCTTAAAATTGTAAGAAAGTCGTTAATGTTCGCACGAGGGACGGAATTTCGGAAGTTCCTTTCATACCTCTTAATAACATCGATTATAAATAACTCGCCGACTATAATTAATAATTATCCCTTTTAGTGCCGAGCGAAAACCGGGTGTTTATACGAAGATAACCGGACGAATTTGACGATTTTACTAAGTTTGGGAAAATGTTCATAAAATCCAAATTAGGTAAGAATGATATTTTAAAAATTCTAAATGCAGCGTATTACGGAAGAAAGAGGGAATAACGTAATGTCAATTATATTTCAATACATATTGAAAATCATACGAATAACATAAATATTAAACATGATGAAAAACATACTTAAACAAGTTTCTCTTCTACAAACAATATTTGCACATAACAATAATCATCGTTTGATCATAGTTTTATGTAGATCATATAGTATGAAGTATAAGTATTACATTTTCAATCATTTTTAATAGAATAACGTATGAAATCGCCCAGGCGTCGGAGCGGCGCCGCTTGAGTTGCCGAACGAAACGCCCGCGCCGTGGCGACTGACAATGAGAGTCACCTCTTGAATGCAAAGGTTTAAACCCAAAAACAATTGAAAGCCGGATGCTCACTCCCGATCGTGGGAATCAATAGTGAGTTGAATTCCTGGATAAGCTTGTAATTAAGTTTTCCCTAATTGCCCATCGACTGCATTCGTCATTCCTCCCCTTAAGCCGGCTTGATATTAGCATCACAGCGGAAGACGGCTTGCTGCGATCTATCCGATACTTTGTTTCCGAGAATTAACGACCTATGTTCGCCGAAATGAACCCCTTCGCCGATGACGCGATTAATTATAGTCGGCGAGTTATTTATGATCGATGTTATTAAGAGGTATGAATCGAGCTTCCGAAATTCCGTCCCTCGTGCGACGGAACATTGACGACTTTCTTATAATTTTAAGGTATTCCTAGCGCTTATGAGCGTATTTTCAATGTGCCACAGGCGGGACCCTCATAATTCAGTAATTCTACGTAAAAAGTGAATTTTGGTTAACGAAGATTAATACTTATACCAACCATACTCACATATCCGATAACAAATCCTTTATCCTCTATGAAAGGCAATTTTTAAAATATTGACGCCAACAAAACTTTGTTGCATACACATCACTGTCACCACGTGTATGATGCAACGTTGCCAATTCTATTTAAAGTTATGTTTTATCGCCAAAAAACTACGTTTTGCTGTTTACGAACACCAATATTTTTGTTCAACAGTCGGTGACCTTATATTTTTATGGACGCAAAAGATTCTATGTAGTTGTTTTGAAGATATCGCACACCTAGATCAAAACAGTATCAACTCGAAAAATCAATTTTTTTAGTTAACCGTTTATTTGGATTCTACAAACGAAGCTCCATAAACCAATAAAACAGATTTACCGATATCTTGATTAATTTCCGAAAAATGGCGCTATAAGTCAGTTTTGTTGAATATATGTGCACATGACCGCTCCACGAACACCGCGTTACATTTTTAGTTTCTGCCGTGACAGCGAGAAGGGTGCATGTATATTGATAGTCCTAAACTGTGTTATTTCGAGTTGCAACGGTTTTGTTGGTGTAATTCGTGAATTTGTTCAGCATCATTTGGAGTTGCTACAGTGTTGGTGACTAAATCGTGATCGAACTGACGATTACGCACTGCTGGATTTCGAGTTGTACCAGTTTTGATTACACAGGTAAGTGAAAAATTTATGATTATTTTGACTTATTTCTGTTTTGATGAAACACTTTTGACATTTCTAGTTACAACAGTTTTCTTGAGTCATTTTTTTAGTATCATTATTTCTCGAGAAAACACATCAAACACATTTTTAATAAAATAGCATAATGCATTTTTACAGTTAATACACTTTTTTGATTACGTCTGAGCAAAAAAGAAGTCAATTAAATTTCTAAATGATTATTTTTATGTTGATGCACTTTTCAAGGTTATTGAATGTTCCGCCTCACGGTGGACGAAATTTGACATAACGATTTATACCGCTCGATATTATTGCAATCTTAAGAGATACTTAAAATCATGTTCAATCTACACCCCACAAACATATTCAACGTTAATACGGACTGCCAAAAAGACAGGACGTCCTTACAAAGTAGTAGAAATGACTCATGATAAATTCTATGATGTCAAAGCTGTGCAAGACTCATGGGGTAATAACTTTAATATAGACGAAAATAGAAATCAAGTAAAGTGGCATGATATCAAAATCCTTAAAATAGAAAAGGAGCATTGTTCGCGCCAAAGCTGTGCGACCGATAGCGTATATATTCATATTGTCTAGATTTACGTCGGCCTACGTGGCACTTCGCTCGTCTCGCGCCACGTAGATTTCCCCCTCTCTTGCGTCCGGACCGGGCGTCGGAACAGTCGTCGCGTAACGCGTGCTGGCATTCTTCTCCTTTTGTACTCGCGATTCCCGACTAAAACGTGCTTCGGATCAATCGCGTTGCATCGCATCTTTACGGATTCTTGTGCTTTCATTACGTACGACCGAAACGTACTTCGAATTCAGCGCCGTGCGTCGCGTAATTCCGCTTTCAGTTACACTCACTACTTCCGGCCGACACGTGCTCCGGAGTAGTCGAGTATCGCGTAGTTGCGCTCCCGTGTGTGCTCTCTTCGTTTTGGCGTAGCCATTACGTTCTCTGCGCCTCGAATAAGCTAACCCTCACGTATTTCTAAGCAAGTTCCATAAGATTTTCTGTAATGACGTGCGCTCTAGGAGTATTCGATTCTCACGGGTTTTCAAACCGGACCGATCCTTATTTTCTCCTTCCTGACGAAACATTTTTGGTCCTTCGAGCCGGATCGGCCCTTATCGGATTACGAGTTCTTTCGGTCGTTACTCCTACGGGCCGTAACTGAAATTCCTTAATTCGGAAACGCGTTACGATGTGTGTGTGCGTCGTTCGTGCAGTGTTCAGCGCCAACCAGTGTGCGCCTGAATTCGTCTCGGGCACGCGTTACAGTGTGCGTGATCGCAGTTCGTGCAGTGTCCAGTGCCATCCAGCGTGTTCCTGAATTCGTCGCTAAAGCAACTTCGAAACCATGGAAGCTATCTTCGAAGATCAGCAGACGCTCTTCGGTCGCATCAGCAGGACGGTGAGCAACTTCCAGAAGATGGGTGCCTCACGGATGACTCGCGGAGCCGCGACAGTACGAATCCAAACGCTCGATTCACAGTGGGCTCAATTCAAGGAGACTCATTAGCTCATAAAAGCTAAGGCCGTTCCCACGGACGAACTCTGACCATACTTCGTGGAAGAGGTGTTCGAGAAGACTGAGGAAGCGTATACGGTAGCACAAGGGGAGCTGATCGAATTTCGCGACTCGATCAATAACACGACAGCCAATTCATCGCCGACTGCATCATCGGGAACCGCAACCGGATCGTCGAGCATTCGGAGGGTTCCACGCATAACCCTAACGCAGTTCTCCGGGGAGTACGTCAAGTGGCCCAGCTTTCGTGACATTTTCATCGCCATTGTGGGTTCTAACAGCGAGCTGACCAACGTGGAAAAGCTCGACTATCTCAAAACGAACCTGGTCGGCGAACCGGAACAATTGACCCGGAACATCCCAACGACTGACGACAACTTCCGTCGGGCGTGGGATCTATTGTGCTACACATATGAACATAAAGCTCAATTGGTGAAGGCGCATCTAACCACTATCTCCGCCATTCCATCGGTCACCACCGAGTCCGTTACAGAATTAAAGCGACTGCTCAATACCACCTTCGAAGTGCTTGGCGCGCTGAAGACCCTCTAAAGATGGGTCGACCATTGGGACGACATCCTCGTCTTCATGTCCGTCGAGCGGCTGGACTCCAGATCGCGACGAGCTTGGGAAATTTCAAGGAATGTTTCAAGAGATCCATCCACGTTCCCCGAGTTTGAAACATTCCTGGAAACTCGCATCCGAACAGTAGAATTCATCGCAAGGATGCATCCTCCTGGCTAAATCATTCCTCTGAGGACGATCGAGGTAAGAGCAGTAAGGCTGTGAACGCTAATATGCATCACATGGCCGCAAAACCTCCTAAGTGTTCGCAGTGTGGAGCAGAACAATATCTGCCTCTCTGCCCTACATATCTCGCTAAGTCATTGGAGGGGCGTAACTTATTCGTGGAGGCCACCTACGCACGAACAGTTTGCACGAAACAGTTATGCACGAAATGTTTGGGCGCACACCAGCTGGTCACGTGTCGGTCAGCTGGACGATATTTTTTTTTTTCTTAGAAAAGTTAATTTATTAATTATCACAGTCGTGTACAGAGGTATACAATAACGTACAACCCCTAATAATACCCTAATGAACTTTGGGAAAGGCAAAACCGTCAGCTGGACGATGTCAGACTTGCAACGGACTGCACCATACAAGTCTACATCCCGGACCAACGGACGTGTTAGAAAGCTCCGTTCCCGGCATGAGCAGCAGCACCTCCGTGGCCAGCCACACGGCGTATACAACAATGCTACAATGCCGTCCAGTTCTCTTCTCGACGGCTCGAGTCATCGTAACGAATTCAGAGACGGGAGACTCCGTTATTGCGCGAGCTCTGCTCGATTCAGGAGCAGAGACGTCCTTCACTATGGAGCATCTCACCCG
The DNA here is from genome assembly GCA_963678675.1 of Xiphydria camelus. Classification (NCBI taxonomy): domain Eukaryota; kingdom Metazoa; phylum Arthropoda; class Insecta; order Hymenoptera; family Xiphydriidae; genus Xiphydria; species Xiphydria camelus. The sequence goes on along the minus strand of OY783192.1, from coordinate 13,129,973 downwards.
GCGACTCAGGTTGTCTCAAAGTAACGCGGCCATTCCAATCAATGGTGTCGGAGCACAACAATTAGGATTGGCCAAAGGATCCACATCACTCATTCTGCGATCTCGCCTCTCGACAACCTTCTCCCTCAAGACCAAAGCCCTCGTGATACCGCAACTCACAGGACTTCTACCGTCGTATCAGATACCTGCGAAGAACTGGCCCCACATCAGCGGCGTCAACCTTGCGAATCCTACATTTGGCGAGCCAGGTCAAGTCAATTTAATACTTGGAATTGATGTCCTCGATAAAATCATGCTGCCCAGCATGTGGAAGGGTACGCCTGGCACACCTTACGCTCAGCAGACCGAATTTGGCTGGGTGCTGTCGGGCAAAGTCATGGCTTCCGCCGCAGATTCGGTACAACGCGCTCGGAAGCTAGAGGAGGCCTGCATTCCGTCTACACTCGCTACAGATGACGAGCAGTGTGAAAAGTGCCTTCTCAAGGCTCAAGGGGGACTTCACAGGCAGATTCACTGCAGCACCTCCAGACAGCGAATGGGATTCCCAACCGCCATCGCAATCTTCATTTACACTTGTCTCTGGCAGCTACTTACTGCGATATGTCGAGTGTTTCAGACAGAGGGCTTCAATTCCAGACCATTTCCTGTGGATATTCGGACACGCTGTCCAACCATAGCGAAGCAAGGATGTCACCAACATCAGCCAACAGTAAAACTGGGTGACATCGCCCTCCTGCGGGATGAAAGGCTTCCACCAGAGCAAATGGACGCTCATCCAGATCATCCGCCTTCATCCAGGGCAGGACGGTTAAGACGAAGACGCCGCAATATAGAGCGACGCATCGTTGAACACCTTTCCGGCTAACTATTAAATATTCTCCATTTGTTTCGCCATCGCCGTCGATGGCAAGGCGGGCGGTAATGTTCGCGCCAAAGCTGCGCGACCGATAGCGTATTCATTGTCTAGATTCACGTCGGCCTACGTGGCACTTCGCTCGTCTCGCGCCACGTAGATTTCCCCATCTCTTGCGTCCGGATCGGGCATCGGAACAGTCGTCGCGTGACGCGTTCTCGCATTCTTCTCATTTGTACTCGCGATTCCCGACTAAAACGTGCTTCGGATCAATCGCGTTGCATCGCATCTTTACAGATTCTTGTGCTTTCGTTACGTACGACCGAAACGTACTTCGAATTCAGCGCCGTGCGTCGCGTAATTCCGCTTTCAGTTACACTCACTACTTCCGGCCGACACGTGCTCCGGAGTAGTCAAGTATCGCGTAGTTGCGCTCCCGCGTGTGCTTTCTTCGTTTCGGCGTAGCCATTACGTTTTGTGCGCCTCGAATAGGCTAACCCTCACGTATTTCTAAGCTAGTTCCATAAGATTTTCTGTAATAACGTGCGCTCTAGGAGTATTCGATTCTCTCGGGTTTCCAAACCGGACCGATCCTTATTTTCTCCTTCCTGACGAAACAAGCATCTTCAGGCATTTTTCTATAAAACATCATTTGGAGACGAAACCTTCAAAAAGACTTTTTTTCGCAACAGACGAACGACAAATCAATCCTTGATTTCTGCTAATTTGACTCTAGCATACACGGAAAGAATCCCTCTGTCTAATGCGAAAAGGAAGGACATTCAAGAACTAATTGATAAGAACATTATTCCAAATCAGTACTATGAGTTAGGACTCACATTAAAGTAGGTAAAAATGTGTTAGATCAAAATTGAATATCAAGAATGTAATTTTTGATGTGAAACATCTTATGCCGCGCTTCGGGGGTAAGACCGGCTGCTCGTGAAACGTCGCTTAACCACTTACTACTACACGCTCACTGTATCGGTATACGAAGCAGTATTTACCCTCATTAATGAAAGCATGAGGATTGATTGATCATTGGTTAGCACGTTTAAAAATAACATTTAAATACCGTTTGTATAGGAAAATTGTTAGATGTGAAACATCGAAATTCTTCTTTGTAGAAAGTATGCGATAGGAAGGCTGGACCACGCATCCGTTGAAAGAATACGTGCGCCAGTGCGCATTTGTATTTATGACTGTGATACCATTAAACGGTACGAATCGTTGTGTCGAATTCCGTTTATCGCGAGACGGAACAGCGACTGATGACAGAGTTAAGAGAGAGTAAACTAAATGCGCTTTTTGAATTAGACACAACGGTTTGTACCGTTTAATAGTATCACAATTATAAATACAAATGCGCACTGGCGTGTTCTTTCGTTTTCAGCTAGATTTACTCAAGTGGACACAGCATTGAGAACAATCTAGCAAGAGTTAGTCTAGAATCTCGGTTGAGAAAAATAAATCTAGCTAGATTGCAGTGGATACACGATAAAAATTTACTGCCAGAGAAATTTCAGTCTATTTGACCGGCTAAATAGATAGTAACTCAGTCTAGCGAGAGTGATAGGCGCCGGGTCGCAAGCGAAGGGCCTCGACCGCGTGCTCAGATTTCAGGAGCCTCGCGGGAGGCAACAGAAACCCTCTGCCTTTTATGCTCTCCTCGGACAAAGTGCAGACCCGCAATGAATTCGACTATTGCGGTGCACGTGTACTTCTTCGGGGATAGCATCAACCGAACGGCGCTGAATCTGCGTACTCTCCCGGCGCCAATTTTCATGCTCCAGCTCGGTGCCCGAGTCGTCTATTTTGACCTGCTTACCCCCTAGAACACCTAAAATAATCCTAAATTCCTCCTCAAAACCCTACATTTTCTATTTCCAACCCTGATTTCCGTCTAGAGGTCCTACTACCTCCTGCTACCATCCTTTTCAGCCTAAATTTCCGCAATCATCTTTTACCTTTTGCACATACCACCTATATATATTAAGCCTATAACTCCTCTACGATGTAGTGAATGATAATTTTTTCGCTTTATTTAATAAATCTTGAACTTTTTTTTATGAAAAATACATAAAACCGTAATTAGAGTAATTAGAAGAGTATTTCCCACTTTCTGCTTTCCTTTTTTGATCACTAATAAAAGAATATTTTATAAGAAGAAAGGCAAAATCTATTTATCCTAAATTTCACTGAAACCAAACTTTATTTCCAAAAATTGTTTACAACATGAATTACTACATTAAAAACTTAGGCATAGACAAATAATCAATCATTATTATTTATTAATTTTAATCCCCATATATATTCGCCCAAAATTTATTAGAACTATAGAGAATACACAGTATTTCGGCAGGCAAAATTTTGTATTCAATTTATTCCAACTCTTTATCGTTTACCGGTATGCCAATATATACTTCATTGTCTCCAATGTTCATAAAGACACACACAGTGTGTAAAGATTGTACTGGTACAGCCAAAATATTGTCGGTCACCTGAACTTTGCATAGACATTTCGTGGTCGCATAAGTGAATCGATCACCTGTGGCCTGAAAAACCTCTGCAATTTGAATTTCTTGAGTGATACCGAAGTGTTGACCAATGTAGTGACATACCGGAAGCATACAATGACATTCTCTCATAGCTTTAATAAAATAGCTGCGTACCTTATAGGCAAGTTTATTTTACCGGTTATCAAGCAATCGAGTACGGCTACACTGGTAGCGTGCTGGACTCGCATGCTTAAGGACCCGGGTTCGATTCCACCGTAGTATTATATTTTTTTTTTCATTACGAAATTGTTAATTTTTTTTACAACGTACGGAAACAAACGTGCAAACACTTCGTAAATTTATTGTGAATGCACTGTGTCTTCATAAGATTGTTAAATTAAAAAATAACAAAATTAATATAATAATGATATTTCAAACAGTGCAAATTGTACCGAATTATTCCATAAATAATGAATGATTAATTATCATAATCGCTATTGTTTTGAAAAAGAAAGTATCAAATTATTTTATAAAATTTAATGAGAAGAACCTTCGAGAGCAGTCACTGTCATGTTTGGTTTCTATATATGACTGGAGTCGACCAGTACCACTCAAAGAGTCGGTGGCTCAATTGGTAGAGTGCGAAAGCATTCCCAGTTTCGAAGCAGCTCGTCCTTAAGATCGCAGGTTCGAGTCCCAGTAGGGTATATCCTAGTGGTGTCGGTTTTTTTTTCATATATGATGCAATATAAAGCAATATTAAGGCACTCTGCGTGCGTTCCCTTTTTTGCAATCCCTCAGTGAGGATCCAGAGGTTCAAATTATAATTTAAATTTCGACTCGAGTAAGGTGTATTTCACTGAAAATTGCACCCCCTTATTTCCTCCTTAAACCTCGGATTCGGGAAATAACTCGACGTTGTAGATGCTAAGCAGGGCCTAGTTTTCAATGTAATTTAAGACCTGGTTTCATCCTTTACCTCTTACTGAGGTAGGAGGTTTAGGGTCTACTCAGGTTCAATTTGACGACTCGGGTGGTTTCGAAGAATTTCCTTCTCCCACCATGCATAGAAAAGTCATATCGATATAGGTCAAAAGTTCATAAATAATGAGATAACAGTAATTGAAACTTCTTCGCTGGCAAGTAAGTTTAGCCTCATATGGTACGTATGTGTGTACAATCTATAATACATCACGATTGTAAATAGATATTTGATAAGTCAAAGAAACATATGAGGCTAAACTTATTCACCAGGAAAGGAAATTTAATCGCCATTATCTTATTATCTATGAACTTTAGTCCCACATCGATGTAAGATACTTTGTTGTAGATAAAAATACGTGTGTGTATAATAACATATAATATAAAACAGTTTTTATAGAAAAATTGTTAGATGTGAAACATCGAAATTCTTCTTTGTAGAAAGTATGCGATAGGAAGGATCGACCACGCGTCCGTCGAAAGAACACGTGCGCCAGTGCGCATTTGTATTTATGACTGTGATACTATTAAACAGTACCGATGGTAGAGTTAAGAGAGAGTAAACTAAATGCGCTTTTTGAATTAGACACAACGATTCGTACCGTTTAATAGTATCACAGTCATAAATACAAATGCGCACTGGCGCACGTGTTTTTTTCTTAATTTGGATAATCTATAATAATTATACTCAGTAGTAAGAATAAGCTTTCCTTTTTCAGGGTTAGAACTTTTTGATAGAATATAATAATATGGTTTTGAAATGTTGTTTCAAAAGTGACGCTAAAGGTAAAACTTAACAATGAATTATAATTTAGAACATTCTTTGTGTATAGTCAGGTTCACGAATCGTTAAAAATTTTAGAAATTAGATTAAGTTTCCTTTTTGTACTTTATTATTGCTGAAAGAACTTTTTCATTTTGTTCAGAAAGATTTCATGTCCAATAAAAGAAGATTTCTATGAATTCTTTGTTATATATTATTTAAGCTATAAAGGAAAATTAAACAAGAAACTACACCTTTCTTGAAATGATACGTAATATTTTCTCCCAGTTGAAACTGAATCAACTCAAAAAAATTCAACAAAAGCGATTCAAGTCTAAATAGTGAAAAAAAATAGGTAAAATTTGACTAACAAAACAGTAGTAACTCAAAAATCCAATTTTCAGCTTACCTAGTTGATTAATTTAATCAACTAGGTAAGCTGAAAATATGGATTTTTGAGTTACTACTGTTTTGTTAGTCAAATTTTACCTATTTTTTTCACTATTTAGACTTGAATCGCTTTTGTTGAATTTTTTTGAGTTTATTCAGTTTCAACTGGGAGAAAATATTATATTTATATACCTATAAATTTAATTTATAATAAAAATTTTAAATCTGAACTTTCTTTAAAATGCTATGCTCATGCTATGTTCATTCATTAAAAGAAACAAATTAACCCCTTATCACATATCGGCATAAGAATCAGTTTTTCGTCATGTCTGGAAAACAAGTTTTTTTGAGTTGATACTGTTTTGATCTAGGTGTGCGATATAGAAATGGTTTTATTTAATGCGTATAATTTTTAAACATGTAGATGTCGGCATTAAAATGTGGAAAAGTAGACTCTTCCATAAGGTTACATGTAAAATTTTCATAATACTCGGTGCGACGGAACAATGACAAATAAACATAATATAACCATAAGAAGTAAACACTACTCATATTTCGCATGGTTCATAATTAAAGATGGTTGTGTTTCTAATGCATTTTTAGACACTTTAAAAATATTCCATCACAACCATGACAACAGCAATTATTTTCGTCGGCGTTCGAGGCGGTCGTCGGTGTTCGAAGCCGATCACGGGCTTCCGAAAGGGCGTTCGCACGAACGTCGTTGGGAACGCCATTTGGCGTTCGAGATAGTATACAGAATACCGATCGGGGCGTTCGTCGGGCGGTCCTACGAACGCCACGAATGAGCGCCCACACACGAACGACCGTACAGAATGTATCTACTTTCGTCGGACGAGCTTTCACGCCGCGCTCCCTCCGTGGCGCACGACATTATAATAATATATTGTACAACCAGGTTTTTAATTTTAGACGTACATTTTAATATTTATTATGATTGTTACTCTTTATATCATAATGAATGAGATTCGTGAACACGGCTCCCACGTGAGTTATATAATCACTATAATTACACAGCTCCACAAAAAAAATCGAAAAAATGCTTCCTCTAACCAAACCAGAATATCTTTATGTTTTCGGAGTCGTTGAATCCGAATCCGGTATCCGTTTGTCTCCATCACGTCACGTTCAAGGTCATTTCAAGGTCAAATCCTGGAAAAATAGTCAAATCGATTAAAATTATTATTTCTATATATTTTTGAGGTCGCTGAATCCAAATCCGATGTCCGTTTGATCCGACAAGGTCAAATTCAAGGTCATTTCAAGGTCAAATATATTTATTCTGCCAAAAATGAATTTTTGACTGCAGATTCTGAAAGAACGGGAAATTTTACGTCTAAACATGTATTCAATTTTTTTGATAACATAACCCCCAGGGTCATTTCAAGGTCACTTCATGTTATTGTATGGAAGGTTCATATGACAATTGCAAAAATAAGAAAATGTGTCTTCACGGGAATAAACTACTGTACTTAGCATTTAACGGGCACTCAGTCCTTTTTTGGACCATTGTACCCGAGCCATACTTGGGGCCACTCAGACAGAGAGGAGTCCCCCCCTCCGCCCACGACCCCCGGTGAGCCCAGGGCCTCCATGCAGATGGAATGCAGGAGTCCCCTAGCCCTCCCAGGTGTCCCAACCAGAGGGGGGGCCCCTCCCTATCCTCACTCACTGGGGAAGGGGGTCCTCCATGCAGAAGCCCCCCCTCCCCACCCCGAGTACAGCCGGTTTTAGCTCGATCCCCTGATCCAGGAAAAATTATTTTTCCGCAAGCCGGGATTCGAACCCTAGACCTATCGCCCGAGCAGTCTTCGAGAGGCCAGCATTTAGACCACTCGGCTACTGCCAGCGACTGAATAAACTACTACGTCAATATGTTTTCGAGGTCACTGAGTTAGAATCCGAGTTTCGTTTGCCTCCAGTATGTCAGGGTCAAGTTCATTTCAAGGTCAAATCCAGCAATAATTATTCAACACAAAAAACCCCAAAGCCATTAAATTCTTAAACTCCATAACCCATAAACCTCATAAACCCTTTACCCCATAACGCTGTAAGAAGGAGACTTGTACCTATATCATTAAACCTCGAAACTTAGTATGTACGAGTCATATGTGTACTTTAACCACTCAAATGATAAATTTCATAACACCATGACCTTCCAACCTCGTGACCGCATAACCTAGTAATTCATTGGCACCGTAGTCGTGTGAGGTAATGATATTTTATGCTAACCCCCCCCCCCCCCTCTACTATCAGCCTAACCCGGGAACAATGACGTGGACGTAGTAGGTTTCTGTTCCCTTGGGGTACTTTTTTAACGTGAGTTCCCCTTGCCTCTCACTAATAATAAGACCGATAACAACGAATACAAATAATAAAATTTGAATAAATACGAAAAGGAAAAAGAATAAAAGAAAATTTCATTAGTCCTTACTTCGTTTATGATACCTAACTTGCTTGTCTTCAAACGATCGACGGAGTGAACGTCGCTTATTACTTTTCTTATCCTTCACAACATTTCGTTTCAAACTCCAGCAATAGTCTGCCATCATATTGACACCCCACGTCCCTTGATATTGTTTTTCAATGTCCTTCATGTCTTGATGGCACCTTTCTCCATGTTCTTCACTGATGTCACCTAGTTTTTTTGGAAAAAAATCGATGTGAACCTAAGAAATTCATTTTAATAGTCATATTGCAACTTAGAACTTGAAATTGTTGTATCATGTCACTCACCAGCTTCTTATAATTTGGACTTTTCTTATTTCCAAAGAAATTCTGGCATACATCGCGAAAACTTATCCATGCAGCTCGCTCCGTTTTCGTCATATGATCTGTAAAAGTGACATCGTTAAATAGTTGCCGAATTTTTGGGCCGTCAAAAATACCTGCCTCTAATTTGGCGTCACTGAGAGAGAGTGTATGCATTTTCTGCGCAATATACTTAAAACATTCGCCCGACTTATCCAAAGCTTTGACGAATTGAGTCTTTAGGCCAAGTTTGAGATGTAAAGGTGGAATTAAAATTTTTGATACATCCACAAGAGGCGATTTCAAAACATTTGGTGATCGGGTTCTAAAGACTTGCGCTTTGGCCATTCCTTCTTTTTATAGTGAGTTGATCGATCTCTGCTGTCAAAGAGACATAAAAAGTAGGGATATTTGATGTTTCCGCTCTGCATCCCGAGAACGATCCCTATCATTTTTAAATCACCACAAAGAGGCCAGCTATGATCAGAGTATTTTATTTTATCAAAAACTATACTCACGTTATCATAAGATTCCTTCAAGGCTTTTGAATGAGCTATAGGTATCGAAGCTAGAATGTTCGTGTTGTGGAGTAATATAGCTTTTAAACTACGGATTGAGGAGTCTATGAAAAGACGCCACTCTTCTGGCTTATATACTCCAGTCTCCAAACTATTAATTAGTCCGGTGACATTGTCATAATATACTAAATCTAATTTCTTATCCTGTATAAAGAACTTTCTCAATTCTTTCTCACGATTTCTATATACAGTTATCTTAGTGCCTTTATCCAAGAGATTTTTCTCTTTCAACCTGGACGCCAAAAGCTCATGTGCTTCCTTTGATAAACCCAGCTCTCTACCTAAATCACTCAATTCGGCTTGGCTAAATTTCTGTGGTGCTTCATTTCTTTTTTTACATTCCTCATCACTTGAACTTGATTCCAGATCACTTGCACTCACTTCTATGTCACTGTCTTCATCAAACCCTCCTTCACTTTCATCAATAGCTGGGTATTCTAAAAGTTTCTTCCGACGACCACTATTCTGTTGAATAATATGGCTGGATTCACTTTGTTTGTGTATACATATTTGATTTGATTTCTGTTTTTGGAATTATATCCCGTTGTAACTGTCATACAGAAGAAACAATCTTCTCTTCTGTCTGGTATACCCCATACGACTGGTGATGAAAATTTCAAATTAGAAAGGTTCTTCGTACTGTGACATGTCTTTAAAATTCTGTAGCAGTTGGCACAGATAGTATAAGGGCCCCAGTCTTTATCTTGATTCGAAATTTTAGATCCAAAACAATATTTGTATGCATCTTGAACTTTATCGTTGATTTTTTTTTTCTGGTTTTAGGAAGAGTAAACAAACCGCAGCCATAACAAAAGCTGTCCGGCTTATTTTTATCATCATGAATGTGTCTTGCAGCTTTATACTCGGTAAAAGCCAAGGAGCCTACTTCTATGAAGCTGCAGTCGCATGATGACGACGATTGCGGGCCCGTTTGCCCACCCTGACCAATCGCCGATACTGGGGCCCCTTGTGAGAACCCCTGTATCGTAACATATTTCCGTGTGCCTGCCATGACGGCTTGGACGCTTTCATCCAGGGATTTTGCCGGAAAAATATACAATAAAAAAACCGTTGCCCGCCGTCACCGCGTGGAGGTACTCAGGGTGCAGGCACACCACGTATATTCGCTGTATCAAATTTACAACGATGAGCTCCAATTCACTTGAGTTGAGAGATCACGTGACTGGATTTCAAAATTTATTTTGCGGTACGAGAACAGATTTATTCTCGCTCGGAACAGAGTGAGTTGATGCTTGAAAAAAAAAAACTTAGCAGATCTCCAAAAAGACCTCCGCGTCTTTTAAACTTCAAAGACGTGTACCGCTCAACAGATCATTCGGTCATGGACGCCGATCCGCGGTAATGCATTGAAGACACGAGAGAGCTAGGAAACCGCTTCAGGCGACAGCCTTCCGACTGACCGCTCCGCCACGGTCTCTCATACCACAGACCTGAGCCGGCGCGATCGAAGCTCCACTATCCACTCCACGCGCGACCCGGCATCCTATGAGTGGAAACACCTCGACCGGCACTCCCATGGAGGGGGTCAGCTTGGACTTTAGATTTGAACATTTTTGCTGGATTTGACCTTGAAATGAACTCGACCCTGACATACTGGAGGCAAACGAACCTCGGATTCTAACTCAGTGGCCTCGAAAACATATTGACGTAGTAGTTTATTCCCGTGAAGGCACATTTTCTTATTTTTGCAATTGTCATATGAACCTTCCATACAATAACATGAAGTGACCTTGAGATGACCCTGGGGGTTATGTTATAAAAAAAAATTGAATACATATCTAGACGTAAAATTTCCCGTTCTTTCAGAATCTGCAGTCAAAAATTCATTTTTGGCAGAATAAATATATTTGACCTTGAAATGACCTTGAATTTGACCTTGTCGGATCAAACGGACATCGGATTTGGATTCAGCGACCTCAAAAATGTATAGGAATAATAATTTGAATCGATTTGACTATTTTTCCAGGATTTGATCTTGAAATGACCTTGAACGTGACGTGATGGAGACAAACGGACACCGGATTCGGATTCAGCGACTCCAAAAACATAAAGATATACTGGTCTGGTCAGAGGAAGCATTTTTCGATTTTTTTTGTGGAGCTGTGTTATAGTAGGGGAGCCCAATAGGGGAATTTGGGATTTACTCAAGCGCGTCCGAATAACATATGGGGGGATACCTTGAACCCTGTTGAGTACCTCCACCATATATAAATCCTTTAAATAGGGCCGCGCATCTAGGCCAGCCGATCAGAATAGTAAAAAAAAAATCGATCGTTAGAAATACTCGTGCACGTCAGATTAAGGTATGGTGGGTTAATTACATACTGAAAAGTATACATTTCAATAATCTGACGATTTGAGCGTGACGTAAGGGAGTGGGAGGGTTACAAACTTGCAAGAAAAAACGTCACCTCGACATTCTCGAGCGCGGTCGAATTTTTATTTATTTCGAAGGACATAATTCAAGGATAACGGGAAAAATATAATCTACCGATTTCCACAAGCCGAAGTAACAAAAATCGTCAATAAAGTCAGCGCAAGGCAACGTGTCCGATGAAAAAAAAATTCATGAATAAAACATTTTTTTTTGCAAATCGTCAGGTTAAGAAAATCCCTCCAAATAATCGTCAGATTATGGGTCAGCACGTCTAGGACATCAAGCGTCTGTATGATAATCTGACGCGTTCGAGTATTTCAAAAAGGCGATTTTCTTTGCATTTTCAAGAATTTGCCACGAGCTTGCGTCGCGTCCGAATCGTCAGTCTTTTGAATGGGAGCTTCTTTCGGGTTCACTTAACACCCCCTCTGAATATCTGACGCGCTCGAATAACTTTTTTTTCCCCATTTTCTACCCTTCCATACGGCCAGCCCCATCATGCAAACCGGCAGATTAACATACCTTCGTTATCAGAGACACATGGGGCATAAACACTATCAATATCTGACGCGCTCGAGTATTTCCATGTGACTGTTTTTTTTTAACATTTTTGAAGACCTGTAGACGCTCCCCCCACCGGTGAAAGGGTATAACCTTTTTTTCTACCATTTAATCTTCAAAATCCAATCGGTCCCCACGACGCACAGTGGGACGAAATCCCGAAAAGCTGGCCAAAATTCGAAAACGTGTATTAATCGAGGTGAAATTGAGTACTCAGAGGTTTTTGGGGACGCTCATTACGAATTCAAAGTCCAAATTTCGAAAACAATATGGCGGATCCAATATGGCGGAAGGGTGCCTCAAAAATTGATCAAATCTGGGTGAAATTGAGTACTCGGAGGTTTCTGGGGTCGCTGATTACGAATCCAAAGTCCAAATTTCGAAAAACAATATGGCGGATCCAATATGGCGGAAGGGTGCCTCAAAAATTGATCGAATCTGGGTGAAATTGAGTACTCGGGGGTTTTTGGGATCGCTGATTACGAATCCAAAGTCAAAATCAAATCAAATCCGAAACCAAATTCAAAAATCAATTAATTAAGTATTGGGTTGTAACATAATTACGTGCCGTTCTTGTTTAATGGAAAATTTTTTGGGTACAGTAAGCAATTGATGCATAGTGTTTTATACTGATCGATAGGAACCAAACGATCAACGCGGAGCTCTACACGCAGCAATTGAGACGACTCGTTGAAGTTCTTCGCAACAAACGAGGCAATTGTCACCAGGACACCATTCTGCAACATGACAACGCAAGACCGCATACTGCAAATCTGACGAAAACAGCACTCCAAGAGCTTGGATGGGAGGTTCTGCAGCATCCGCCCTACTCTCCGGACTTGGCCCCTTCGGATTACCATCTCTTTCGGTCCCCTAAGCAACAACATGTCAGGAATTACGTTCGATAATAACGAGGATTTGCAAAATTGGCTCGAAAATTTCTTTGCTTCTAGACCGGCGGATTTCTACAAGCGAGGGATCGAAAAACTTCTTGAACGTTGGGAAGAGGTCGTAAATAATGGTGGAGAGTATTTGGTTAATTGAATTATTGAATTTTTTGTTTGGAATAAAGCATTTGAAAAGCACTCAAAAAACGGCACGTAATTATGTTACAAGCCAATACATGTTTAGTACTCTTCATCAGAGGAAGAATAGTCAGCTGCACAATCACTTGATTCGGTCGTATCATCACTATATGTTTCCTTACTTAGTTCAACACTTGGTGACTTTAATATTTGGACTGTTTCTGGTATAGCAACGATCTAAATAGTTTTCAAGGTAATTTGCGTAAACTAGAAATATATAGGTCGGATGTTAATATAGCAATCGTAAAAATATGTCTTCCATAGTATTTTGTCGAGAAGATTTTCTTGCAAAATCTCTTCTATGCTTTTTAATATATTTATTACTGGATTCTTGCGCATCTTCGGACATTTGTCCTATAGGTAAGATGGCAGACTGTATTATTTGTGCGCCATGAATTAAAATTTTATGCACGGAAGTAGGCTTGTAAAACCACGGATATAACTCTACCAAGTTGCGAGCGGTTTGCAAGGCACAATCTCGAAATTTAACTATATCGATTTCATAACCACTTGAAAGTACTTGCAGTATAACATGAAAACGTTTGATCAAATCTACATTTACCACTAACGGGGGTTGATGCGATGTACCCTAATTAACTAGGAAAAAGACATTAGAACAATAGATGAGGTTGGGTAGTTTCCGCATCCCGGATCGGTCACTTATTGAATTCTGACTTAATCCATAATCTGACTTCACGCATAGGGCGGTATTTATGAGTGATCGCTGCGGGGGGTTATTTTTTCCGATTCATACGGTAATTAGCCTTCCGAGAAGGATGTGGGATTATAAGTACACTTGCAGCCTTTGTTCGTCGAGCCGTACCGCATTGCTATTATGCCCGATGACGAGTTTGATGCTAAATTAAAAAGATATTTTAAATCACGATGATACTCAACGGTAGGAAGTGGTGTGCAGAATTATCGTAATGGATGTTTCATAGTGAAAGCATGTAGCTTTCGCAAATTACCTTGCAAATTATTTAGATCGTTACTACCAGAAGCAGTCCGAATATTAAAGACACCAAGTGTTGAACTAATTGTAAGTAAGGAAACCTGTAGTGATGATACGGCCGAATCAAGTGATTGCGCAGCTAACTATTCTTCCTCTGATGAAGGGTACTAAACACGTACTTAATTAACTGATTGTATTTTTGAATTTGGTTTCGGATTTGGTTTTGACATGGGATTCGTAATCAGCGACTCTAACAATCCCCGAGTACTCAATTTCACCCAGATTCGATCAATTTTTAAGGAATCCTTCCGCCATATTGGATCCGCCATATTGTTTTTCCAAATTTTGACTTTGGATTCGTTATCAGCGATCCCGAAAACCCCCGGGTACTTAATTTCACCTAGATTCACGTTTTGTGATTATTATTAATATTGTTGTTGTTACTACTATTATTTTGTGCATCTGTAATAACAATGTGAGGACGACTCTGTGTAGATGTTCTAAGCCGTATAACTTTTATGTAATCTAGTTCTTCATATTTCATGTTTTTACTATTCAAAGTGCAGAAACATGCGCTTGTTTTACAAAAACTTGCAAAAATTGCAGGTGCGCAAATATGCGCAGCATTTTGTTATTGTTTTCGTTAGATAAGAGTTCAATTTATAATCTGCAATAAGAATTATAGTCGAACTATGCCGAACTTATAAACTTTTCTCTATGTGATTACAATTTTCTAGTGTAATTTCACGTGCATTTTCCTAAAAAGAATTTGCTTATTGTTATTACATTAATTATTAATATGCGTTTTATTATACGTCATAATAATCTACTTACTTTCAACTCTCCAATCCATTTTGTAGATTTGAAATCGATCGAGTTTTAGAATGTTTGCGACTACTTATAAGTAGGACGTGGTTGAATCGACTTCGAGCCAGCGCGTCTTTCAACGATAAAGGTCGATTTAGAAGTGATATACACTACTAGATAGAAGATACTGTGCACCCTCTCTTTCAGAATTCGATCCTCTGACTATCTGTGTCACTGACCCAACCACTCAAAAACCCCGAAATAAAATCTTCATTTTTCGAGTTTTGGCCAGCTTTTCGGGATTTCGTCCCACTGTGCGACGCTCGAGTAAATCCCCATTTAGCATCGTGGGCTCCCCTACTATTAGAATGTATTACGGTAGTCGCCACGATACTCGAGTAAGTATCGGATACCTGCGTAGCGTAGTGTGCGAAGGACTTAAGCAATCGGCAACACTCGAGGCGCAGCGACCTAGTGGCGGCTCTAGTACTACAGAAGAGAGGTTATCCCCAGATAGAGAGGAATTCGCACATGTTTCGTTCTCAGAATCTATCGTTTCTTTACTCGTAGTGTATAATTACGTGTGTAAGTAGTATTAAGATAATAATAAATTATATCGAATATTATTAGTAAAATATAAATAATTAATCGATGCTTGCATCAAAATCATGTAAAATAATACACGCAACTATTTTCTTCAGAGAAGTCTCCTCCATCGGCTCAGCAGCATCCGAATTCGGCAGAGGACTAATTGCTCACCAACCGAACGACTCCTATAAGTGCTTTGAATGCAAATTCATCGAGATTTGCTATGCTTTCACTATAAAAATATCGATTGATCAAAGATGTTTAGGAAAAATGCTATTATTCTCTACAGAAATATTTTGTAACTTCCTTTTACTATATTTCTGATAAAATTTAATGAAAGATTAGGAAAAAACGGAGAATTTTACGTTAGAAATGGTACTGCTTGTCTCTGTTGAGAATTTTAAGATAACGCAAGAGGCCACCGAGAATGCCGGATTCGCCTTGGCGTGGATGAATCAAATAACGAGTTAACCCGTCATATCTCAAAAGCAAGAACTATGCTCAACTTGAAATTTCATCTACTTTAAAGTATCACCATAAACTATCATTTAGACCAATTTTAAATCAAAATGACGTCCCCAAAAGGGGCGAAAAATAGGGGTTGTTTTGAAGTGAAACTCCTTATGCGACGTCGGAGCGTTTAAAGGGCCCTATAGACGACCAACCCAACCCAACTTGGTTGTCAACTTAGTTGTCAACTTCTGCTAGAGACGAAATGAAATGTTGGCAACCAAGTTGTCAACATCACTTTCAAGGCGAGAGTGGAGTAGAGTAGATGGTTATAGTATAGCTTGATTAATGAAAAATGGGTGAGGATTCTTGCTATTTAGTTTTAAACGAGAGAGTCACGAAATAATCTCATTTCAAAGCAATCGGTAAAGAACTTTCGGAGATCTGAATCTGCGTATATACGGACGTTACATTTTTATTTATATAGATAAATGGACAAACATTGTAATTTGTTCAATTATTAAATCAATAAATTATTTAATTTCGAGTCTCCAAAGTATGTTGAGCAAGTTATAAACTATACTGTCTATTAGAAAGCACAGATTATTATAGTAAATCAAAGACAATCAATTAATGTAGGATGAATAAACATTCATATCACACATTATTTCTTTATTAATATCAATTTGCGTCTATCTATGCAAGAATATTTATTAAAATATATAATCATAAATGTAGAAAAATGTCGAGAAAAAGAATAATGCAATAATTATAAAATCTCATTTATTCGAGCTCTTTCTTATTGACTGGAAAAGCAACATACATTTGCTTATCAAACTTCATATGAACACTAATAGTAATAATATTGTTAATCACAGGAGCGTGACAGTAATTGGATAGGTGACCGCTCACGATGAAAAGATACAAATATACAAATATACAAATACTATTGTTAATCGTAATAGCCATTACACATTATCAGTATTATTACAGGCTATTAAGAATTCCTCACTACTGCAACTATGAATATCTCCAGTGGCCACATAAATATTTTGATAGTTGCTATTAATTGATTAATATTTTTATGAATGAATGAATGAATTAATTTATTATTATTATTTAATTGATAAAAATCAATATATTAATTAATCTCATTTTCATTCCCGAAATAATAATAATAATATGTAGGGATTGGCTCTTAGGGGTTATGGCATACAAACGAGATTCAAATTTGCCCCTACTTTGAAGCTAAAAGTGAAATGTACCGAAATTTCTACCATCTTCAGCTTCAAAGTAAAAGCAAAATAACATACAGGCTCTGGTCTTGACAGCACAACTCCAAGTTCACAACTGACATTGACAACCTTGTTGTCAACTTCCCTACAGACCTACAACAGTCGCCAACATCAGGCTGCACCCACGAAATATCCCAAGTTGTCGATCTTACCTCAACCATTCCTCCAACATGAATTTTCAACCACCAACCTGCCTACAAGCGTTCAACATCCCTTTCAACTCGGCAAATTGAGAACTAAGTTGACAACCAAGTTCGTCGTCTATAGGGCCCTTTACGCTGTGCGTTAAATATCTAACGCTCCTGTGGAGGGGGTACGGTACCGTGGGCCCACTATAGGTGGAAATGGTTTATGGGCGTGCGCATATAAACGAATCGCTGTGCTAATATCCCGTTTGCCCGCTAGATGGCGAATATTCTCTGATGCAAATGTATGTTAGTATTTATAAGAGCAACGTTGAAAAGTGTAATTGTTATCATCGCTTCATGGCTCAATTTGGGCTTTGATCAAGGTGTCATGTATATGTTCAAGTTGGTAATGTGTACCTGTTTTTATCAGCTTAATATCTGATACACTCCCGACCCTGGCGAAAATGAAGCATGCAGTTAGGGGCCTGTTTCATGGATCCGACATGTCGGATTATCGTATACGACAAGTCACTCCGATTGGCTGTGAAAAAATCGGGTGGGGGGTCCGTCGCAGATATCTTGTCGGATGCATGAAATAGGGTCGATTAACGACACTTCTGTTTGTCGCTGCGACGGTCTTACAATGGCGCATCGATATATCATCATCGATATATATGTAATTTTTTAATAAACAATTCATTGTTGTATTTAACGCATTGAAATGCGCGCGGAAAAGCCTAAGTGGTAAAGAAATCTTTACTCATCGAAAAGAATTTAAATATTGAAATTTTTCCCATTTTTTATAATATAATAAAATTCACTTTTGCACCATCAGTGCCAATACAATTCGTAACGTCAATATTTCTCAGATAGCCATCGGTGGCGTTGAACGTAGCATACTATCGCGCCATCACCCGGCCATGCACGAGCCCTACTTTTCGTCGTACACCCGGGTTCACGGATAGTTACTTTTAAAAATGTCATATTTCAATATACTAACCAATGAATAATTAATTATCATGCTTTCATTAGCCAGGGCAAAGACTGCATTAGTTAATGAAAGTATGAGATTTAATTACTAATTGGCTGTTACGTTTAAAAATTACATTTTGAAAAGTCACTATGTTCAGGATCCGTGAACCCGGGTGTACGAAACCGTCGCTTGAAGTTCAGCACTGCTGAACTTTCGAACGACGAAGAATACCGTCGGCCCGACAGATTTCCCCCACCACCACTTTTTGTCATAGCCAATCGGAGTGACTTGTCGTATACGACAATCCGACGTGTCGGATCCATGAAATAGGCCCCTTAAGCGTGCATGAAGTGTTCAATAGGTGATTTGCACACTCCCTGCTAGTATCATGTACATTTTGTGAATGCTTCGCTATAGTTACACTTGCACGACATTCAATGCAGGCTTTCTTTATACCGGAGCACGCTTCGTGAACGTTTAGTAAACATCTTACAGTCTTAACATTCCGTGCACTCTTTTCATGTACTTGAATGAGCACTTTGTGAATACTTAGGAAAACACTTCATAACCACTTTATCTAGTTAATACTTTCCGCACGCTTTGCGAACAGTCTTCTTGCTAACGCTTTCAATAGATGGTAAAGTGGGGTGATGTGAACCGTGGGGTAACGTGAACCACGCCGATTTTTCCTATTTAAAATTGACACCCGCGTAGACATAGTACTGCCATCAGTTGCATTTGTGATTAACTTTTTTGTGGTGAATAGTTCGAGTGTGCACAATTGTTCAAGTCTTTATACCACACGGCCGAAAAAATTTGTCACGAAAGTTTTGACAAGTGCTCAAAGAAGACGTGTTCTTGAGTTAATTCTCGTCGCTTTTTCAAGGTAACTATATGTATAATGTTGGTTTCATTGATGGGTTTTATAATCCGAAGAGATTTACTGATTTGCTTACATTGTGTTAATGTGGCGTCCTTCGCAATAAAAAAGCGTCAGTGGGGGGATGTGAACCATTCTTGATGGGGTGATGTGAACTACTCTGCTGACGCTATTTTATCGTTTATTATTTGTTTATATGCACATATTTATTGTTTTTAATGAACGTTTTTAACTTTTTTAGCCAACATGCCACGAACATATAAGAATGCATTGCATCGCAAGAATGAATGCTATATGAAAATAGAAATGATTTATCGACATATTACCATTTGTTACTGTATAAAAATCTTAATCGAACATTACCAACGATTTTTATTGATATATATACGTTTTACAACGGAATTTCAGTGGTGGTTCACATCACCCCACCATTTTTTGAAATTGAGAAAAAACGTCTATAGCGAGAAATGGAAATTTTTTAACAAAAAATGGATACTTTTAAGGGGTAAGGCCACCATGTGCGTCAAGAAAGAAGGACGATTTTGTGCATTTTTTTTTAGGAGTAGTGTAAAAGCTATAGAATTTTCTTATAAAGTACTTTATCAAGTATCTTCAAAGCTACTAAAAAATATTTTGTTTTTAATTTTTGGTTAAGAAATGGCCGTTCCAGGGTCCGGTTTCTACGATGAATTTTTTGTGGAGGTCCAAAACGGGCGAACCGGCTGTACCCACAAGCGTGAACCTAGAACAAAAATCCAAAGATTTTTCTTTAATATATATCATAAACTAATAGACCACGTAGGGGATTTTGAAAATATTGATTTTTCGAGAAATGGTGAGTATATAAAAGAAAAGTTCACGTTTTCGCATAAGAATTTCATACATAATCGTTTATAAAACAAAAAGTTTACAACTTATCGAAAAACCCCTACGTGGTCTATTAGATTATATAGGTATAAAGATACCCTCAAAATTGCAAGGCAATCGATAAAGATTTGTAGCCGCTATCGGTTCGCCCGATTTGAAATTTCGTGTTCTGAGAAAAACGCGTTTAAAGTTTTAAGTAACATTTTACGGTCGAAAATTATAGTATACCTTTAATCCGCGATGCCTGCACCGTATAGTTGGCCTTCTATGTTAATGTTGAGTTCTTCTTCTTCTTTTCTGGCTGATTTTGCGGCAATTCGAGCTGTTTTTGCAGCCTCAGTCAGCGATCGGTTCGAAAAATCGACGCGGAGTTCGTCCGCCTCAACGCAGAAATTGTAGCAATTCCTTCCAACTGTCATGTCCAACTGTCGTATAACTTGCATTATACTACAAATTCCATCGTTGAAAGTGCACACGGCAAGATTCCCAGCAATATCCAGTACGGTTTTTCCGCTTGACGTAGATTTTGGGGACATTGACCACACCGTTGCGTTGAAACTTTCATTGCTATTTTGCGTAAAACCACCTAAGCATCGATTTAGAAGGTCGTCGCTGCTCAACTCTTCGTAGATTGGTTTAATTGCGTCGAAAACTGTTTTCGATAGAGCCGGCTTGTGTAAAAAAGTACTAATTGATGTATTGGTGGCTTTTGCCTTTTGCCACGAACACCATGAATTTTCACCAGCTGGACACTTGCTGTGTTGAGGATTTTCATTCGTTGACAGCTTGTGATATAACGTCGCCCAAATTTCATTTCTCATTTTTTCCACAGAGTCGTGATTTCTGCGAATAGCCAAACCATAATAAATTGAGAG
Organism: Xiphydria camelus; assembly: GCA_963678675.1. NCBI lineage: Eukaryota > Metazoa > Arthropoda > Insecta > Hymenoptera > Xiphydriidae > Xiphydria > Xiphydria camelus. Next base: position 13,109,279 of record OY783192.1, on the reverse strand, counting down.
CTCGTCGACAAGTTTATTTGTTAATTTTCCTTTTCCGCCGAGACCGCGTACGTTCTTTTTTAAATTTCTTAGTCTAGTGCCCATTCTTTTCTGCACGTGATCGATGCATTCTTTTTTATGTATAACAAAGCTTTCATATGGTTCAGACTTCAAAAGACCTGTAAAGGTTTTACTATCGCCATCTCCAATGTAACTGCCGTATTTTACTTGATATAAAGTTTCAGAGCGCTGAAACATTTCGATAACTGCATCTACCTCCATTTTACCAGCCGACCCCGTGTGATTTATTTAACAATCATTTTTATGTATTTCAAGCCACTCATCATACTCTGCAGTATCACTTATTTTTCTCCAATATTCGCACGCCTTGCAGTAACTGGATTTTATAATTATATCGATTACTTTCCCAGTATTCCATCCGATCAAAGACACCAAACCGAACAATGATGAAAATCCCCGCTTTCTCCACGAACCGTCTCCTGATACTATCAATTCATTTGGTAAACCTTTTCTTGCATTTTCTTCTTTTTCTATTTTTACTGCATTTTCCATGCTAGCCTTGGAAACGCGTTCAGTAGCATCACAAATAATATTGACTACTTTATCATAAAATGAGTGAAATATTGGCCGAGGAAGTTCCATAAAAGCACAGAACTTCTTCATTCCGTGTAAACCTACTCCAAGCAGTCGCATGGCTATAATAATTCTTCTATTGATGTCATATGCTTTGTTATTGATGAGTGGACAATTTGGAATTTCAGTTTTCGCACACTTTTCACAAGATAGAACTATTTTAAAACCAAGTCCGCGTATACTACTTTCAGTAAATGTGACGCCTGAGTCGCATATTTTACACTTCACTACTGACGAAATTGTTGAAAAAACAGCCACAAAATTGATGAAACGATAACCGAACGATGCATCAACTTCGATATTACGAGCATCGCCACTTAGCTTCAATTTCCTAGCGGACGTGCCGACGCTTTCGGAGGAATCGAGTGCCTCCGCTTCATAACGGTTTGCAGGTCGCTTTCGTGACATAGACGGCTTTTTAAACAAACTTCTTCCACTTCGTTTAGCTTTATAGCCACCATATTTCGATTTATCACACATTTTATTCACTAATTTCAGTAACCCGTAGTAAAAAGATAAACTGATGAAACACGAAGCAAAATCACGCACGCGGCGTCCGTCTGACAGCTAGAATGACTTTACATAAAATAAATGGCCGAATAGTACTGCTAATGACACGAGCCTCAACTCCGATAATACGTCTCAACATGCATTTAATTAATAGTTAGCCCACTAATCGGGGAGATCTCCCTATTCAATGTAGTTTGGCTCGCCCGAGCGCGGTGGAAACCGTATAGTTGGCTATGGCGCTAAGTGTTAATGCGCCGCGCGGCGTCTCTGTAAATTGACGTAAACGACCGATTCGAAATTTTTTTTGACTACGAAACCTTTTTTTTCTTATTCTTGAGGGTTTAAGGAAGGTTTTAAGCTAATAAAAAAAAATCGATTTTTGAAAAGTTCCATGGTGGCCTTACCCCTTAAGTCAAACTGTACCAAAACGTACTATGCCACTCTCTCTAAAGGATATTGACAGCAGATTTGCAAAAAAAGAATATTTTGTCAGTTATAGTGGACTTTTTAAAAATATGGTTCACATCACCCCACTTTACCCTACATATTATTTCTTTAAAGAAAGTCGATGAAAGATCAATAAAATTAACTATCTATTCTAAGGAACTGAAAATTATATAAAACTGTCAGTTCCGAAATATGAAATTTGTTTTGTTAATATCTTGTTTTTTTCAAAGGAGAAGTAAATAGTTTAATGTTACATTACATTTTTAGTTACGGTAATGTTATAAACATAAAAAAAGTTATGTAGGAAATAAAATGTGGCTTTCAAAGTTAATAAAATATTATCTTTTAAATAGTTAATAAACATAACTTTTTTTGTGTTTATACATATAAACGTAACTAAAAATTCATTGGCGGTTCGTAGACTGTAGGATGTAAGCTATTGGTCGGAGACGCAAGGACGTCGAATGATTGGCTCTGACGATCGCCGGCAGACGTCATTCGTCGCGAGAGAAGTTCCCTTGGGTGTAAGACGAGAAAGTATGGCGGGTGACGCGTACGCGTCTTTACAAAGTGGAATTTTTCGGAATAATTGTATTTTTTCGCGAAACGATATCCCTCGCGTTTATTTTGACCCTCGTACGCGCTTGCTAATAAAAAGTATAAATTCAGTTAAATTTGAGTAATGAAGGAAATTAAAATAAATTAAAAGGAATTAAAATAATTAACGAGTTGTAGAGACAAGTGAACCGACGTGGAAGATTACAGTGGCTAGGCATTTTTGAGTAGGGTAAGTGTTTCTATAAATTGAGAGGAATTTAAAAAGTATGAGTGAAATAACAAAAATAAATTGTTTTTAAGTCATTCAATTTGTTTATTATTTACAAAGGCAATAATACTACAAAAATCATTCGTAGAATCAAAGAAAGTGATAAATTCTTCATGGAAATCACGTCGACTATGGACGAAGCAAGACAACGCTAAACGAATGGATGACAGAAGAGTTTGAAGATGTGTATCAGCCTCCATGCAGAAATGTGCCAAAGACGAAGGATGATCGGTATCCCGTTAATAAATGAAACGTAAGATATTATTGATACAGAAAAAGAATGTAGAGTGCAGGTATTTATTTACCAGTACGACTCACATTACAATTCGGCAACCAACATGATTGAATATTTCAGCAAGCATCGATAACCAGGACCATGGTGAATGACTTCGTGTTTCGCAAGTGTGCCTGCGATGAACAACCTGATCGGGTGCTTTGTACGAGCCCTGGGTTGGTGCCTCCCGCAGTAGTGTCGGATTGCTCCCGACTAATCCTCCCTTGTTTCACTCTGTCATTCAAGAACGAGCATCAACTCCCTCGGAGGACACGAAAAGCTGTAACATCAGGAAGACTGAAAGGGTGGCGACCGTTAATAAAATTATCCAAAAAGATATCATGAATGTAAGTACACAGGTAGTTTGATAAGTTTCCGACCTCAACATGAAAATGGCAACACTCGTCAACTACAGCTGGGGAATGTGTTCGTGCATCTTTTGACATGTACTCACCAAAATTTCAGCCATTTTGGACTCGCAGTTGTTGGACATTCGTTTGAATCAGTCGATGTGAGTGCTTTGGTGAAAATAAAAAAAAAATCGAGTATCGAGGTATCAAGCTGTGATTTTTCCATTTTCACCAAAGCACTCATATCGACTGGTTCAAACGATTGTCCAACAACAACTGCGCGTCCAAAATGGCTGAAATTTTGGTGAGTACATGTCAAAAGATGCACGAACACATTCCCCAGCTGTCGTTGACGAGTGCTGGCATTTTCATATTGAGGTCGGAAACTTATCAGATCACCCTCGTAAATTCTTTCCATAACATGACATTTTGTGGAAAACTTACCGCTGCTTTATCTTTACAGGAGATGTTCAAAATGGTTCCCTTTTGCTCAGCCGAGCAATAACCCAAGCAGTCGTAAAATGCAGAGACCGCATTTTTTTTGGATCGCTTCCTGAGAGGTCTCCTCACAAATCCTCGTTATTTCCCAGTCGAGGTTCTCAACGGTCAGGAGTGGGCGACGCTCGTTGTATAGCTGCTCCTTCGCGTAGCCCCAGAAGAAATAATCCATCACCGTCATTCCGGATTATTCCAGCCCAGACATTTACTTTAACGGGGTTCTAGGTCCTCATGTCCCACAGTATCCTCTTTTTTTTAAGGAGGGGGAATGCTTTTTACGCACGCCCGAGTTCGGCACAAACCCGAGCAGTGTGGGACTCGAGGACATCCCGCCGCAGTATGTTTCGCCTGCGGGTGCGATACGGGAGCCCCCCTACCCACTAAACCTTAACCTCCATCCTCTCCACCCAAGGTGGTGAGAGTCCCTAGAATCGGCCGAGAAGAGCCCGTCTGCAGGAAACTCTCAGGGTGTAAGCTTCGTCGCTTTCCTCATTTTCGCGTTACAGTGCCAGCGACCTCAACTACGACACTTGTGCTCAGTGCCCACCTCGTCAACTCCGGAAGATGATAATTAAATGCCACATCAAACCCTCAACAGGGGAGGAGGATCGGGTTAGCGCAGGAGTCGTGAGGACAGCACAACTCACGGCCGACGGGCTGACGCGAAGACAACTTCTCCAATACAACCACCGTTCATTCAATCGACTCACATATGCAGAGTGGTGGCTTGTGCCAGCCGAAAAGGGCTGGAATACTCCCAACGGAGTGGTGGATTGCCCCACATACCAGACCCCCCGGTGCCACGCACGTCTCATCTAGCGGTACTGGTGTCAACCGATGTTGGGACTGCTCCACCAACATCCCTTACCAGTATGTCCTCATTCGTAATAGACACACTCACAGACCATTCATGCTCTACTCTACCATTTATTCACTATTCTACTATTTACACAAACATTCAACACGGCCGTCTGCCAACCAAGTCGCGCCTTGCCGGGCGTCCTTCGATGACTAGGTACACTCCCGATGGAGGGGTGGTGTGAACCACTTACCTAGTTCACCGAAGCAGCAATGGGCGCCCCAATGTTTACCAGCACAGGGTGGGATTACAGGTTACGTCCCTCCCGCTCCCTCGTTCTCTCGGCCTCCTCTTTTCGGGTCAGGACCGCCTTGGCAAATCGAGCCACGGCCGTCCAGACCTCTTTCTCCTCAAGCATTCGTGACAACATGGCCCCCAGGTTAGGTTAACGTCGACTCCGATGATGGCACGCAACGCCATCCTCTCCGCCTCCTAGGCCTCACATACCCGAAGGGTGTGCTCGGCTGAGTCGAGTATCTCCTCGCAGTTGTGGCATCGGGGAGATCGCTCTTTATTTATCCTGAAGAGGAACTCCCCGAAGCACCTATGCCCTCCCATGAGTTTTGTGAGATAGAATCCCATGCTACCGTGTTTTTTATCGAGCCACTTGTTAAAGACGGGAAGGATACATACAGCCGCCTCTTCATCTCACCCGGGCCATGAAGATTGGGTAAGATTTTCCACAATGCCTTGACCACTTTTTCTACTTTGACAATAATCGCCTTGAAAGGGATAGAGCTCGGTCGAAAATCACCCCAAGGTACCTCATGCTCCGCTGATCGGGGATCATTTCACCCCCCACAAAGACGGAACCCCATCTATGCGGGCGGCCCCACCGAACAGCATTGCAGTGATCTTACTCCGGGAGATCCTCAAATCGAGCTCCTCAATCCTGTGTGCCACCGCCCCCACCTGTCTTACCGCAGGCAGATTGACTCTATGAGGGTTTTCGCCCTCTCGCGAGCACTAGCGTGTTGTCCGCGTATGCGATAACACAGCACCCAGGAAGGGTATCCACCTTCAGTACGTGGTCGTAGGCGATGTTCCACAGGAATGGTCCCAGTACTGAACCCTGTGGAACACCCGCCCTGACCTCACGAGTATGGACAACACCGTCCTCGCCAACCAAACGAACCGTTCTGTCACTCAGGTAGTCCCGAATGATCGAAACCAAGTACTTCGGGATGCCTTTGCATCTCATCTGAGCGATAATGCTCGCCCAGGGCAAGGTGTTGAAGGCGTTCTGTATATCCACAGCAACCGCCACCACAACCTCACCCCCGGCATGAGCTGCTTCGACGAATCCCTTGGCCTCTATCATCACGTCGATGGTAGACAGCCTGGGTCTAAACCCATATTGGTGATCGGAGACCGCCTCCCGAAAGACCATCCATAGCGTCCCGGATTTTTCAGACAATAGTCCTTTCCAGACCCTTACCTGCATCATCCAGGAGGCAGATGGGTTGGAACTTGCAGTTTAAATTCTTCTCCATGTCCCTTAGGGATCAACACGAGGTTGGATGTCTTCCAGACCTTCGGGAAGTGTCCTCGGAGTAAGCAGTACCTATAGATTCCGGCCAGTACGCCAAGGGTCGTATAGGTGGATTTATACCACCAAGAGGCTGGGATGCCGTCCGGACCCGGGGTAGATGGTTTGGCCTTAGGCTTCACCAATGCACTTCTGACGTCTTCCTGAGTGATGACTAACTCGTCTTCGTCAATACAGGTAGTGGCGGCGGAGGATCCCATCCGACATTAGCTGATGTCCTATTTGGTGTGCTCGGGAAGAGCTTGCCGATGACCTCGCGCACCTCATTAAGAGGCATTGTTTCAGTGGCCGATGGAGAGCTCCTCTTTAGCTTTCCCATGACCATCTTATACCCCAGTCCCCACGGGTCGATGTTGAGATCATCGACGATCTTGTCCCAAGCAAGAGCTTGGGTGCGTCTTATCTCTGAACAGAAGATGCGGCGACAGGACTTGAGGGCACCACTAATTTCTTCAATTCGGGCTGGATTTCTCGGCGATCTCCGATTGGCCCTTTCCAGCCGCCTACGCTCTGCAATACAGAGCCGTCTGAGCTCGGCAAGCCTAGGGGACTACCAGAACACATTTCTGGGGCCCGGCGTTCTCCTGACTCGGGAGGCTGCAAAATCGCAGGCCTCCATCACAACTTCCGTGAGGCGCTGAACGCGGTCGTCAGTAGACGGCGTACCCGACCCGCCGAAGAGGGGGCAGGATTCCAAAAGGCGACCACAAGGCCAGCCTGGAACAGGTCCTCGTTAAATGACAGTTTAGACCACCTAGGTCCAAGATCTTGTTTGGCCAACGCAGGGTTCTACTCTTCGGGCCCGGCCCGACGGGGGGGGGCAGGAGACTGAACGTGATGTACTAGTGGTCCGAGAGTGACTCAAACCGGTCACTCCCTTGGTCCGCCGAACCAGGTCCGGGGAGGACCACGTTAGGTCGACGACCGAAATCCCCGCAGCCTTGACACACGTTGGGGTAGACCCCGTGTTAATCAGGGACATGTCAATTTCCACCATCAGGTCTTGAATCCTCCGCTCGGGGATTGTCGTCCCGGCAACCCCAGGAGCGTTACCTCGCATTGAAGTCCCCGGCTATCAAGAGGGAGGACCCTCTATGCCGGAGAACTTCATCCCTTAGCTCGTCAAGGGCCTCTTCGTACTCGCCAATACGTATATTGGGCGAAAAATAGCAGGATAATATGATCACTTCGCCACAAGAAGCCGCGACGAATCCTCGACCTGTGTGCAATAACACACAGGTGGAGGGGGCTGAGTCACGCCACCAGATGGCTGCTAGGCCAGTACGGCCCGCAAGCCACAAAGTCGACGGGGGATGCGATGAGGCTCAGAGATGATCGTGACATCGACTCCCCACTCCCGCATATACTGGGCGCACAGGTCCTGCGCGCCCGAGCTGCGGTTCAGGTTGATCTGCGCGAACTTAGCCACCCCGGGGCCTCCCCACATCGGGCCCCCGAACCCTGATTCCGCTCGCCTCACCAGCAGGACACCTGAAACTATTCATACGGTGGTCATAACGCCTACCCGCACCAAAACAGATCAGGCATCTGGCCTCGTTCTCACAGGTGGCTGCCAAGTGTCCCGCCGCACCACAGGTGAAGTACGTGCCTTATCTATCCTGCTGATGGTTCGGGCAGACCGCCCGGACGTGGCCATAACTCCAGCACTTAAAGCACTTGAGCGACCGCACCTTCAGCTATTCCACTTTAGCAACCGTCTATCCAATGCATATGCGGCCGACGCTACCGGCTTGTATAGCTGCCGCAATCGGCATCTTAGCCCAGGACATAAAAAGGTCGCGTCTCATGGGTCTGATGGCCCCGACCCTAATCTCCATCGGCGCGCATCCAGCAATTCGACTGATCGCAACCGCAACTCCCTCGGGAGTCGCGGAATCGTCGAGCTCCATGATACGCACCTCCGCCATTTTTATCGGTGCTTGTATCCTAGCCCTACCATCAAAGACCTCTATCAGTCTCCGGGCAAGCTCTCCCGCTTTCTCCTGTGCCTGATCTCCTTTTATGGAAAGCTTGACTGCTTTGGTCTAGGCCTTGTTGATCTTTGGTTCAACAATTCCCAGATCCTGAAGCGATATTTTCGCCTGCGCTTTCGTCAAGATCTGGCCATACGTGAGCCCCTCAGCGACGCCCGCGATGGTTACGGCCACCGTGGTGGAAATTCTCCGAACACCTTTAGGAGGTAGAGATTGGAGGTAGGATTTCCTCATAGGGTTGCTGGCTGGAGTTTGAGGCTGCTTTCGCACGCTTTCCCTTCCTTTGGCGAAAGGTGAGGGCCACCTGCCAGGCTTCCTCACCAGCTGTGCGGTTCTCAGTCGGGGGGGACGCCGCCTGAACCACCTCAATACGTTGCGCCAGGACCCTATGCCCAGTCAACCTAGGCGGCTCTTTGCTGCGTCCTGCAGCTTGAACTCCCTTCGTCCCAGTGGGGCCTGCGGTCTTATTCAGACCCAGCAGAACTTCCCTACGAAGGGCCTCCAGAGATTCCATCTGCTTATTGATCCTCTCCAGATATCCGACTGCTTCAAGGTTAGCCGTGGTCAGACTGGTGACCGCTGGTGCCGAAGCAGCCACGGCGTAGGAAGATCCTCTTCTCTCCTCTACTAGTGGGGGGCTGTAACCCGGAGGGCCCAGCAGTGGGGGAAGGACACTTTTCATTCCCATACCTCTTGCTCTTACTGCTAATTCCAACGTTTTTTCGGCTCTTCTTGTCCACGTCCAGGGGCCTCACAGACGATCCCTTAGGAATCGGTGGGGGCATTTCAACGTCCATCTCAACCTCCGACTCTGACCTAAGGCTACGGGTTTTTTTCCTGTCCGGGGAGACCCGTGCAGCGCGAGTCAACCTAACCTCCTCCCTCAGGCGGGCAATCATTCGTTCTTTCTCCTCTAACTTACAGGTGAGCTCCTTATTCCTCATCCTAACCAAGGCGGGGACACCTTTTTCCACCGCCTTCTCAACCAAGACCACCATACCCTTCGTAAGGTGCTTTTCAGCGACCTTAAGCCGTTTGTTCATCGGTCCCTGGAGGTTCTTACTCTTGGTCCTGACAGTCTCAATGGCATGAATCCACTGCTTCAGGGCCTCTCCCACAGCAGTGGCATCCATATTCCTGAAGCTGACAAGCTCCGCGTCCGTGTACCCTTCAGTCGTGTCCGTTTCCCGTCCAGAGCACTCTCTGTCGGAGCGCTCCCGATCTGAACGTTCCCTATCGCTAGGGTATGCAACCTTGTCCCCTTTTCGGGGAGATCTCATTTTCCTCGTTGAGGGAGGGGGTATTGCCTCCTCTTCGCTATCGGATTCGCTGCAGGGAGGAAGCGCCTTCTTGAACTTCCTTCTCTCCTCTTTATCCCGAGTAATAAGGGATGAGTCCGTGCTGTCGTGGTCACCCAGAGAGTCTTTCTCACCTATTTTACTACTCGCCCTCTTCTCACTGAGGGGAGGAGTCTTATTGCCCGCACGAGCCCTCTCCTCTAACCCCGCCATAAAATCTGCATCGGGCTCAACCACGATGTCCTTAGCTACTTGAGACCAATCGGGCGCCCATCCCTCATAGTGAGAGACCGAACCATCGGACCTTCTCCGCGAGCCGCTCCGGGAGCCAGCTCCACCTACTAGCGCCCTAGACTCGTCATTTGAATTGTTAGTACTCATATTTGGACCTACGAATACCTAAGGAAATAAGGTCCGCGACGGCAGAGCCCTGGTTGCCGTCGTAAGGCCTACATACGACTGGGTGCGGCCTGGTGCCCATAAGGTACCGTTTAAGGACACCACTCCCCTGATGCCACGTAGCCCTCGGCACGGTTACACGCCTTGGCTTGGGCCCCTAATAAGGTCGGGAGGAACACCGGTGGCACACCACCCCGCCACCAAGGGTGATCCCCAAAAGGGATCGGCCGGCTCTCAGTTGACTGTCCGTCGCAGCGCTCAGAGCCTCACCACACCCCAAGAGGGGTGGGGGAGAAACCAACTGGGCACCACGACGGACAGTCGTAAGCCCCCCCACCACATCAAGGTGGCCGCCACGGGGGGGACGTCCCTCAGTATCCTGGGATGTACACTGCTATTCATGAATGCCTGGACTTGACAGTTCTCGGGTTATCCGTGTGTGTGCTACTGTCAATTGTCGAAGTTTGGCGAAGGTCGCACGAGTTTCACGTTGATCGGTCATGTCAACGACTGAGATGACATAACCCATTTAGTCGTCGTTCCGGCGCGGCAATGTCAAGCGGGTTATGTTACCACACGGAGGACAAATAGCCGCATAGACAATGCGGCTAGTCTCAGCTTCAACGTCCGTCTGAGCTTCAACGTCGATTCCAACGATCCTGAAATGCTCCGTATGCGGTGGGCTTAATTTAATACAAAAAAGTATATAAATAAAAAACTATTTTTTTTTCCTTAGAATTCATGAAACGAAAACCACGACAAACTTAACATTTCTTTTATAACAACATGAAATGTAATCGAAAAATTGCATCCGTTCAATAGTTTTTATTTCCTAAATAGTTTTTGGGAAATAATCGTTCTTTTTCTCGAATCTCCTGGAGGTTTCTCCTTACCAGAACATTAGGAAATGTAAGTGTCTTCTCGCCAGAACATTCATCTGAGCCGAGAATAGTCTTTTTTTTAATATGTCCTGAAGGTTATTTCTCACCAGAACATTCATCTGAGCTGAGCATAGTCTTTTTTATCATGTCCTGGACGTTATTCCTTGCCGGATCATTCGTCTGAGCCAGCGTTACGAATTTTTTTATATGTCCTGGAAAAATGATATCTGTTTAAATATCCTGTAGAATTCTCTTCACCGGCATTGTGTGACCTGAACCAAGCTCTAAGTCTTTCCTGGAAAATGTCCTGAAGGTTTCTCAGCACCGAAAAAGTCGCCCGAGCCGAGTATCACAAGTATTTTTTTTAAATGTCCTGGAGATTGAAGCTGAGACTAGCCACATTGTCTATGCGGCTATTTGTCTTCCGTGTGGTAACATAACCCGCTTGACATCGCCGCGCCGGAACGACGACTAAATGGGTTATGTCATCTCAGTTGTTGACATGACCGATCAACGTGAAACTCGTGCGACCTTCGCCAAACTTCGACAATTGACAGTAGCACATACACGGATAACCCGAGAACTGTAAAGTCCAGGCATTCATGAATAGCAGTGTACGTGTAAAATTTCATACGTGCTACTACTTTGGAATTTGTCATTATAATGTATGAAACTTTTCAAATCGTATACCTCCTTAATCGACCAAAAGAACGATTGAATTGGTATAAAATTCGAAAAAGTCAATTTAACAAAAAATATAGGTACCTATTTAAATTTTGTTTCAGGCCACTTATCAGCTTAAACGAAGCAACGGGACATCTGGAGAAAGCATCGAAAACAATTGTATCGCTTATTACCACGAAAGCCTGGAAATCGAAGGTTTCTGGCGAAATTTTTAAACGTAACTAAAGGTAAAGGACAAGACTTGAAGTTTAATATTTGAATCAAAATGATTATTTAATGTTTATTTAATTTTATTGTTATTTATTTATAGTTCACTATCGGAACTTGCTCTAAAAAATTGGGTACAAGGAACCCCACCTTAACAACCGTATCAAATATATGGGAGCGTTTCTGTCGGATCGTGCCATACTATTGATATGTTGGACCACAGAGGCGTGAAAGGATGCAAGTCAGCGTTACTAAATTTAAAACCAGAATTGCAAGACCCGGACTACGTACATTAATATTAACAATTCTTTAATAAAATAACTTATTCCATATGATATATTCTTCTCAAAATAATTCACGTGTAAAATTTCATACGGGCTACTACTTTTGAATTTGTTATTAAAATGTATGAACCTTTCGAATCTTATACCTCCTCAATCAACTAAAAGAATGATTCAGTTGGTATAAAATTTGAAAAGGTCAATTTAACAAAGACTATAGGTATTTCAATTTTGTTTCAGGGACACAACTGAACGAGGTTACGAGAGAACTGGAACAACCACACACACACACACACACACACACGCGCGCGCGCACACACACACACACACACACACACACACAAAAGTCATGTATTAATAAATCCTACAACTGGCGAATTATTCTTAACCTGCCGGGACTGGCGCGCGGACTCTCAGTCCGCAGCGTTTTTCATTTGTCGTTTACTACTAAGCCCCCCATTCCTCGAATCGTGGCGTTTGAGTATTCTTCGAGCGTCATATTAGTAGTACACCCTGAGAGTTTGAAGCGGGAGGTTGTTTTTGTTTTAGGGCCGGTTTTACCAACACGGTATAAACGCCGTATAGCGCTATACTGAGAATAACCTGTACGCAAGCGTTTTACCACGATGGTATAAGTCTGGAATAGGATAAACTTTGGAATAAATGCAGGGATAGCTTATCCGGCAGTTTCAGCGCTGGATAAGCTAGCTATCCTCGGTATAACCTAACTTTTTGTTTGCGTCTTTATTATTCCGTGACAGAATCACAATCGTGACAGAATCATAATAATTGTTATTAGTTGTGAAATAGAGTTGATTGATGTGCCACTTTTCAAATCATCATCTGATGATGAAATTGACGTCTTACAAAGAATGAGAAATCCTAGGAAAATACGTGCCCGGTAAGTAAATAAAGGATACCTATACCTACTAATTTATAACCAATATCTAATACAAAACTATTCCAGAGTTGACTATTTCGAAGAATACAATAGTTGTAGAATTCTTCACTTGATTTCGTTTGGAAAAACAAACCTGTCAGAGATTATTGGGACAAATACGACATCGCATTGCCTCGAGGTCGCCAAGAAATGCAGCAATTCAGCCAGCAACAAAATTATTGCCGACTTTAAGATTTCTTGCTTCGGGATCAATGCTAATAATTACTGTAGGTAATCGTTTTTATCATAATGTTAAAACTTTTAATTAGTCATTATTATATGCCGCCACCTCTGCAACCTCCAACGACTCCTAACATCGCGAGGAGAGCTAGTTTACAGGACTACAAGTTCATCGATCGGCATAAACCGCCACTGATCTCCCAGAAATCAATAGGCGACATACTGAAAAACATCAACAAAGTCAAATTGAAACTCGTCACAAGGTACGATTAAACAATTTTATCGCGGTAAACTTTTAATCCGCCAGGAACAAAGAGGAGTTTCACATTGTCAGAATGTCGTGGCTGCGAAGGATTGATTTGGTTCACAGTGGGCTTTTAAACGTGTTTTTCAGATCGCCGGGTGGGAGACCTTTGCGAGCCAAACGAGAAAATAACTCTTGCAATGACCTTCAAGAGATCTTACGGAAACGATATATCGCAATGCAATCGCCGGACAGTAGAAATTCTACCGCGACGTTGGCGTTCGATAATTAGTTCTAGATTAAGAACTCGATGATGCTCAAGTTCTCTGGGTCGCAGAATTCGCGTCGGACGGTGCTCCGAGGAACGGCTATTGTGGCCTTCCTTTCCACGCGTGAGATTGAATCATGATTATAATTTTATCTGACAAGGGGACCCTTCGAAAGTCGGAGCACCGATTGTAATGAATTTTTTTTTATAAATAAAGGGAAGTCCCCTGAGTAACGCTCATACTTTACTTCTGTCCAATGCGCCTTTGTTTATTTAAAAAAAAAAGAAATTGTTTTGACGCGTAAAGTGTGTACTGTAATGTAATATTCGGTATCCAAGATAACGGCGTGGCGCAGTCGGCTAAGGCATAGACTTACCACGCGGGCGTCCCGCGTTCGATTCCCGTGCATGCACTATCTTTTTTTTTTTTGCCAATTTCGAACTTTTTCACTTTTTTTATTATTCAAACTATTGCTACTAATCTTTAGAAGTAAAATAAATCTAGGTAAGGCGAAAAAACAAAATTTAAACACGTTCAATTACAAAAAGCATTTTCATTTATTCGTAACAAGTGAAATTTTAAATTTAATTGGTATACTTATCGCTAATTCCATCGGACGATTCCGATGGTGATTCTGGGGCCGACATCTTACATACTTTAGGATGATAAATATCATATAAACACTTAAAACACAAAATCTCTTTACACCAAGCACATTTCATAAACGTTACAAAACCGCAGTTACATTTTTGTTTCAAATTGCTCAATGGGAAACAGACATCATTTATATTATTGAAAAAAGGTCTTTCTTCTATCAATTTAGACGCAAACCACACATATTTAATCATCTCGGTGAATGCGGGCGCACTCAACTGATGATGAATAATTGAGTGGATCTTGATTGCGTCTTCTCGAGATGACAGTTCTCGTTGTTCTTTTAATAAATCTGACGCATTCTGTAATCTCTTCACAAAATTCTTCACTTGTCGACAAAAGTATACGTCACATGGTTGACACAAAGGGGTACATTTAGGAGGAATAATTTTTAATGTGCAAGTAACTTCCCCATCACTGTTTGTGAACACATCGTCATACAAAGTACTATCGGCTTGACCACTCCACGAATCGACGAGCAAAACAAATTTATCTTCTTTAACATAAGGCTTCAACGTTGTCTCCAGAAATTTTCTGTATAAATGTGTAGTCAACTTACCTGATTTTGAGCAAGTAATTACAACATTTCCTAATTCTTTAGTAAGCTGTTCAACTTTTTTGGAAACTTGAGGACCAAAATTATTTGCAGGTTCTTGCAGACAGATAAAAACGTGGGGGAGCAATTTACCAGATGCAGTGACGCTGTACTGTGCTGTATACGAATGAGTGAGCTTCGATAAGTTTCGTTTTTTAACGAGAACCGTTTTCGCGCCTTTATAATCCAAACTCCTATTATATGCTGTATCATACTGACATCCGATCTGGTCACTATTGATGATGAAGTCGGGATGATAGTTAGGCATCAGAAACCTCGTTGCCACTCTGAATCTTTCCGCTGCTTCCAAAGTTTCCTCCAAGGTAGCCATGTCATTCTTACTGACGAATTTCGTGACTTTTCGTTGTCTTATTCCGTATTTTCTCTTGAAGTTCTGGACCCAGTAACTGCTTGCTCGAAATGTGAATTTCTCTGAAATGTACGGAAAAGAACTGGATGTAGCCCATTGTTGTAGATCTCGTGTCGTCACTTGCTCCAATCGGCTTCTCGTTTCTTCAAACCGTTCGAATGTTCCAGAGTTAATCATCCCTATTTTGTCATTCCTAGTGCCACTTTCCTGGACATCCTTCTTCCATTGAATTAGATAATCCTTCCTTTTCAGCCGTGTGCAACCATGAGCGTGCAGAGTCTTCAAACTCCACTTGGGATGAGCCTGGGCGAGGGCCACAGCTTTGGCCTTGTACTCCAACGGGATGTAATCTTTCGAAGATGGTTCCTCGTCGTCATCAGGACTGTAATTCTGGCTGTAATCTGTATCCATCGCTGGATCTGGACACTGCAAGAAGAAAATAAAAAAACACAAATCCAATGAAGTCATGAGAACATTTCCAGAGCAAAAAATACAAGATTACACATTACAGAAACATACCTCTTCATATAGTTGCTCTTCATCTGGTTCTTCCGAAGTGATAAGGTCCTCGTCAACGATAAAATGGCCCGTAGTTATAATATCTTTTATTGTTTGAGCCAATTCCTTTGCCAAAACAATCTCTCGACTTGTGAATTTGTTTGGAGCCGAGGCATCCTTAATTTTCAATCCATCCTCCTCCAGAATCTCTGACACAAGGAACCAAGAATTCGAGAAAGTTATTCTCATATCTTCCTCATACTTCAAGCACTCATTACTTATGGGCGATTCTTGACGTTCAGGTATTCCTGACTCGTTTTCCATTTTCCAAAATAACTTCCAAAGTGTACTAGGTGAACGTTGGAAGAAAACTGATGATAAGACCTCCATCACGTCGACTTTTAAGGCATTTTCGAACAAAGGGGGAAAATTTGGGAGTAGCTTCGTAGAATAATGAGTAACTGGTAATTGTAGGACATTTTCTAGGTTTCCAGATGAACAGCATAATACCCCGCTGACAATAAGAAGGGTTGGAGTGTATAACATAGCAATGAGTAATTGACCCTGGTGTTGACGTCACGAGTGAATTACCACCAAATTAAATGAATGTTTCGTAGGAAAATGAGTAATTTGCACTTACCCGGCATTGACGTCATTTAATGTGAAGCATAGAAATTGTTACCAAAATTTCACTAATTGCCTTCGAATGACACTTACCTGGTGTTGACGTCACGAGTGAATTACCACCAAATTTAATGAATGTTTCGTAGGAAAATGAGTAATTTGCACTTACCCGGCATTGACGTCATTTAATGTGAAGCATAGAAATTGTCACCAAAACTTCACTAATTTGCCTTCGAATGATTAGTAACAATCGTTCAAAATATAGTTTTAAATGCAAAAAAATTTTTTATTCACGTTACCTAGATTTATTTTACTTCTAAAGATTAGTAGCAATAGTTTGAATAATAAAAAAAGTGAAAAAGTTCGAAATTGGCAAAAAAAAAAGATAGTGCATGCACGGGAATCGGACGCGGGACGCCCGCGTGGTAAGTCTATGCCTTAGCCGACTTCGCCACGCCGTTATCTTGGATACCGAGTATTACATTACAGTACACACTTTACGCGTCAAAACAATTTCTTTTTTTTTAAATAAACAAAGGCGCATTGGACAAAAGTAAAGTATGAGCGTTACTCAGGGGACTTCCCTTTATTTATAAAAAAAAATTCATTACAATCGGTGCTCCGACTTTCGAAGGATCCCCTTGTGAGTCAGAGCTTTGGAGAATCAAAATTAATAGATCTCTCTTCTTTTTTTATAAATGAGTCTTTCTCTGCGAGGTAATTTCGCACGACACATTTTAGATTATAGTTCTTTTTTAATAGAAGGATAGAAGCTCATAGAAACGACGGGAAAATTTTGTTTTCTCTCTTCGCTCTTTTACTCAGAAAATGCAAGTTTAAATTTAAAATTTACGTACGCGGGTCTCTAATCGCGAGAATCTCAACGGTATCCAATAATATCAACCAAAGAAGTCATCTACCATTGCATTGTCTTCTATAAGTAACATTTAAATTTATCTAGGTAGACATTATACCTTTCTTCAATTCGCGTGATTGCAGAGTTTTCAGGAGCAGAAGTGATACATCCGTCGTACGATGTAGAATATGAAAAATTTTTAGATTTGCATTGATACACTTTTGTAAGATACCTCGGCATTAGACATCAAGTCGTACAACGCTCTTTGTATACTTTTTAGATAGGGTCGCGTATACTTAAAAAAACGATAACATTGTACCGCTCTATGTAATCTCCGAGTAATGTCACCGCGTGATAAATCTTAAGTTGTAGCGATTTAAAAGTTTATAGATTTTAGAATATATTTTGTCCGATACGAGATTTGAATCAAATGGTGCAATTTTACGTTGTAATTACTATTATTGTGTGACGACCCTCATAGTTTTTTGAGACTGAACACATTCTTGTTGGTGAGATATCGAATGTTTGGACGTGTTTTGTACCTGATGCTTTATCGACGACTCGAAAATAAAAGTTATTGTTACGAAAATATAAATATATTGTTATAGATATCTTTTATTTACCGGGCACGTATTTCCTTGTGTATTAATATTTGTGTTTTTAACATTTTTGAAGGTAAGTAACACCATTTTTGTTTTATTGTGTAATGTAGACCTTTTTTATGAGCCTTGTGGCAAATTTAAAATGGCGGCGCCAACACGGCAGACAAATTGTCTTGTTTGGAACCTTTTTTGATTTAATATTGCTTTCTGGAGTGTCCGGAGATGATTATGAAGTTTCTGTCAAAATTTAGAAATTAAAAATAACGGTGCCACATGCGAGACAAATGTTGTTTATTTATTTTTAATGTTTCATTATAAATAAATAATTGTAATTGCAAACAAATCTGTAATTGCTCTAAATCTAGTATGTGGAGTCACAGTCCGCAGCCAGTCATGGATCACAAAAATTGTGCGCCAGTCCCGGAAGGGGTTAAGGCTAAATGTCCCCGACAAATAGTATGAAATTTTTTCAATAGATGGCTGCACTGTTAGGACAAAATTTACTTGGTAATTTATTCGGAAACGGCTGCACATATGTTCATTCTGAAAACGGATTTATTAATTGTTCATGTATCGAATTTAATGAAATTGGTTTATAAAAAAATTACAGTTTATTATAAACATACTTCTAAAAGAAAAAAACTGAAAAATTCACTTTTTCAAAAAAAGCCACTTATAGAGACATATACCCGTTCATTGTGAAATCAAAACCGTGTCGGGAATTCTGCAGCAAGCAGTATCTCCATCGTAATTAGTAATTTTTAACAGAGTAGGGGGCTCCGCCCTCTGCTCGCTACGCTCGCCAACTCCCCCATGCCGCTTCGCGACGCTCCACCCCGTAGATCCTCGGGAGCGAGGCGGGAGTATACTAATACGAAGGCGTAGAAGAGACATTGATTATTTATTAACTTTTTATTTTCTAACACCGTGCACATTTAATTTCGCGTTAGCTAACATGGAATTAATCCATTGTTTCTTAATAGGAGGGGATTATTTCCATGTTAGCTAACGTGGCACGGTGCTTGCAAATGAATAATTAATTAAACGTTCCTTCGTACACTTATGTACCTTTTACTTATACATATTTGTTCACTCAAAGCACTGTTCAATGAAATTGAATCAATTTTGTTGATCAACCAAAAGTACAACCGTTTACCGAGGAGGCGCTGGAAAAAAGCTAATGGAAATAAGATAATGCATACTGCCTGGGCTCGTAGGTTGGCGAGGTATTCATGGTCGCATTACTACGAAACCCTTGTAATGCGGAACAGTTACTTCGAAACGTCGACAGCAACCCTCTGTCTCACTGATACTCGCAGACAACTGCAGCAGCACACACACACAAACGTCAGGGCGACGAGAGTGAGACCGGTGCGACAATATATGAAGGGTACAGGGGTAAAAGAGGGAAGCCGTTGCTACGTGCTCTTCATCCGTACACCGTATTCTTCTATCTTTAATTGGTTTATAAGAAAAATTACAGTTTATTATAAACATACTTCTAAAAGAAAAAAACTGGAAAGGTCACTTTTTCAAAAATAGTCACTTATACAGACATATACCCGTTCAATGTGAAATCAAAACCGTGTCGGAAATTCTGCAACAATCAGTATCTCTATCCTAATCAGTAATTTTCGCTACGCTACGCTCGCCCCCCCCCCCCCCGCGGCTTCACGGCGCTCCCCCCCGTAGATCCTCGGGAGGGAGGCGGGAGTATACACTAATATAAGGGAATCAGACTGCGTGTTAGGTGGACCAATAGTTTCTTCGACGCATAGAGAAACACAGCCGCACAGTGTTTCCGTGCCCCTCCTGCAAGGCTCCTGAAATTTGAGCACGCGCCGTCGAGGGGTTCTTCGCTTGCAACTCGAGGAATCCGGCGCCTGTCGCTCTCGCTAGACTAGGTTGCTCTATTGAATCGGTCAAATAGACTAAAACCTCTCTGGCAGCAAGTTCTTCCCGTGTGTCCACTACACACAATCTAGCTAGATTTCTTTTTCTCTAGCCAGATACTAGACTAACTCTCGCTAGGCTGTTCTCAACGCTGTCTCCACTTGTGAGATAAGTGTCGGACAGCTCTAGCGAAAGTAAACCTAGCGAAAAAGTCTACAGTGTACACACACCATAGTGGTAAAGCGAGACTACACCATTTCATTTCTCCTGAACCTGCCTCACTCTATAGTTACGCTCTGTTTCATGCTTCGCGGTCTTTCCAATGCCGGCACGAGACACGTCGAGGCAGGCCGATTGCGAGAGGGTGAAATACTTAGCCCAAGAGCCCACGACGGCCAGACCTTCGTTATTTTATAAAGGCTGTAAGTTTCTCTGTGTATGTCCCAATAAAGCTTTTCTTGTAAGAAAGATCCCCGATATAAGTATATGCAAGCGGGTGTAAGTGAATAATGAGCGAAAGCTCATGGATGAGCGATTCGGTCTATTGCGATCTTTTGCTGCGCATCTTTCATTTACTCAGTTAAGATATGTTGAACAGTGTTTTTTTGGATTTATCGGAAAATTTCATTATATACAATTAAATATGACTAAAAAATTAATTTTCAACAAATTATTCAGTACAATTTTCATATCAAGAAATCAATGAAACAAAAATTGAATAAATTGTAGCGACGTGCCATACCGCACTCTCGCCGGGCTTTTCGGAAACCCTGCCATAAACGGCGAGGGTCCTCTCCCCGAGAACTTTGTCCTCGACAAGCATTCTCGGGCATGACTAACCGTCGCCAGTTTTAGCAGGCTTTCCGCCCCCCGACGTACGCAGGTACGTTCAGGACCCCCCTTTCTCGGGGGTGCACGGAACGGTTCGTTAGTTAGTAAGTCTCGTGGGTTAGCCGCGTGAAGACCGACATCGCGAGAGTCGAATAAAGTCGCCGACAGTCTAGCATCTCCCAGACTATTCTTCTCCTTTCTTCGCGTTTCCTTCAGTGGTGACCCCGACGTGATCCGGTTATCGGATACGTGCAGCCAACAAAAAGTTTTGCGTGCGAAACGTGAAGTGTGTGACCGCGAAAATGCCCACGAACGACGCGTCCTCCGCGAACGACGCGTCCCCCGCGACCGCTATTATCAACCGCGTCGCTGTACGCGTCCCGCCCTTCTGGCCTACGGACCCGGAAATGTGGTTCGCGCAAGTGGAAAATCAGTTCGCGCTAGCTGGCATAACCAGCGACGAAACTAAATTTAACTATATCGTGGGACATTTGGAACTCAAATACGCGACGGAAGTGCGCGACGTGTTGACGGGGCCGCCGGCGACTGATAAATACAGCAAGCTAAAGACCGAACTCATCCGACGACTCAGCATCTCTCAGGAGCAGAAAACGCGGCAACTCTTGGAACAGGAAGACATCGGCGATCGCAAACCTTCTCAGTTCTTGCGCCACCTGAGAGTTTTGGCTGACAGTGCGGTACCGGACAGTTTGTTAAAAACATTGTGGCTGGGGCGTTTACCGTCATCTATGCAAGCCATCCTTGCGACTCAAAAGCAGACGGACCTCGACGCCTTGGCCGAGCTCGCGGACGCCATCGCCGACGCCACTCCCCGGCACCACGTCGCCGAGGCCAGCAGCTCAACCGAAGCCATGTTCGAGCGGCTAGTCACGCTGATGACAGTAAAGTTCGGCGAATCGATGGACGCTATCCGTCAAGAAATCGCGGCGGTCCGCGACGACAGAGGTAACCACAATCGTTCTCGCTCCCGATTCCGTTCTTACTCTCGCCATCGCTCACAATCTCGAGGTGCACGGAATTCGAACGATGGGATCTGTTGGTATCACGACCGTTTCGGGAGCAACGCTCAGCGATGTACGGCTCCATGCAATTTCCAACCGGCGGAAAACCCCCAGGGCAGTCGCTAGCGGCGGCCAGCGACCCGCGCCCCTCAACACTATGCCGCCTATTCGTGACCGACCAAAATACGAAAACACAGTTTCTCGTCGACACCGGTGCCGATCTTTGTGTTTTCCCACGCCGCGAGCTGCGCGGTCCGCGTCACAGATCGTCATATGAACTTTTCGCGGCCAACGGCACGACGATTCCGACGTACGGCGTGATTACCATGTCGCTCGATTTGGGATTGCGACGAACGTATCCATGGCAGTTCGTAGTAGCCGAAGTATCGAAGCCTATCATCGGAGCCGATTTTCTGGAACACTACCGGCTCCTCGTGGACATTCACAACCGACAGCTGGTCGACTCGCTCACGCTCCTTACTACCCCCGGTCGAGTAGCCGAGCTCGAACTCCCGAGCATCCGAATGATCTGCGGGAACACACCGTACCACCTGCTGCTGCGGGAATATGCAGAAATCACCCGCCCTGGCGGGCCCACGGCGGAGCCGAAGCACACGACACTCCACCATATCCGTACGACTCCCGGACCACCGATACACCAAAAGCCACGCAGACTCGCCCCGGATAAGCTACGACTCGCCAAAAAGGAGTTCGAGATCATGCTTCAACTGGGCACGGCGCGCCCGTCCGGAAGCAGTTGGTCATCACCGCTACACCTGGTCCCTAAGAAAGGCGACGAGTGGAGACCCTGCGGCGACTACCGTGCATTGAACTCCAGGACCATCCCAGATCGCTACCCGGTTCCACACATCGAAGATTTTTCGCAGTCTCTCCGGGGGAAGGTAATCTTTTCCACCATAGATTTAGTACGGGCGTACAACCAAATCCCCGTCGCCCCGGAAGACATAGCCATCACCACGCCGTTTGGCCTATTCGAATTTCCATTTATGTCGTTCGGATTGCGCAACGCTGGCCAAACTTTCCAACGCTTCATCGACGAAGTATTGCGGGGCTTAGAATTCTGTTACGCGTATATTGACGACATCCTCGTAGCGTCAACATCCGAAGAGGAACATTTGGACCACCTACGCCAGCTGTTTCAACGGTTGAAAGAGTACGGCGTCTTAGTCAATCCACGGAAATGCGTGTTCGGCGTTTCCGAGGTCAAATTCCTCGGATACAGCGTCTCCAAGGAGGGATCACGCCCGCGCCAGGAGAAGGTCATCGCCGTCCGCGAGTACCCACGCCCGACCACCGCAAAACAGCTCCGGCAGTTCCTGGGGATGTTAAACTTTTACCGTCGCTTTATCCCCAAGGCCGCGCAACTCCAGGCACCTTTAAACGACCTGCTCGCAGGCAACATCAAAGGGAAAACGCCCCTCGCCTGGACTGCGTCAACGACAACGGCTTTCGAGGCTTGCAAGGAGAGCCTCGCGCATGCCGCACTGCTCGCGCATCCCGAATCCGGAGCCCAGCTTGCCCTTGTTAGCGACGCGTCGGATTTCACCGTGGGCGCGGTGCTGCAACAGCGAGTTGGCAGTGAGTGGCAGCCTTTAGCTTTTTTTTCCAAGAAACTAAGCCCACCGGAAACCAAATACAGCGCGTACGACCGAGAGCTGTTGGCCATCTACCTCGCTGTGAGGTATTTCCGGCATATGGTCGAAGGGCGCGATTTCATTATCTTCACCGACCACAAACCAATAACGTTCGCGTTCAGGCAGAGGCTCGACAAGTGCTCACCGAGACAATTTCGGCACCTCGACCTGATTGGGCAATTCTCTACAGACATCAGACACGTCTCCGGGAAAGACAACGTCGTTGCCGACGCGTTGTCTCGCGTGGAAGAGGTCACGACAGCCATCGATTTCGGGGAGCTCGCGAGATCTCAAGCGGACGACCCGGAAATCCAGTCGTTCCTGCACAGCGAAGGATCAGCCCTGCAATTAAAGCAAATTGCGTTTCCCGGCTCACCAGACGCTATGGTTTATTGCGACGTCTCGACCTCGACTGCTCGACCCTTCGTAACGGCACCGTTTCGGAGAACAATCTTCAATTCTATACACGGCTTAGCACACCCAGGTATTAACGCGACGGTCAAACTCGTAGCCCAACGCTATATTTGGCCGTCGATGAAAGCTGACTGCCGGGAATGGGCTCGAGGATGCAGCCCCTGCCAACGCTCTAAGGTCACGCGACACGTCTCGGCACCAACCGGACTCTTCACGACGACATCCGCCAGATTCGAGCATGTTCACCTAGATCTCGTTGGTCCACTACCGATTTCCGAAGGACATCGCTACTGTCTGACGTGCATCGACAGGTTTTCCAGATGGCCTGAAGCGTATCCACTGGAGGACATCGAAGCATCGACAGTCGCCTGGACCTTTTTCAAGGAGTGGATCGCGCGATTCGGTACGCCTCTTCGTATCACAACTGACCAAGGCCGACAGTTCGAATCATCCCTCTTCAATCAGCTGAACCGTTTGTCTGGGACGAGCCACTGGAGGACTACCGCGTACCATCCCGCATCCAACGGAATGGTAGAGCGGCTACATCGGCATCTAAAAGCTGCCATCAAATGCCACGAAGCCGAGCGCTGGACACAAGTCCTGCCAACGGTTCTCCTGGGCATACGTTCAGCTTGGCGCGAGGACCTGCAATCAACCGCAGCGGAACTGGTATATGGCGAACCACTGCGCTTACCCGGCGAATTCCTGGTCCCGCGGAGAGATTCCGAACAACACGAGCCAGCCGAACTCGTCAGAGAACTACGACGACATTTCCATCAATTGCGGCCGGCTGAAGGATCCCGTCACGGGTGCCGACCGACATTCGTATACAAAGAACTTAAGACAGCGCGGCAGGTTTTCGTGCGGGTCGACGCTGCGAAAGCACCCCTGCAGCAACCATACGAGGGCCCGTTCCAGGTAGTTCAACGAGGAAACAAAACGTTCGTCGTAGCTGTACGGGGACGCAACGTCACCGTATCCATCGACCGACTCAAGCCGGCCTACGTTCTACCGGATTACGACGCCCCCCCGACGCAAGAATTGCCCAACTCAAGGAACGACAACCTAGCAGATAGACAACCTTCAGAACCGCAAACGTCCGACACCCCGCCAAGTTTCACCACCCGATCGGGACGGCGAGTCCGTTTCGCAGATCGCTACCAAAGCGGATTCTCGTGATTTGGTTCAATCACTGGCAGGGGGGTACTGTAGCGACGTGCCATACCGCACTCTCACCGGGCTTTTCGGAAACCCTGCCATAAACGGCGAGGGTCCTCTCCCCGAGAACTTTGTCCTCGACAAGCATTCTCGGGCATGACTAACCGTCGCCAGTTTTAGCAGGCTTTCCGCCCCCCGACGTACGCAGGTACGTTCAGGACCCCCTTTCTCGGGGGTGCACGGAACGGTTCGTTAGTTAGTAAGTCTCGTGGGTTAGCCGCGTGAAGACCGACATCGCGAGAGTCGAATAAAGTCGCCGACAGTCTAGCATCTCCCAGACTATTCTTCTCCTTTCTTCGCGTTTCCTTCAAAATTAATCAATATTTTTTGACATGATTTTAAATATGTATTACTGGATTCAAAGAAACATGTAATGATTTTCTTCATTATCTTCGTCACTGGTACTCCAGTCCGTGGCTTGATCGTTGTCAATATGGAAAATACCATTTTAAATGGTTTGAAGGGGATCAGCTACTAAATTATGTAAGTGATTCTCTACAAACTCTACCACCTATGTAATTATTATGTCAAATTATTATACTTACATAAATTTGTGACTATTCATAATTATATTACATTAATACAGAAACTGGCGGAGAAGGCGATATTGACAACGATCAAGCCACGGACTGGAGTAGCAGTGACGAAGATAATGAAGATATCGACGACAACAATGGGAATTATGAAAATCATATTTCTTTGAATCCAGTAGTACATATTTGAAATCATATTAATATATTAAATTGTTGTTTTGATTTATTGACATGAAAATTTTACTGAATAATTTTTTGACAATTAGAACCGTTTTCCTAGGAGGCGCTGGAAAGAAGCTAATGCGAGTGACTCGAGAAAGGCCCCCTGTCTCACTGACACTCGCAGACAACTGCAGCAGCGCGCGCACACAAACGTCAGAGCGATGAGAGTGAAAACGGTGTGACACTATAGGAAGGGTACAGGGGTAAAAGGGAGAATGTCACAATTTAGCCAATTCGTCATTTCTACTAGTCCAGGGAAATAAGACTACCTCTGCGGAATGAGAGAAAGCAAGCTGGATTTTTGCAGAGATCTTCGTTTTCATGTTCTAATGAAGCACCAAAAAGTCTCACATGCTCACCCTTGTGCGTCTCGAGATATCAAAGGTTAAAGGTCATGAAAATCAGTTTTTTGCGAAAATCTCGCTTCCGGTTAGTCTGATGTCGTAAGAAGTTTTAACAAAATTTACGTAAAACAGCATTCTCTACAAGTTTGATTGTATACATTTTTTTGTACGATCAACCGTTTTCGAGATATAGCGTGAAAAAGCGGGAGGGCGCATTTTTGAATAGGTAATACTGTATATACTGCCCAACTATGGAGAAAGGCAGTAACTAGCAAAACAAATCGAAGTGCGTTTCTTGGTACCATTGAATATCTTGAATTATTTTGTACCCAAATTTTGTACCCTTTCGTAGTGTTAAAGGTAGGTTTTATTAGTAATCTGTCTTGGAAACCCTTCGGCAAAAGGCATCGAAGTTAAAGTTGATTTTCCACAAATTTGTCGGTTAGCAATTACTGCCTTTCTCCATAGTTGGGCAGTATACTGCTTAGCTATAACTATAAATGCACTTTTCTTAGTAGTTATATTAAAAAATTGAATTCCTATTATTATTTCAGTTAAAAGTTTGTTCATTTATAAAAAAGAATATAATAAATAATTAATAACAAACAATGCATCCTTTTCCGCACCACTTTTGAAGTAGAATGCAAGGCGCGTTTTTTTAGACATGGTTTCTGAACAGTAACCGATTCACGTCTTTCACAATTGCCAGCGTGCTTTATGTTTCTTCTTCGTTCTCGTCTTCTTCAGGTTCCTCAAGTAGTTCTACCAAACTATTGTTTTCATCATCACACGCTTCCGCTGTATCTAATTGCAAAATCTCTTCAGGCTCATGGCCACTGAAGTCTTCAATCTAAGTTCTAACATAATTGTTATATTTGACGGTTAGTCAGACAATTATAAAAATATAAAAACAATGGAGCAATTAAGACGAACTACTGCACTGTCTACATCTTATGAAGCTCGCTTTGATGCAACAATGAATGTGCCAATCAGCCAAGAAAAGTTCTTATCAAACCGATGCAACAAAAACATTTTTATTCAAATGCTTATTGAACAACTACAAGCTGCTAACATCGCTACAATATAAGCCAAGGATGATGCGGATGTCCTAATCATCGAAACAGCCATCGAAGTATCGGAAAGAGAAAGAACCGCCGTCATCATTAGAGAAGACATTGATTTGCTTGTTCTTTGGGGAGGGGGGGGGGGGGGGGGGGTCTAAAAATCAATTTTTTAAATTGTCTTTTCTTATAGTAAAACATTTAAAGAATGTTGCTTCCAAATTTCAAGTCAATTGGAGCAAAACTCTCAGTCAAAGATCTTTAAAAAACGAGATGCTAGAGCCGAAAACAACACTATTGCCACCTGCCCCAGACGAACTATTAAACACAATCTTCTGCAATTGTAAAAAAGGATGTGGTGCGCAGTGTGGATGTAGAAAAGTAGGACTATCATGCTCTACAGTTCGTGGTTAGTGTCACGGACAGGCATGCCTGAATCCTTCCTCAGAATTGCAAGACATTGAAAACTTCAGTGGCCATGAGCATGAAGAGATTTTGCAATTAGATACAGCGGAAGCATATGATGATGAAGACAAAACTACTTGAGGAACCTGAAGAAGACGAGGACGAAGAAGAGGAAACATAAAGCACGCCGGCAACTGCGAAAGACGTGAATCGGTTACTGTTCAGAAACTTTGGTTAATATCGAAAATATGGATTAGGCCAGTAGGGCAAACATGGATTAGGGTAGTAGGTACATGTGGTTGTAGTAACATATCTTAAAAAAACGCGCCTTCCATTCTACTTCAAAAGTAGTGCGGAAAAGGATGCATAATTTGTTATGAATTATTTATTATGTTTTTTTATAAATGAACAAACTTTTAATTGAAACAATAATAGGAATTCAATTTTTTAGTAACTACTAAGAAAAGTGCATTTATAGTTATAGCTAAGCAGTATATACAGTATTACCTATTCAAAAATGCGCGCTCCCCCGCTTCTTTACGGTATATCTCGAAAACGGTTGATTGTACAAAAAAATGTATATAATCAAACTTGTAGAGAATACTGTTTTACGTAAATTTTATTAAAACTTCTTAAGATATCAGACTAGCCGGAAGCGAGATTTTCGCGAAAAATTGATTTTCATGACCTTTGACCTTTGATATCTCGAGACGCACAAGGGTGAGCATATGAGACTTTTTGATGCTTCATTAGAACATCAAAACGAAGATCTCTGCAAAAATCTAGCTTGCTTTCTCTCATTCCGCACAGATGGGGTTTTTATATACCTTATTTCCCTGGACTAACCATATTGAAAATGTCGCATTCTTTCAGCTGGCAAAGGATTACAGGCAATAAAGGTACAGTCAAGAGATACAGACGTTTAAAATTTTAGCATATAACATGCAAATAGAGGGAATGTCCGCGCGCAAATTTGCTGTCCTGTAAATTTGTTTCTTTTTTTGACATTCCCTCTTTTACCCCTGTACCCTTCATATTCAATTTAGTATATCTTGCAAACCAGGCAAGATACATTGAATTGCTATCTATCTTCTTTTTTCAGAAACAATCCAAAATAAATGATAGTATAATTAAAAAATTTTTTCATTGCAAATTTCTATGTAAATTCAAGTATTGAAAACTTTAAAAATCAATCATGTGTAAACAACAATGAAAAACAAAATTTGATTTCGCTAGGAAAAATGATGAGATCTTTCTAAACGGGTTACAAAAAAAGATTGTAAAAATCTTCATTTTTGGATTTGTTGTGAATATTTGAACATTCAAACTCATCTGGAGGTCCTAGCTTTTTAGGGGTTGAAGATAGGCTAAAAAGTGTATAACCTTTTTGTAGATAATTTTATTATATGCAACTTTTGTCGTAACTGTTTTTCAATGGATCACGTATTTTTCAAAATATTAGCGAACAACCGATTTTTCAACAATAAATACATTTTGTACACCCTTCGCCGGGGGGTGATACTTCTTTTAATATGTTCCCTCTATTAATAACATCAAAACATAACTTTTGCCAAGTTTTCACCATTATGTCTCAATTTTCGATTTGAACGGAAATTTGACTGGACTATTAGTAAAGCGAGACTACACCGTTTTATTTCTCCTGAACCTGCCCCACTCTATAGCCACATGCTATAGTCTCATGCTTCGCGTTCTTTCTCAAGCCGGCACCTACTGCATACACTCTTGCCGAGACACGTCCAGGAAGGCCGACAGCGAGAGAGTGGAAAGCTAGCTCGCCCCGCCCCGCCTCGCTATCTTCGCTCGCCACGCCAGCGCTCGGTTGAATACAGAAATTACTGATTACGATCACGTTTTTGGATAGAATCAAAATTCGAATCCACAGCAATTATCAGTTAGACTTCTTGTTTGTCTCTATAACCCTATTTTTTACAAAAGTACAGTTTTGGCGTTTTTTATTTAAGCATTTTTTTGTAAAATTATTCAACTTAAAATTTTAATAACCAATTTCATTAAATTCTACATTGAAAACAGTCAAGAATCCGTTTACAGATTAAAAAATGAACCGTTCGTTTGGGAGAAAATTGTCAAGTAAATTTCGCTCATTTTGGTGCTGCCACGTGGTGGCAAAATTTTGAACCAAAGACGGTACATTTAGCCTTAAGATAATACTTCTGTTACCTGTAGTAGTTGTTTGGACTCATAAATATTACCTATTAAAAGTTAAATTGAATTAATTTTAAACTGGCGAATTAGAAAATATTTTCATGTAATCAAAACATATTTATGCGTAAACACGCGTGTTCAGCTTTCTTCAGTTTTTTAATATTTTTATACTTCAAATATATCAATTCTATTTTAAAATGTGAATATTTCATTTCAATTTTCCCACTATTACCATCATATGTCCACTTAAATACCGGTTCCGTAAATTTCGTAAATTGAAACTGGCCGGACATATCGCTTACTGAATGTGATAGTGGCACAAGTCAAATGAAATGCATTCTGACATTTTGTTAACAATAAATTCTAGAGTTCATTATTGACAAAATGTCGGAATGCATTTTATTTTGACTCGTGCCACTATTGCATTCAGCAAGCGATATTCTTCATTAACGTTTCTCGCGATTGTAAATGCACGCTTCCTCTACCGCCGTTGCACGCTTCCTCCACCGCCGTTGCAAGCTTCGTGCACATTCCATTGTCGCGTATGCAACTAGATTAGATCCTAAAGGTCCCCATACACGTTCAGTCGGCCGGCCGGCCGTGGCCTGCTGTTGATTAATAAAATTAAACGCGTGTTGGAGTTCACCGACAGGGATTCGTTCGGCGACGGACTGACGGAAAAATTTTACTCCAGTCTCTGAAATTTTATGACCTTGCAACCACGCCCTTTCTCGGAAAGGTTAATTACCGGACGGGCCGAAATAATCCGTCTCCCGCTTACCTATACCTGTATACCTATTGTAATACATATCGCTATCTTTTTTTATTCTTATTTTATTAATAAATTTTAAATATTATTTTTATTAATACCTATATCCTAGGTATCAGTTTAATGTTCATTAATTTTGGAATAAAATACTTAAATATATTTCTATATATTTTTACACTTTATCTTTAAATATTCCTCCTTCAAGGTCAAAAATATATATTTGCAAGTCTCTGGGATAATTTTTCCCAGAGCTTGTGGCGAAATAATTGCGCTGAATTTTAAATCCTCCATACTGCGCCCTGTTGCCAAATATCTTAGGGTCACCAAAAGCCGTTCTTCTGCGGTAATTGCTTGCCGCATTACGGTGTCCTTTTTCGTAATATGTGGCTTTACCAAATTTAGCAAGTACTGGAAACAATTCTCGTCCATCCTCAGGAAATGTTTCAAATCACTTGCACTGGATTGACGAAGTTCATGTACGAGCCCCACGTGAGATAAAGTGCGTTTCTTCAACCACTCTTTCATCCAAATTTGTCTCTTTTTTCGTTTCCTCTGCTGGTTTGTCAAAATAACAAGTGTAGCTGCGTATTCTTTTTGCGACATATTTATACTATTAATATAAAATCGTTATGCTACTATCGAAGCCGGCAGAGAACTGACAGACGCATTCGGTGAACAAAATTGTAGGTGTAGTTTGAATAGGGTAAACGATACAGTCATTGGCCATGCGATAGTGATTGGCCCCCTCTCATAACAAATGCATTCGATAGAAAGAGGAAACAATAAGCCAATTTTTGTATAATTTCGTCTGTTTAAAAGGCCAATCACTGGAGGTTTTACCCTATCGATAACCCGCGGCCGGCCGACTGAACGTGTATGGGGCCCTTAAGGCCGTACAACCTTCAAGGGTTACTACATTTTATAGCGGTAAAATTCAAATACTCTATACTAATTTAGGACTGCTATTCTATCAAGAAATAACAAGCGGATAAACGGAATTCGACACAAAGGTTCATGCCCTCTAATAGTATCACAGTCATAAATACTTCGACAATCCATAGCTAATCTCGGGTTCTGCGAAAAGGCATATTTCGGGGAATGTAAGCTGCGAACACACCATGGTTATATACCTTTCCTGGAAATCTATTATCGGACGGATCGTCGTGAGCCGTCTA
This sequence comes from Xiphydria camelus, assembly GCA_963678675.1. Classification (NCBI taxonomy): domain Eukaryota; kingdom Metazoa; phylum Arthropoda; class Insecta; order Hymenoptera; family Xiphydriidae; genus Xiphydria; species Xiphydria camelus. Next base: position 13,078,031 of record OY783192.1, on the reverse strand, counting down.
ATACAGTACCCGGCTTATCCAGGTACGAGAGAAACAATTAAACGTTCAAGATAGCCTGATATATCCTCACGGTCGACATTCTTGATCCGTGAATACGGCGCTCGTGAAACCATTAGCAACGGTACCTTCGACCTTCGGACACGGACTCGGACAGCCCCAGCGTCGTCGACTGTTCCACCATCCTTCTCTAATTAGCCAATCAGGTCGCTCACGCTATCCCCTCCGTTGATCGAAAAGTCGCCACGTTCCGAACTATACAGGGTGGACCAGGTTAAACGTCATTTTTTTTTATATATGATAGAACAACAACAAAAAAGTACTTTCATAAGAAAATTTTTTTCAAAAAAGTTTCCTAACAAAGATACAGGGTGTCAAAGTTTCGAAAAAAATGGTTTTCTCATCATAACTTCTAAACTGCTTGATCGATTTCCATGAAATTTCGCACACAGGCTAATGTAGAACAGCTCTAAGCAATAATTCAATAATTTTTAAAAATTCTCCAGTGGCGTAGATACTAGGGGCCGGTACCCCCCTATCCCCCTCCCAATCTTCGGCGCCACTGGATATTTTGCAAAGAAAATTTAATTATTGGATTCCCCGTTTAATTTAGAGAAGAAAATAACTCTTGCAAATTTTTGATTTATGGCTTCGTTTTTGAGATATTTATTTTCATGTATAGGGTTGCGAGCAGGCCAAAGCTAGGTTGAACTCCATTAATTGTGATATGTGATAGAGCAATAAAAAAAAATAGATTCTCATGAGAAAATTTTTTTCAAAAATGTTTTCTAACAAAGATATAGGGTGTCAAAGTTTCCAAAAAAAATGGTTTTAGCATCATAACTTCTAAGCCACTGGATCGATTTCCATGAAATTTCGCAGGGTGGAAAGGGGGGTACCGGCCCCCAGTATCTACGCCACTGGAGAATTTTTTAAAATTATTTAATTATTACTTAGAGCTGTACGACATTAGCCTGTGTGCGCAATTTCATGGAAATCGATCAAGTAGTTTAGAAGTTATGATGAAAAAACCATTTTTTTTCGAAACTTTGACACCCTGTATCTTTGTTAGGAAACATTTTTGAAAAAAATTTTCTTATGAAAGTCTACTTTTTTGTTGTTGTTCTATCACATATAAAAAAATGACGTTTAACCTGGTCCACCCTGTATAAGACGAAGCCAGGAGGCTTCCGTCGTCTTCTCTTGCCTTCTATAATTGTATCAGTCATCAACGCATCTTGTATGTCTTGAATATATCCATATCAGTCTTATAGTGAGTGCAGTGTTCAGTTTATTCGTTACCCGTTTCCGTACCTTTGAAGTAGAGTGCCTTAGCGCTCCACGGGCACGGACCCGCTATTTACAGACGACCTGGACCGGCTCGGTACGCAACACCATTAACACGATCACTGCCGTCTCGGTCTATAAGACCGAGAAAAAACTTTCCGCGCACGCCGTCTCGGTCTATTAGACCGAAAATTTTACATTTGCACATAATTTAGTAAAGTATTTTCGCACATAATTTAGTAAAGAATAGGAATTTTGAAAAAATTCTTACATGAGTCATTACTACACTTATAAACGTCTGTCTGCGCACTCTCGACAGTCAACGTGTTAACCCATTCACTGCGGATGACCTTTCTTCTGTGCGGAAGGGATATTTTGTTAAAGCATTTAAATATTGAGGATGACGCCTTATGGCGTCATCCGCACATAGTGGGGGAATACGTTGACACCATTAGGCGTCATTCACAACGAAAGTGTTCATTGTAAGGCATATGCTAGAAACAAAACAATACAATTGTAAAGCGTGGGGCGTATACGCCCCACACGGCGTATGCGGAAAGTCTTCATAAAAACGGTCTGGCAGGGAATGTGTTAACACTCGCGCACATTATCGAGTCTCGATGCACACTCGATGCATATCCGGTCTGCTGTACAGTGTACGCTTTCATGTACACCCGTGCCCACGGATTCTGTCGCTGGTGACTTCTTTAAAATGTTATTTTTAAACGTACTAATCAATGAACAATTAATTCTCATGCCCTCATTAGCTACGGTGGTGTCTACTCTCATTAATGAAAGCATGAGGATTATTAATCATTGGTTAGTACGTTTAAAAATAACATTTAAAAAAAGTCACCAGCGACAAAATCCGTGAGCACAGGTGTACATACACTACCTCAACACCTCCGTACTAGAGGGCGCACACTTTGTGAACATTAGGTCGCATTGTACACTTTACACTTCGTTGTCCAATTTACGCTTCCTGAGTGAAAGTTCGTACATTCCGTTAACACTCGGTAATGGCTTCGTGAACGCTTCGATATGGTACCTTCCTGTATGCTTAGTGCACGCTTTATTTTCGCTAGGGGATTCGGGAGTCAGAATGTTAAACTCATTTTGGGGTAAATATTAATTATTTCCCTGAGAAGGTTTGAGGTCGGTAAGGCCACCCACCTTCAGTGGAAAACACATTCCACAGGAAAAATCAGCCCCGATAGCAAAGTGGCGCCACCGTGACTGCACACTACTTTCACGCGGTACATTCGAGTGCATGCAATGGGGTGTCCGTCTGAATATCCACCGTGAAGCCACACTGCAGTCACGCAATATAAGCACGGTTGATAAAGTAGGATTTTGCAAAAAGGGGGTGATAAAGTAGGATTTCCCACCTGCCAACCCGCCTACTACCCCGATAGCAAAGCGTGCAGTTAAGCCATAGTGCACGGTAGACGCACGCAGTACTGACATCACCGGCACGTCATGTGGCTCCACCGTGACTACACCGTGCAGTTTCTCCGTAGAGTTGCAGAGCGTGAGCGCACGGTGTCTGCACGGTGAATGTTCTGGTGCTCTGGGCGGGAAGTCCCAACGTTTGCACTCAGTTTGCCGAATCGGAACTTTGGCTTCTTCCACGTCCCTGCGTTATGATTCTTGTACACGCGTCGCAACAGCTCTTGGGTGTTTCGAGCGGTGACCTCACGTGGTTTCATCCCGATGGTTCGATGTTTGCTGTCGTTGTAGGCGGACACCAAATCGGGCAAAATGTCCGTCCACATGAAATTTCCGCGTAGGCTGAATTGCATCCACATTTTGCTCTTCAGGATGCGTTTGAAACGCTCGCAGATGGATGCTTTCAGGTTGATGCCGTGTCGCTGCATGAGAGTCTTGAACTTGGCGTTGTAGAATTCCTTGCCAGAGTCGACTTGAAGGTTCTTCGGTACACGTCCCCGCTCGAGAACGGTCTTCATGGCTGCAGTAACGTCATTGGCGTTCTTGCTCTTGGAAGGAACAGCCCAGGCGAATTTCGAAAATACATCGATTACCGTCAGCAGGAAGTGGTGTCCCCCGTTAGCTCTCGCGTAAGCCGATATGTCGATGAGATCCGCCTGCCAGGTCTCATTCAGACCGCGAACGTCAACGCACCAACGCGGGAAGTATCTTCTTGCTGGCTTATGAAGTTCCAGCACCACAGCTAACTTCTCTTCGCCCATTTATCCTCCAGTGCTCTCAATCTGGCACCCAACTGATTAATGAGCTCGGGAACTCTCGAGCGTCAAATTATGAGTCGTTTGTCTATTCATGTGCTGCTTTCTCAGACTCTCTTGCAAGTCTCGAATCATTTGATTTGCATCGCTCATGGACTCTGCAGCAGACAGTTGAAGATTTCGGATCATTGCATTCGTGGTTTGAATTTCCTGCCGTATCAGACTCTGCGCGGCACTCAATGTAACTGCATCGTGCGGTCGTGTGGGATGGGCGATATTGCACAGTCTCTTGTTCCCCACATCGTACTGTCCATCGTCGGTGAATTTGAATCCCTCGCCGGCAGGTCCCGGAGGACCGCGTCCACTTCTACCGTTCAACTGTCGTCCGAACACGTCGATGCTCATGATGGTACTGATGAAGAAACATCGTGCGATCCCACTAATAAATGATACCGGCTTCACGCAATTCCTCGATGATGGATATAATCTCGTTGGAGTGACGCAAGTTACCGGCAGCCTGAGACGCTAGCAGCAGACGAAGGCGATCCATGAGTTCGTTGGGATCGTCCCAGTACGTGTAATCCACTCGTTTGCCACTCTCGGCGACCATGTATCGTGGTAGGCTTGCTCCTTTGCGTTTCTGTGACTTAGCGTGGTAGCCGATCACTCTCGCGATAATGCTGTTGAACTTGATGCTCTTGGTATCGCGTATCTCTTCATTTGTGTGATAATACTTTCTGTGCGCATTCGTCGCATGATTTTTCCATAATTGTTCAGATCATCCTGACTCACGAGGGTCTCGTTGGGTGTCTTCTTGAATAGTAGCTCCACCATACCAGTGGTGTTCGGATAAACAACATCACCCACGTAAATGAGATTATGTTTGAAGGCTATCGGGGAATTGCCAATCATCAACTTCCCTCCGGTGAGCTCGCGCACACCGTAAGTCGTGTCCAAATCTTTCGTTTCCTCTTCCTCCTCCTCTACCTGTTCCTCCACCTCCCCCTCCTCCTCCTCATCCTCAATGTCATCCGTTATCGTTTGAGGCTGCACAGCGTCTTCGTCCAACTGCAGCTCCTCCTTCTCCTGCTTTGGTTCACCTTTGACGAACACCATGGGTCGAGACGTATCAACCAATTTCTGCAGGGGGTTCACCATAGGTTTGAAGACTTCATTCATAACGCGTTCGGTGCTCTCTCTGCCCAGTTTTATCGCTCGATGCTTTCGTCGAATCGCGTCGCTGGCTTTTGCGATTTAATGCAAGACGTCCTTCTCCTTGCGTATCTCGCTATGCATGTTGACGCGACCGGATGTGAGAGTCGACTGATCAACGCTTCAACAATCACTGCATATTTATCAGATTCACGAAGCAGTCGAAACCCCTTCTGTATCTGCCCTCGTTGAGCTCTCGATCCTTGTCGACAACAACGAATCCGTACTTGTCGGCATTCCAGCAAGCGGAGCATATGTCTTTGAACTTCACATAAGACATGTCCGTGTTCACATGATCGTCGTAAACGTGTCGGAGATTCATGTCATCCTGCCGGAAGAGCACCAGTAGATTGGCATTATCGCGCACCAGGTACTTGGGAATGCGAGCGTACGTCTGACAGAGGTCTTGCTTCTCGCAAGCGACGTCGTCGAAGATCATTATCGAGTTTGGACGTGTCTCTTCCGGCGACAGCACCTGGTCATGCTCGTTGAAGTGATGGTACTCGACACCGTCCACCGTATCGAGAACTTTTTCCAGGAATCTGTACTTGGGCTGATTGAGCGATTTCGAGTAGACGTACATATTCTCAAATCTCAGTCCATCGGGGTGCGTCACGAGAGTGAGTAGCGCGTTCGTCTTGCCGCAGTTGGACGGTCCGCAAAACACTGCCCGCACTCTATTTGGCAGCAAATCGCCGTGCCGCTTCTTCTTCTGGGCACTCAGTTACGCGAGCTGGTCAAAGTTCATCACGGACAGTCTCGTGGACTGTTGGTCGAATCGTAGTTCGGTCATGACTGGTGCCAAAGCTATAGGTAAGTACCGCGTTTATATAGATTGGTCCTTCAGTTACATCTCGGACATGATCGTGTACAGATCTAGGACTGCAGTGCGCAAACGACGTGGTAAGGGTCTCGTCAACAGCCTCATCAACAAACTACCCATCGAGCTGCATATCCCGGGGTACCAGTACTGCGGACCAGGTACGAGGTTGGCCGAGAGGCTCACGCGAGGCGACCCGGGGATCAATCCCCTCAACACGGCTTGCAAGGAGCACGACATCGCCTACTCGAGAAATCGGGAGAATCTCGAAGCGAGGAGTCGAGCGGACAAGGTGCTCGCGGAGAAGCCCTTGCGACGCGTATTCGCCAAAGACGCGAGTATAGCCGAGAAAGCGGCACCTCTGGCTATATCGAACTCCATGAATGTGAAGAGAAAACTCGGAATGGGTCTCAAGGAGAAGAAGAAGAGGAAACTTAGAATGGACTCGAAGAAGAAGAAGCCTTCAACCACGCTGAGGAAGATCGTGGACGCGGCGAAGAAGTCCATGCTCCCCAATAAGAATGCGGTTACAGTCGTCAGATCGGCCCTTCGAGGTGCACGCGAGGTTGTCAAAAGAGCCGGTGGAAGATCAAAAGTGCGATCTCCGCGCATTCTATCCGTGCCTCCGAAAATTGGCGGTTTCATGCCATTCCTCGTTCCGCTATTCGCGGGACTCATTGTTAGTGCAACCGGAGCGTTGGCAGGTGGCACTGCTGGAATCGTCAAGGCTGTAAACGATGCGAGTGTCGCCAAGCGGCAGCTGGAAGAAAGTCAGAGACACAACCAGACGATGGAAGCCATCGCTCTGGGTAGAGGACTTCATCTGAAACAGTACAGACGTGGTCTGGGACTTCATCTGCGACCACATCCAAAAAACGAATAGCAACACTGCCCCGCCGAGCGCTAACCGATGCTGACCTGCAAAAGTACGCGAGAATCTGGAAGATTCCACACTTTCGCGGAGTCTTCATGCGAAATGCCCTACCCAGAATTGGACCTCGAAGGTGTGAAACAGCCATCGTTAACCTCGACGACGCGAGCAGTCCCGGAACTCACTGGGTCGCCTACTGAAAGGTCGGCAACGACGTCGTTTACTTTGACAGTTTCGGCAATCTACGTCCATCGCCGGATCTCGTGACATATCTCGGCGTTGTTAGTGTCAAGTACAATCACGAGCGGTATCAGGACTACGGCACTTTTGAGAGTGTGGACATTTGTGTTTCAAGTTCTTGAGTGAGGAGCTACTGTAAAACGTTTGCGTGCCCATTGACACCTCACAGTCATGGGGGAATTGTTCACGCTGACTCTATCGGTAACGTCCTCGGTGCTCGAGGCGCAGTACTTTCCACACATCGAACTCTCGCCCTTCAAGAGCTACACACTCGGATTGGTGGAACTGCTGACCTTCAACTCGATACCCAACATAGACGTTGGCAACAATAAGCTGCACGTTGGTCAAGGAAAGGTGGTTGTTATACCCACCGGTAGATATGAGATTGAGGACATCGAGAGCTACGTGCAAAAGGCGCTTCTTGACCAGAATATCGTCATCAACATCAAGCCCAATAATAACACGCTTCGCAGTGAAGTCAAGTGCAGTCATGACGTGGATTTTCGACCGGATGACATCATTGGTCGACTGTTGGGTTTCACATCGCGCATTCTGGAGGCGAATGTCAATTATCAATCCGATCTACCCGTGACTATTCTCAAGGTCAACACGCTGAGAGTCGAGTGTAACATAACCGCGGGTGCCTTCATCAACGAACGCAGAGTGCACACCATCCATGAATTTTTCCCCAGCGTTCCGCCGGGATATAAGATCGTGGAGGTGCCGACCCACGTCATTTACCTGCCGATCGCCGTTCGAGCGATACACCATCTTCAGCTGCGATTGGTCGATCGGGACGGGGACTTGGTGAATTTCCGCGGGGAAATTATAGCTGTGAGACTGCACGTCAAATCGTCATCGCGATGAGGGTCGTTTACCACGGGCGAGGATACAAGAGTGAACCAACATGCCGAAACACCATCAGTCGTCGAGTGCCTCTCAGAGTGCTAACACGTCCGAATCTGGAGCTACTGATGAGTCTGGGTCTACGAGTGAAAGCAGCCAGCGGAAGAGGAAGACTAGGGAAGTTAAAGTGCGACTTTTTGCTGCTGCATCTGTATCGTCTACCCAGTACCATGGAGGAGGAGATCATAACCGTTCACGCGCCGATCGTCTTCGACGAGTCCATCGCCCACTGCGAAGTGCATGCTCACCAACCGTACACCTCGTCGACCTTCAACAACAGCGACGAAATTCGCATCGCCATTCAACATCAGGATGTGTATCTGTTGCCGAGCAGAAGCTCGTCGATGGATCTGCGGTAGTTGCAAACACCGCTCTCGTTAACACCTGCATCTGCCATCTCTTCGACGAGATACGCTACGAGCTCAATGCCGCACAGAGGGGTATTTTGCCTATCTAGCCGGACAAAGTCCCATTTTTCAAAACTATTACAGACAGAATATTAAGCTACGTGCTATGAGCCAAGTAGTTGGTAAACAAAGTGTAACCTTTCCCATCGCCCTCTGTTGCGTTCTTTTCCTGCAGAGCCAGTCGAAAGTAAGTCGTTGAAATAGGAAAAGGATACGGATTATCTTAATTCAGGTAAGAACACATACTTTTGTCATAAGTTTATTTTAATTTCTTGTTGCTTATTGCAAAAAATAGCAGTTTGAATCGTGAAGTATTGTTAAACGATTTTTACTAATGTTTATGTATACATAGGACTATTAGTTATGCTTCCGGGTGCTTCCGAGTTGATTTGTTTATTTTGCCATACAGAATAGATCAATTTTAAGAAAGTGTTTTAGAAATCAGGTGCTACTTTTTGCTATTTTTCATTATACCGACATTTTAATGGCGACAGTACTAAATGTCGGTTTTATCGATAGAATGCAACATTGATGTGCTCAATCGCCTATTGCTATCCTCTGATCCACTGATGTCGTGTCTCAAGCTAAAACCAAAGAAAAAGTCACAGCCTTTCTTAAAAGAGACAATAGAAATGCTGTTGCCCGCCGATCCTTATTCTGAAGGTTGGAACTCTGAAGCATCGGAAGACGACGAAGCGGAGGACTCGCCTGAGTGATCTTGGCACTCGTCATCATCTGATTAATGCAGGATATAAAAACAGATCATATGTAAAATTATTATTGTACTTTATCGGTAATAAATGTTACTATTTTCTGTATAAAAATTAAAAATAAACATTTTTTATATTATGAACTGACTCAAACAACTAATTTAGATACACAAACCAACAAAAACCCTAGTACACAATGTTCGCGCCAAAACTGCGCGACCGGTGGCGAACGAATTAATTAGATTAACGGCAGCCTACGTGGCACTTCGCAAGTCTCGCGCCACGTAGACTGCCCCACTCTAGCGTCCGAACCGTGAATCGAACTAGTCGTTACGTAACGTGTGATCGCGTTCGTCTTCTCCTTGTACTCGTGATTTCCGACCGACGTGCTCGACAATAATCGCGGACCGATCCGTATTTCCGTCTTTCTAACAAAACACACAACAAAAAAATAAAAATATAATTTTGTCCGGCTAGGAAGGCAAAATACCCCTCTGTGCGCCGTCGAGATCGATCGAAGCAAGAATGTCGGCCTGACGAGCCTCATGAAGGGCTTCGTGTCCCTGAGCCCCGGTCAGCGTTCACTGCTGGAGAACGCCGGCTGGCTCGATATCAGGGAAAGCAAGAAGCTGACCAACGGTGAAGGCTACTTTGACGTATTCATACCGCTGAGCTTGATGCTCGGTTTCGCCGAAGACTACCGACGAATAGTCGTAAACGCCAAGCACGAGCTGATTCTGACGCGGGCAAACAGCGATGCGAATGTCGTCGTACAGTCAACCGAGGAAGTCTTCAAGATTACAATACTAAAGGTGGAGTAGATGATGCCGTACATCAGGGTCTCGGACCAACGAAAGATTCAGCTGTTGAACTTTATCGCCAATGATGCACCCATCTCCATGAGCTTTCGCACGTGGGAACTGTACGAGTATCCCATGCTTCCACGCACCTCTAAGCACGTGTGGACCGTGAAGACCTTGACGCAGATGGAGAAACCGCGTTACGTCGTACTGGGCTTCCAAATCGGGCGAAAGAAGAAGAAGAACAAGAATGCGAGTCGATTCGACCACTGCAACATCAGAGACGTCAAGCTGTTCTTGAACTCGCAGTGCTATCCCTATGGAAACCTCAATCTCGACATTGGACACAATCAGTACGCCCTGCTGTATGAGATGTACACCAATTTCCAGACCCCATACTACGGCAAGGAGTCCCAACCATGGCTGAGCAAAGACGATTTCCTCGAATACGCGCCGCTCATCGTCATCGATTGTTCGAAGCAAAACGAGTCGGTGAAATCGGGACCGGTGGATGTGCGTCTGGAGTTCGAAGCGAGCGCAAATGTCCTCGTCGATACTGCAGCGTACTGCCTTATCCTGCACGACCGCATAGTGGAATACCAACCGATCAGCGGTGTGGTAAATAGGCTGGCATAGCTCCGAGGAGTTTAGTTCCAGCATGGAAGTCGTGGTCGACGTACAGGGCTTCCAGATGTCTCACAACCGATTCGTGGTGAAGGAACTTACCGTGCTTACCCTCAACTCTGAGCCACGGGAAGCCACGACTTTCCTATTCAAACCTCCAGTTCCTTGGTGGGAACTGCCCACGATGTATCACTGCAGCAATTCCTGGTTGCAACGTAACTTCCATGGACTTTTATGGAACTCTGGGGACTTGCCGTACGTCATGATTGAAAATGTGCTCGGACCTCATCTACATGGTGTCTCCACGGTGTCTCCACTGTTTTAAGCAGACTAATGAGTTGCATCTCGAGATTAGCTGGACCTAGTAGCCCTCTTCACATTAGAATAATAGAGTATCAGGTTGTGTGCATCGCTGCAAACCTCTGCATTCAACGCTGCAAACCTCATCGAGTTTTATAGACAAAACAATCTCGCGCGACGATTCGTAGGTTCGCTTCTGAAGTAGAATGACTCATACAGTTAAATGTACGAACGAGTGAATGCACGTACCGTCAACGCGCTGACGCTGGACATTTCTTCTCGCCGGCTTGACTCTTATCTACTTGCTTACACTAAACAATCGCGACCGACGATTCGTAGATTCGCTTCTGTAGTGAGCAATCGTTGAGAGAGGGAAAGTATTTCTTCCGGCGGGGTGAGGTAGCGACGATTCGTAAGCTCGCTTCTGAAGTACACCGATGAGCGGAAGAAATTATTTCTTATCTGAATAATGGAGTATCTCAGGTTGTATCTATCGCGTCGTTGCAAACCTCGTTGACGTGTCTTAAACTAAACACTCTCGAGTGACGATTCGCAGGTTCGCTTCAAAAGTACACCGAAGAGTAATCGCTGAGGATGAGGGAGAGAGAGAGAGAAATTATTTCTTTCAACGGAGGTGTTATAAATGAACTAAACGTTTTTCATTTCTTTTTTTAATTAACATTTTCACTTTTGTACAAATTCAAACATATTGTTCTTTCCACCAAGGTTCTTTATGTATAGGTTATTTTCATAGCACGTCTTCTCCAGTTTGTCAAACTCATCATCATCCTCGAAGACTTTGCTCACTCGTGACGGGAGGGGGGAAGACTGTGAAATCCCTTTCCACATCCACAACGATTTTAGGTCCATATTTCGTATTGACCTTCCTCGCTTTAGTGATGAAGTATTCCCGTCCGATTTCCAGCTCCGAAAACTTCTTCGTCTCCAGATAAATATATTCTGTCTGGAGCGAGACCGAGCTGGCACACGCGAGAGTCAGCGAAATTTGATAGCAAGACACAACAATTTCGGGAATCGGACGTGCGCAGTAGCGTTGGAATTTGATGCACGTGCAAGTTTGCAGCTGCTTGGAGCAAGACCGAGCCTGCACACGCGAGAGTCAGCGAAATTTCATAGCAAGACACAACAATTCCAGGAATCGGACGTGCTCAGTAGCGTTGGAATTTGATGCACGTGCAAGTTGGCAGCTACTTGGAGCAAGACCGAGCCTGCACACGCGAGTCAGCGAAATTTGATAGCAGGACACAACAATTCCGGGAATCGGACGTGCGCAGTAGCGTTGTCACGTGCAAGTTGGAACCAAGGTGGGGGAAGTCATCGAGTTGGCGCTGCGAGCGAAGTGGGGGTCTGCCAGATGGCGTTACGAGCGAGGTCGAGATGGCGCTGCGAGCAAAGTGGAGGTCCGCCAGATGGCGTTACGAGCGTGGTCGGGGAGTGGGGATTCGACCAATAGCGGAGCTCTGTTGGGGTACAATTCAAAATGGCCGCCACTAACGGTGGCGACACCTGGCGGGGATCGGGGAGTGGGGGTTCGACCAATGGGAGAGCTCCGTTGGGTCACGTGGTGCACGAATTCAAATTTCCCGCCATTTTGCCCCTGAAGGTAGGCAACCCGTCCGGATTGATGTGCTACAACCGGCCTAGCTTACCTACTTTCGCCTTCCGGGTTGCCGCCAGTGTGCACGTACACCGTGTGTTTCACGTCAAAAATGCTATTGCTGCACTTGGAGTTACAGGCACCATTGTCTCGCGCAAACTGGCGGCTCACCTTGTTTTCGCCTGGAACTTGAAACGTTTCGTTCCGACATTCGCGAAACATTATCATGAAACATTTTCGCGAAACAGTTTCGCGTTTGACAAAGTAGTGACAACGTAGGCCCACTATAGGTGGAAATGGTTTGCGCATGCGCACCGTATTCCCTGTACTGTACCACCGAACATATATGGTAAACGTAGAAAAGAATGGTCACTCTCTCTCTAAGTTCCGCCCCCAATGTTGCCTTTCTCTCTCACTGTCTGTCGCCACTCTTCCTTATTGTTAGCAGAAGTTGACAGATTTCAGTTTCCATTCGGCGCGAGCGGTGGCGGAACGCTTATATAGGGTGTCGTATACAGGGTGTTCGGAAAAAACACCGACACAGAAATAGGGGTGATAGGTTACGTCATTACAAGTATTTTGATATAAGGGACCTATACCCGCAAGCGCCCCCTTCTGGAGATATCAACTTTTCAAGTTTATAACGACCGAGGTTGATCAAAGTAGAATAATAAGAAACGTATCAAGATTGTAACGAATATTTAATTTTACGAGATACAAAAACAATGTACTACAGCAAATGCTCAAAATGACGGCCACCCATGTCCATGCAACATCGGAAACGATTCTGGATAGATGTGCCACTGCGCAAACTGCTTGCGGAAAGGATAACCGCTTGGCTCAAGTCCTTGTACTTTTCGAAGATGATGCGGATACAAGGAGTTTTCATTTGTTTTTCAATTGGACAGGTAGACAAAAAACTCAATATTATTCTACTTTGATCAACCTCGGTCGTTATAAATTTGAAAAGTTGATATCTCCAGAAGGGGGCGCGCTTGCGGGTATAGGTCCCTTATATCAAAATACTTGTAATGACGTAACCTATCACCCCTATTTCTGTGTCGGTGTTTTTTCCGAACACCCTGTATATCGCGCGAGAGCATTGGCGATTGGATATACCGGTGTGTTTAATATTATAATTAAACACACCGGTATATCCGGTACAAACGATGGTCGGAATTCTGATTATCGATCCTTAGCAATCAGTATCACCGCGATATATACAGGGTGATTCGAAATGGGCGCACTTCCTCTCGTAGAGAGATTCTTCGCAAAAAACTGAACCGAAAGTTCCTGTACAAAATTTTTGTGCTCCGCACAAATTTGGTGAATTTTTTTACGACTCAGGTGGTGCTTTTCGAATATTAGGGTGCCTTCCGCCGCTCCGATGATTGATTTCAAAATTCTAGGCTGCAGAGGAGGCACGCTGGAATAACTACTGCGAGTTTCGCTGCCGTCTAAAATCTTGTCCCTTGAATCTGACTTTGGATTGGATATTTTCGAACTGGATTATCTTGTAAACTAGGCGGAGCACAACAATTTTGTACAGGAACTTTCGGTTCAGTTGTTTGCGAAGAATCTCTCTACGAGAGGAAGTGCGCCCATTTCGAATCACCCTGTATATATACCTCGTTAATTTAGGGTCTATATTTCGGCGAGTCTGGGCTATAAATGCGCCTGCAGTTCCGCACCTTTCTCGGAAAGGTTACCTAATTACCGGACGGGTTGAAATAAGCCGTCTCCTGCAATACTTATTGTAATCGATACCGCTAGCCGTGGACTACTAATACAGTGGCTGTCAGCAGAAGCTCAGCCACTGCTCGAATTTTTAAAAGACAAATTTTCTTTTAATCTCATTAATGGTAGAAATGATTCCACCACGAAAGGAGGCACTACGATTGATGCAATTTTTGCGAGAAACATTGATAATATCGAAGTTAAACATTTTGTCTCATATTTCAGTTACCATAATCCAATGATTATTGCTGTAGACTCGACTGGCGATAGAGTAGAAAATGAACAAGAAGAACGATAGTTTTAATTAAAATATTTCAAAACAATTCAAGGAATAAATTTATATTTTATATACCAGTAATATATATATATATATATATATATAATGTATATTCAATTCAGCATTTTATTTCCTCACCTGTTTTCATAATTTCTTTAAAGTTTTTCCACGCTCAAATCCCCTACCGATTACGTTTCCAATAAGTTTCACTTCCACCGAGTGTCATGACACTGTTTTTTTCTGTTCCTTTTGAATTAAAAATATATACTTTTTATTCTTAAAACAACATTATACTTTAAATTAATGAAATAAACTTTTGTGTTCAATTTTACAATTTCATTTTTTTGTTTCCAAACTGGGTCCCAGTGTCCAGCCAGTTGGATGTTGTTTTTTGCAATATTTACAAAATAATAAAAAAATTATGGTATACACTGTCTTTAAACATTATTTTTAATGATGTAACAGAAAAAAATCATTAGGTTACAAAAAAATTCTTAGGGACCAAAGAGGATATGCGAGTGCAAGTGAGTACATCCGAGTAAACGCATAAGGGCGGCCGCAATGAAAACAACAATCGGATCCGGTAGTAGTAAGTGTGCGGCCGCCCGATCCGACAATCGTTTCAGACAATCGGATCCGATAACTGTAAGTGTAAGTAAGTGTAAGTAAGTGTGCTGCCGCCCTAAGAGATTCTCTGTCGCACACTCGAACTGGGCAAGTCTAGGGAAATGTGCAACAAAGAGATTTTTACGTACCCACCACATGTTCTCACTCAATTCACATACGCCTATGATCACCATCCTCGAAATCATATAGTATACGTGTGATCTTAACCTACATCACATTGTTTTAGCATCACGCTGTAAAGAATTTATATTTTACTTCATGAATATTTTAAAATCCCATAGGATAAGTGATACAGTGATTAGTAGTCTACGGCCCAATATACACGGAACAACACGACACCCGAGCAACATGTCACTCGAATGTCGCCGCCATATATTGAAATGCAGGTATTCACAGGACGCGATATGACATGGAAGGGATACATGTTTCCGATCAACATTTTTATTCAGTGTCTAACCATTTTTATTCAGTCGCCAGTCAACAGTTGCCGAACGTTATACGGTACGTTTGTGTGGAAAATGGCTGTCAAACGAGACAGTAATTTAAAAATCGCTATTGAAGTAGAAAAATGTCCGTGCTTGTATAATTTCAAACGGTCCGACTATGCAAGAAATTTCAAAAGAAACTAAGTTTTATGGTAAGTAACAAATTTATTAATTTTTAGAACACCGTTGCAAACAAATGTTTTTTTTATTTCTGGACAAATACACTAGTTATAATAATTATTTTTCCAAGGGAGAGCAACACGTGGTTTGATGAAATAGTTGGTCAAATATTTTCGCAGTGTCGTTGGACCTGAAGTCGGTTGTAAATGAATAACTTCTTCTGCAGGACAAGATTATTTTGCGGTCTATTTGGGGTTCTTGTTGGTTCATTTACAGATGTATGTGAGGACCGGAATTAGGATGGTAAAGAAAAGCAGGCGAAAAACTTCACTCCTTGGCGTTACAAACTCTTTATCGAGAAATAGCACCATACAGTAAATGATAAAAGATCGAAATAGTTAACACGTGGCACTTAGTCCCGATCGTTCTCCATACACGCACTTCCGGGCGTCAGCGCCACCACCAACTCACCTTTTCTCGTCGGTATCGTCGGTCGCCCCGTTGTTACTGTTGGCCGTTATTATCGACTTTTCGGTGCCGCGACAGTCTCCCGCCCGTGTATCAATACTGTTTGACACACGCTCCAGGTTGCCCAGCATGCACAGTCGCGACACTGGTCGACGGAAAATTCCGCTTGTCGTACGCACTTCGGCTGATCGGACACGTCCGTCTTTTCCAGGGAAGGTTGTAATGACTTCTCCTCGATGCCAATAGTTTCTTGGGCTCGTGTTATCCCAAATAACTACAATATGTCTCCTACTTTGACACTGGGATTGTCCTTGTGCCACTTTTGGCGTAGATTGATTGTCGGCAAATATTCTCGTATCCAGCGACTCCAAAACTAGTTTGCGATACGCCACTGTTTTCGTTGAAGCAAATCAGTATCGTCGAAGTTACCCGGTGCTCCATAAATTTTCTCACTTAATGTGGCGGCTGATTCTGGTGTGATGAGCAGAAAATGGTTGGGTGTGATACTGGCGTAGTATTCGACGTCGTTTGATACATACGTGAGGGGTCGTGCATTCACAGAGTATTCTACTTCCGCCATCAGGATTTGTAATACTTCTTCGGACGGTGCTTGTTCTTGCAGAACGCTCCATACCTTTTCTCCCGGCGTCTTCCGATCTTTACGTACATGGGCCCAAAGTAGTCGACTCCGACGTATGAAAAGGGTCAAATGTAACTCGTGGTTCACACTTCCGGTACTGGTGCCATAATAGGCATTTTCGGCGACGCTCGTCGGATTCGACAGTCTTGACGCTCGTTCCATATACTTCTTACGGCTTTGCGGATCTTTGGTATGTAAAATCTTTGGCGAACATCGTTCAAAACTCGCTCTCGCCCGATGTGTCCGGCTTCGCGATGCGCTTCCGATATTATCAGTCTCGTAATCATATATTTGTCGTCTAGAATGATCGGTTGACGAATGCCTCTTGGCCCGCCGTTGTTTTGGTAGATTCGCCCGTCGACTCTAAGCAGTCCGTCCTCGTCTATCATCGGCGTTACTTGAAACAATCTTGATGCCCGTAGGATCGGATTTTTATCTCGCAGTGCCCGTATTTCCGTCGCGAAGCTGTCATTTTATGCTTTTCGGAGTACGACTTTTTCTGCATTTTCTAACTCCATCGCTGTCAGCTCCCTAGGTCGGTCTCGTCGCGAGCTGCGATCTCTCGTTGCTTCAATGAATCTTCGTATCCAAGCCATCCTTCTTAGAAATTTCGTCCACGAAGAGAACCGACTCACGTCAATTAAGTTCGGCATTGTTTCCCCGAGTAGAAGACAGAACTCTTTTTTACGTCCTGCTGACGGTTTGGCTTGTTTCTCGATGGTCGCGTGTGCCGGCCATTCGTCGCTGGGTAGAGTGAGAAACTCTGGGTCCGAAAACCAGCGGGATTCGTCCGTCAGTTGCATGTCCATCGTGTCTCGAGTAGCATCGTCGGCTACATTCAGTGCCGTCGGCACCCATCTCCATTCGTTTATTCCCGTCGTGTCGAGTATCTCCGTGATACGATGCGCCACAAACGAGTTATATTTCCGTGCGTCTGATCTTAGCCATTGCAATACTGTTTTCGAGTCTGACCAGAGGTAGCGTCGATTCAATTTAAATCGGTGACGAGCACCAATGAATGCTGCTAGTCTTGCCCCCATGACCGCCGCTTGCAACTCCAATCTCGGGACGGTTAGCAACTTTATTGGAGTGACTCTGCTTTTCGCCATGGCCAAAGCTACTTGAATGCCGTTATCGGTCTCAAAGCGTAGATATCCTACCGCTGCAAATGCCTGCACGCTTGCGTTACAAAACACGTGCAACTGCACTGCTCGTATTCTTATTCCCGGAGCTGCGTACGGTCGTGGCACTCGAATCTGCACGGCTGACTTTAACTCCGGTACCCACTGCTTCCATTTATCGGCCAAGTGTTCCGGGAGCTCTTGGTCCCATTGCGTACCCTCTCTCCAGCTTTCCTGCAGTAGGATTTTTGCCCTAATGGACACAATCATCAATAGTCCAAGCGGGTCAAAGACCGACATCACGACCTGTAAAGCTTCACGTTTGGGTGGTCGCTTCGTTCCTGTCAACAGTTCCGGCTTCACCTTAGGAAACTGTGCTGTAAAGGTAATGTAGTCTTGCGTAGGCTGCCATCTAACGCCTAAAATTCTCAAAAGATCAGCTCGATCGCGAGGGACTTCCGGTGTGCTCAGCTTTCTTGCTACGGGCAATTGTGCAAGTGCTTCCGGTACATTGGACACCCAGTTGCGTATGTCGAAGCCTCCACCTGCGTGTACGATTGATACCTCGTTTATCGTCTTGCTGGCCTCTTTTACGTTGTCGAAACTGTCCAAATAGTCGTCCATATAGTGCTGATCCGTGATCGCTTTCGTCGCTCGAGGATATCGGCTTTCAAATTCCTTCGCGTTCATGATCATAACCGCTTGGGCGCTGTACGGCGAGGAAGACCTTCCAAAAATCATGGACGTCATAACCATTTCTACGGTTGCTCCCGTCTTCGGCTCTATCGTCACATACCCGTTAGCTATGTTGATCTTCCTCCCGAATTTTGATCTATGGAAACATCTCCTTGATATCTCCACTAACCGCCACCGCTCCTTTGCGGAATTTGAAGAAAACTCCGACCAAGCTGTTCAAGAAATCGGGTCCTTTCAGCAGTACGTCGTTTAGACTAATGTCTTGGTTCTTTGCTGCCGCGTCGAATACCAATCGAATCGTGCCTGGTTTGTTCACGTTCGTAACGGCAAAATGTGATAAATACCACGTTTTATCCGTACACTGAACTTCTTCTTTTGATAGCCGCCGCACATATCGTTTCGTTACTAATTCGTCGAGTTTCTGCCAATACAGCTTTCCGAATTCCCGATTTTTTTTACGCCCTTCTAGCGAATGTTTCGCTCTTTTTATCGCCGCTGTCTTACTATCAGGTAGCACAATAGCGTTTTGTCTCCACAGAAGGCCCGTCTCCCAGCGCATGTCCACGCACAGAGTTGTTTGGCTTAGTATGTCCATCGCACGCTGATCCTCCGCCGAGCGTCGTATCTCTGTCGGCGTGTTGACTCCAAAGTCCTCTGTCCACCAGAATCGTTTCATCTTCTCGTCCAATGTCTTCGCCTCTTCTACGCGCCGATGCATTACATACTGGCAATCCGTTCTATTTTTTGGAAAATGCCCGTGCAGCTCCTAACCAAACGCTGTGAGAGATGCAAACGGGCTATGTTGCTTCCCGATTATGGTTCGTCGCGACACGATCAGATGTGCGTTATCCGCGTCGATGAGCATGGTTGGTTCCGCGTTCTCGTATTCCGCTAAATCGATTCCCTTGAGGTGTGTCTATCGCCCAGGTTCTATTTTGACGCTTTGTTTTGTCAGAGCTAGATTTGGCACCGTGCGCACGTCTTCTAACTCGAAGAATCCCGAGGCTGGTCCTTTGATTTTTACCGATCCTCGACGCGATGTCGGATATTCCAACGCTATGTCGTTTGTCCAAATCGCACGTAACCCGTCGACGGGTCCTCATAGTCCCAGGGCTTCAGCGATTTTCTTCTCCATCATCGTCACCGTCGTCCAATAAGCCGTACGTATTTATAAGCCCTCCTGGGCCGCTCAACGTAATAGGTAGTACCTTTAGAAGAACTTGTTTCGCATTTCTCGTGAGATTCACTACCTCTGCGTCTGTTGTTGACGTCGGTTTGTTGGCCGGCGATTGCGTCGGTCTTTCCTCAGGCTTTGCCCTCGGCTGGTCGTTATGGAGGAGTGGGTGATGCTTCCGCTTGCAGTCGTCCTTCCCGCAAGATTTCCTCTTGCATTGTTTCAACTAGTGTTTTCCTACAATACAACCGAAGCATCTTCCGTTTTTTCTTACCCAGATCCATCGCTCGTCTGTCGTCAAAGCTTTAAACCCGACACACTGTCCGAGGGTGTGCTCCTCGTCACAGTATATGCACTTTCTCTGTTCCTTCGGTTTCGCAGATGCTTTATACTCGCCCGTTTCGGTGGCCCTCTTGTCGTCGTCGGTGTTCTCCACGGCTGAAAATAGCTTTTGAGCTTTTCCCGATTTCTCTGTGAATACCGCAGTATACACTAGTGTCGCAGCTAGCGCTTCCTCGTCCAGCCAGTTTGTGAAATCTTGCAGCGTGACGGTTCCTGCTATATTTGCCGCGTGACGGCCCCAGCGTAGCTTCATCATCGACGGTAATTTATCAACAAGTTGTTTTCTTAGTTGTGGGTTTTGCAAATATTCCTCTCGTCCGAGCGACGCAATCGTAGTTGTCAGATTGGTAACTGTGTTTGCCAGTGCGATCAAACTCGAGGGATTCTCTTCCTTGACGACTCCCACGTCCTTTACTTTCTTCAACAACCCTTCGATAATATACTCGAGTCGGCCAAAGCGGCTCTCCAGAATTTCCAAAATACGGTTCACCTGTGCTGTTGTCAGCAGAGCTCGAACTGTCTCCAATGCATCGCCTCGCAATGCCTTTTGCAGCCTCGCTATATTCTCCTCGTCGGAGTAGCCGCAAATCCTTGACGTCTTTTGGAACTAGTTATTAAAAAGTATCCAATCGTCCGGATTGCCATTAAAGGTCGGTACGTCTTTGCTTAATGCTTGTCGCGCCATATACTTAGCTAAGTCAAGCTGCGGATCCCTCGCCGCGTCGTTGGGACGTCCACCCGGCTGTCTCTGATTATCAGGCTGTCTCGGTGTGAATTCCGCTGCCGTCGGATCGAATTTTGGCTACCGCGCGATACCCGGTGCCTAACAATTCATGACTGCCGTATTCATGCCCGTCTTGATCCAGTGCTGCGTTCTATCTCTCTTCACTGATTCCAGGATGTCTGAGCTTCTATTGTCTTCTCAATGGCTCAACTCCTCTTCCACCTCCGCAAGCTTTAACTTAGTTTCGAGTTCGAGAAGTTGTTTTTGTCGTTGAAGTTTCTTTTTGTCGGCCTCGCCTTCGAGGGCTGCGAGCGCTCGCGCACCCTCGTACTCTAATTCCAACTTTTTTCGCGACAATACACTAGCCCTAGAACTTGTCGTTTTTACCGACAACGCCGCCTTAGGCATTTTACTTTGGACGGACTTCTCTTTGGGAATAGCCCCTGTCTTTTTTCTCGTGTCTCTTGGTGAATACCTGTCTGCTGGTACGCCGAGATTTGTCCGTGTACTTCTACGTAAACTACCTTCTGGGAGCGTGTACTCTGACTTTTCTTCTCCTGTCGTCTCAGAATTTCCGCCGTTCGCCATTTTTTTCAGGTTATATCCACCGCCTTTGGATCCGGCTCCAAGGACCAATTGTAAGGACCGGAATTAGGATGGTAAAGAAAAGCAGGCGAAAAACTCCACTCCTTGGCGTTACAAACTCTTTATCGAGAAATAGCACTATACAGTAAATGATAAAAGATCAAAATAGCTAACACGTGGCACTTGGTTCTGATCATTCTCCATACACGCACTTCCGTGCATCAGCGCCACCAACAACTCCTCTTTTCTCGTCGGTATCGTCGGTTGCACCATTGTTACCGTTAGCCGTTATTATCGACCTTTCGGTGCCGCGGCAATGTATACTGAGACCTTTCCCATTTTCGGACAAAATTATGTAAAATACAAACAGCTTCTATTATATTTACCGTATTTTTCATTTTCTTGCGACGAATTGGCGAGCTCAGTAGGTACTTGGAATTTTCCTGCCATCATTCCAAAAGTACATTCGATGGTTTTTCTTGTGCGACTCAATCTATAATTGAAAATTCTTTTTTTGTTATCTAGTAACGTTAAAGGATAGGGCCTCATCATATACCGCTTTAAGGGAAACGCATTGTCCCCCACAAAATAAAAGGTGAACTTTCCGGAATGTGAAGGCCATTTCTTTCTAACCAATAATGAATTCGAGATTCTCTAAATATCCCGCCATCGTTATTCCTCCCGGCATATCCAGTTTCCACCAAAGTAAACAAACCATCTACGTCACACATTGCCATTAAAACAATTGAATGGTATTGTTTATAATTAAAGTTGGTTGAGCCGGAATTAGGAAGTTGTTCAATCCGTATGTGTCCGTCGATCGCTCCCAAACAATTCGGTATATTCAAGACTTCATAAAAACGCCGAGATATATTTTTCCAGTCCTCACAGTATTTGGTAGTTTCATGTACTCATCTTTCAATTTTTGCCGTGTTGTGTCAGCTACGTTTTCTGCTACAGTACTGTGTCCTACTTGAAAATATAATGACAGTGACATGAAAGTGCAACCAGATCCTAGGTATCTGAAACAAAAAGAAGCCATAAATAATAACGACAATAATTTTTTTTCAGTTCAAGAATGCAGATAGAAGTGGAAGAACATTAGATCAACGTTTGTATGCAGCCTGAAGCCAGCCCCGAGTGGTTCCTCGGCAAAGTCAAAGAAATCATACTACCTACATTATATTATTTGCTATTTATTCTGCCCTATGTAAAACCGATTAAAAGAAGTGAATCAACAGAAAATATTGAAAGTCCAACATATCCTTCAGACAGTCAAGTATCTTTGCAAGTAAAAGAGACTGCCGCAAATAACCATGAAGAATCACCTGCACCATCACCATCACCATCAGAAGTGTTTTTAAATGATAACTCCCAGAGGGAGGATTCTGTCCTTACGACTTCAAATACGCCGAAGAATCCACAGCCCACCACAACAATTAAAAGAAGAAAGAACATGCAAGATAATTTGGATAAATCATTTTCGGAATACTTGCAAAACAAGAAAAAAAAGCAACGCCTACTGATGGTAATGAAATTGCTAGAAAATATTTTTTACTTAGTTTATTACCTGACGTTAAAATACTTACCGATGATCAGATGTGACATTTTAAACTAGAAGTTCTGCTCTTAATTGACAACATAAAGAAAAACTCAGGACCATCTACAATACCAACCCCATATTCTTCCACTGGCTCAAATAATTACCCATACTCTTCATCAAGAAGTGTTTCTCAATCATCACAATATTCATTTCAAGATGCAAGTCAAATATCTTCGGCCAATAGTCCACTATACAGGGTGTTATGCAGGTTGATGTAAACCTTATATGAGCTGATAGAATACCTCATTTAGAACCTATTTAGCCACAGTTACCTTAGTACAAAGTCTGATAATTTTCGAGCTATTCGCAAAAAAGTGATAATGTTATCACCCGTTTTCAATGTGTTAAAATGATATTATTAATCTCTACTTCGTTTTTAGACAATCCTTACCATATTAAATAGAAAAATACAGATTAGAGCAAGAATTCAAACTGAAAAAATGAATGTAAGAGTTATTATCTTCATTCTTTCATTGGCGAATAGCTTGAAAACTATCAGAGTTTGTACTAAGGTAACTGTGGCTAAATAGGTTCTAAATGAGGTATTCTATCAGCTCATATAAGGTTTGCATCGACCTGCATAACACCCTGTATATACAAATTTATATCCTAATGTCTCAGCTGTTGCCTCAGAGACTTCAAAGACCCAGATAGGAATGACTTCACCAACAAATGAATATGAACGGGAACAACAATCTCATAGCGAACAATCTTTTTGGCAAAACCTTTAAACTCCAATGACTTTATAATACTATTTAAAATGTTACAGACATAAAACTTACTTAAAATATTTTTCTTTGCTTACCTAAGTGTTATGTATAACCTTCCCTCTACACTGATACATTCTCTCATCACTGTGTTTCGTTTCTGAAGAAAAGGCCTCACAACTCTTAATAATTCTTGAAAACTTTCTTTGGACATCCTCTAAAAGGCCTGAAATTTTCTATCATTCATTCTACCTTAATTATCTCGCTGCTACAAACAGTCTTCTCCTTTTGTTCCTCGCTATGTAAGGATGTACCCAATATTTTCTCCTCCTTCTTCTCCGATTTCGCAGATATAAATAAACAAGTATGTCTTCTTCTTCTACGCTAGATAGAAAGTCTTCCTCGCTGCTGGACATCTCTAGATAAACTGGCTATATTAGCAATTTGGTTTTTTGTTCCGATAATATCTCAAATCGTGTCGCCTCGTCTGAATACAAACACACGTCGGCAACATTCGAGCGACATGTTGCTCGGGTGTCGTGTGTTGTGTTGTCCGTGTATTCTTCCGCGTATCCGTGTTGTCTCTCTCTCTGAGCTGTGAGTGTTGCCTGTCATGTGTTCGTCGAGCTCCTGGCTTTCTGGACCTTACTGCTGCTGATTGTCTTTGGGACGCTTTTCTTCCGGGTGTTCAGTCGCGCTTAATACTGAACTTTCGGTGCATCTATCAGGAGATTCGTTTGCTAGTGGCGTGCGGTGGTTTCTGGGCTTTTTCCTTTCGGCCGGTCATCGTTGGTGCGCGGCGACATATTGGGATGTAGCGGTACCGTTGCGGCTGCTCGCTCGGCTACTAGGACTGCTAGCGTCATCTCTTGGCCCCGGCTCTGGAACTCGGTCGGTATGGAGAAGGCTGCGGCTAAACTGTTGCTCGACGACGCGGACGATGAGTCGCAGTTCTCACCGATGAGTCATCGTAGAAGAGGGATTTCTCCGGGTACTATTATACCTGCGATGGCAGCGAGTGACTCGGAACCTCCGTGCGGAGAGGGGGAGGGCTACTCCCCACCGTACTCGGAGGAGGTATGACGTAGCATTTCGGTGAAGGCCCTCGGTGCCCTCCGCTACGCCACTATCAAGCGGCTACGATGCCGCGCGCACGATGATGGAACGATAGGCGCCAGGCGGGTCACGATCCCGCCACTCAGGGAAACGAACGCGGTCCCTGAAAACGGACGAGAACCGGGGGATCGGAAACGGTTCGATCTCCGTCGGGCTCGGCTACCTCTAGCAGATGGTAGAGGGGCGGTTCGAGGTGCGCGGGCTGGGACCCGGGAGGACGGATTCGCGAACGGGTTCGCGAAAAAGAATCTCGACTTCATCCAAAAAGAACAACGTTTATTTGCCGGGGGACTCAACGATGGTCCCCGATCGACGCTCGCGAGCGTTAACCAAACGAAACACCGAAACGGTGCCGCACAATCCCGCGGACACCGCTCGCTTCGCCGACGGAAACGAAACGCTCGCGCGGAGGCGCTAACAAAGCGATAACGGCGCGGGGGTGAGTCGGAGAGCGGTTACATAAACGGGGGAGCGTACCGGGACTGCAGCGATCGTTCTCGGCTGGGCGCGTCCCGGCTCCTTGGCTTCCGGGCTGCCGATCTCGTGACCCTCTCGTCTCCGTCCTCAGCCTCCGGGGATGACTCGATCCCTCTCGCGTAGGGGATATCCCCGATGGAGCTTGACGTATCTCCTCCTCGTCTCGCTCTTCTCAGAGTTGCGGTGGCGGATGGCACGACACTTCGCGACTCTCGATTCGTTTTATTTCGGATCTCGCTCGCTTTCTCGCTCGGACACTCACAATGATCGCGCGTTACCGAACGCAGACGAAATCAGACTGACTGGCCCGGTACGGTACCGGAACTCGCGCTCTACCCGGGACCGTCCGGATTCGCGTCTTTGCCGCGATCGCGCTCGCGACGTTTCGCACGGCCCTTTCGATGGCCGATTCGCACGCGTTATCTCGAAGGGGCCGATTGCACCCTTTTCCTGTGACGCGGAGCGATTCTCCACGTCACAGAGGATATCGCGAATTTGAAAAAGACGTTAAAAAGTGCGACGGGGACTCTCACTGGAGAGTTGTTTTCTTCGAAAAACAGCATGGAAAGGCGGCAGGTGACCATGGAAGTTCTTCAAGAGCATGTTGACTCCTTCAACGCGATAGCGTTAGCGTACCTGCAGGTCGTGGCTGCTTTGAAGTCGTCGGCAAGTATTATGAAGGTGGTGAAGGCGACGGTCAAATCGGAGTTGCGGGGGGCAAGCAAGGGAAACGTGGCGGCGGAGCCAATGCATGAGCAACCTCGCGGGGAAAAACCAAAGCGCACTTTTGCGGAGACTGCGGCTGCGGGACCGTCGAAGGCGGTTAATAGGATACGTGTAGCGGGAGGCAGAACGTTACCGATTGTAAAAAATCGTAATATTTACATCGGACCGATTGATGCGGACTCAGATGTGTTTACTGACTCCGAGGCAACAAAAAATGCGGTGATTAAGGCTATTGATCCTAGGGAGGCCGAGCTGAAGGTCCTCAATTTCAGGTGGGCGAAGGAGAAATCGGTGCGATTAGAAGTAGAATCGGCAAACATTGACAAGTTAAAGGCGTCTAAGGCACTAAGAGAGGCAGGCCTAGAGGTAAAGATGGATTACGGGTTGCGTCCGAGGTTACTCGTGCGGTATGTACCGAAGGAGATTTCGACGGCGGATTTTGAGAAAGCGGTAGTCGACATGATTCTCCAGGGGTGCGAGGGTCAGCAGGTGTCAATCGTACGTGAGCTTCCGCTAGGCGATCGGAGTTCGCGGAGCATTATAATCGAGGTCTCGGCTATCGCGAGAAGGGAACTACTGGCGCGCAGGAGAGTTTTTATTCCGTGGAATTCGTGTCCGGTTGAGGACCACGTGAGGGTGAGGCAATGCTACCGGTGCATGGGGTTCGACCACATTGCGAGCGGGTGCAAGAACGAGGCCCGATGTGGGCTCTGTGCGAGGGCGCACGAAATGCGAGACTGTCCAAACAAGGGTTCCAATCTCTGTTGCGCGAACTACAAAGTGGCGGGACACGACGACAGGCACGCGGCGACGGATAGTAGGAAATGTATTATTTTGAAACGGCGAGTTGATGAATTTGCGAGGCTGATCAACTACACATAATGGCGAGTATGGGAGCCAACGTTAGGAGACTGTTGACGTTTGCGCAGGTCAATTGTCAAGATCTGAAGGCGGGAACGCACTACGAAGATTTCAAGCGCCTCTTTAAGGCCAAGCCGGCGGACATTATCTGCGTCGCCGAATCGGTGCTAAGTGCGGAGATTTATGATTCAATGTACGCTCTACCGGGCTACAACATGTTCCGAAGGGATCGAGCAAAGGGTGTAGGGGGTGGCGTCGTGGTTTACGTTGACAAATCCATCAGGGCGCGTGCGGTTGCTTTGTCAGCGGACGGCAACAAGAACTCTATAGATTTTTTAGTTTTAGAAATCTGCGTGCGGGACAGTGACAAGATATTGCTCGGCGTAATTTATCGTCCTCCGAAGGTCGGGGGAATTAGTCAATTCTTCGAGACGATTGTTAAGATCTATCCGCATTATAGTAGGTTAGTGATAATCGGTGATTTCAACTCGAACATGCTTAGGAAGTATCACGACAGCGAAGTCATTCGGCAGTTTGTGGAGATTAACGACCTATTTCTGGTACCATCCCACCCGACGTTCCAAGGGAGGGAAGTAGATTGCGGATCACTAATCGATCTATGCATCATTGACAGCGAGGATAATTTTGTCGCTGTTGAGCAGGAGCCCACGGCGTTCTTGGGACATGACTGCATTAGAATAACGTAAAGTGTGTTTCAAAAGAGTATGAACACCCTTAATTGTTGACGGATCAACCCTGTAGAGGGGTCAATGAAGCATAGTTTTGTCCCACACCGGTCTCCCTGCATCTAAAAACATTATTTAAATTGCAATTTGCCTTATGTCTTTCTACCCCCCTCGAATACACCCTCTTCTTTGCAACTTCTCCCTCAGCAGCCGTTTCAAAAGAGTATGAACACTGCTTTTTCTTACTAACGAGCACGAGCAAACACGACCAAACACGAACAAAAATTTAGTGAGACATCAAAGGACCCCCCTTGTTCTTTATAACCTCCACCAAACACCTTTGCATGCCCTCTATGAGCGTCCGCATGAGCTCCGGAGTGATGTTGTCCCATGCGTCCCGAATCGCGCGTTTAAGCTACGCCACTGTTTGATACCTGCGGTAGTTGTTACGCACGGTCATCGCCATGATGCCCCAAAGGTTTTCGATGGAGTTCAGGTCGGGAGAACACGCGGTTCGGGGTAGAAGGTCGATTTGATGGCACCGCATCCACTCCATAGTGTCGTTCTCGCAGCGGGAACTGACGTGAATCGGGGCGTTATCCTGGTGAAAAACCCACGCCACGTCATCCCGCTCTTCCATAAATGGCAGGAGATGATTCTCCAATACCACTTGGTACCTAACGCTGTTGAGTTTGGCAGTAATGACCGCCAAACGACACTTCCCGTGTGAGCTGAATGCGGCCCGTGTCATCACCGATTTCCCGCCGCCTTGCCTTTTCGAAAAGATCCTCTCTTCCATTCAAAGATCGTGCCAATAATAAAGCACGATCTGAGGCAGGCTCATACGGCTCATAGGGTCAATTCGGAAGATTATTTATGATTATTTCTCATCGCTTCTACAAATTATTCACTACTAATTTTCAAAACTTTACGATTTTGAGGTTACACGAAACGCTTCGATCTCCCGAATTGACAGCTATTAGAAGAGCAGTTGACGCTTTTCGTTCTTATGCAGCGTACTCGTCTGAAGCCCACTCTAACTATACCATAAATACTGCCGAAGTCAAGAATTCAGGTCCCAGCTCACCTGCGCGGTTGGCCATAGGACATGCGGTATACCTACTAATTTATAGCCAATATCTCTCTATTATCTCTCTATCTCTCTATTATACAGGGTGTTCATTTTAAAACTTACCACCCACGTTATCTGCGTAAAGAGACATATTTCTGAAAATCGCCGAGACACGTCAACAAAATTATTGAGGGGGAACATTTTTTATAAAAATTCGACGCCCCCCCCCCCCCCTCAACCACCTGACTCCGGGGGCGGTAACCCCAATATTCTTAAATGGAACAGGGGGTCGAGTGATACCTCATTTTAACGTCAAATTTGAAAAGTAGGACGTCAAAATGTACACAATTAAAAGCCCTTTAAAATGAGGTATCACTCGACCCCCTGTTCCATTTAAGAATATTGGGGTTACCGCCCCCGGAGTCAGGTGGTTGAGGGGGGGGGGGGGCGTCGAATTTTTATAAAAAATGTTCCCCCTCAATAATTTTGTTGACGTGTCTCGGCGATTTTCAGAAATATGTCTCTTTACGCAGATAACGTGGGTGGTAAGTTTTAAAATGAACACCCTGTATAAAATAGTTTTCGAATAAATGTGTCGCCAAAAACCCCGGCGACTTCAAACCGGATACGCGAAGCACGGACAGTTGTTGGAGGAGGAGGAGGAGGAGGATGAGGGCGACGATTACGAGGACGGCAACTACGAGGACGGCGACGACGAGGACGAGGATGATGACGACGAGGACGGCGACTACGAGGATTGCGACGAGGACGGCGACGACGAGGACGGCGAAGACGATGACGGCGACGACGAGGACGGCGACGACGAGGACGGCGACGACGAGGATTGCGACGACAAGTACGGCGACGACGAGGACGGCGAAGACGATGACGGCGACGACGAGGACGGCGACGACGAGGACGGCGACGACGAGGACGGCGACGACGAGGACGGCGACGACGAGGACGGCGAAGACGAGGACGGCGACGACGAGGACGGCGACGACGAGGACGGCGACGACGAGGACGGCGACGACGAGGACGGCGACGACGAGGACGGCGACGATGTGAAGCTGCTGCAAAAGCTCGGGGGAGCGCCGCGATAGCGGCGCAGGGGCGATAGCCCCCCGGGGGTTGACGAGCGAAGCGAGTAGGGGGCGGGGCCCCCTAGTCTAATACAAAACTATTTCAGAATTGACTATGTATTTCGAAGAATATAACGATGTAGAATTCTTTACTCGATTTCGTTTAAAAAAGCGTAGGTACCTGTGAGAAACTGTTGGGAAAAAAATACGAAATTACGTTGCTTTAAAGTCGCAAAGAAATGCAGCAATACAGTCAGCAACGAAATTATTGCCAACTTTGAGATTTCTTGCTTCGGGATCAATGCTTATTACTGTAGGTGAGTTTCTGGAAATTAGCAAGGCTTGTATAGCTGTGAAACAAGTGAGCATAGCAATAGCCAGTTTAGCAGAAAATTACCTACAATAATAAGCATTGATCCCGAAGCAAGAAATCTCAAAGTTAGCAATAATTTTGTTGCTGGCTGAATTACTGCATTTCTTTGCGACTTTGAAACAATGCAATGTCGTATTTCTTCCAGCAATCTATCACAAGTACGTTTTTTCAAACGAAATCGAGTAGAGAATTCTACATCGTTATATTCTTCGAAATAGTTAATTCTGGACAATAGTCCATAATAGTTTTATATTAGATTATGGCTATAAATTATTAGGTATAGATATCTTTTATTTACCGGGCACGTATGTATTTTCTTCGGATTTCTAATTCTTGGTAATACGTCAATGTCATCATCAGATGATTATTCAAAAACTAGTACATCAATTGAGGCGTCTAGATGCAAAACCAGATATTCCCTTTATCCTTATATAAGAAATATCTGGTTTGGCATCTAGGCGCCTCAATTAACTCCATTTCAAAATTAATAACAATTTACCACAACGATGAGGTTATGATTATGTCATGAAAGAATAAAGACACAAACAAAAAGTTAGGTTATACTGAGAATAAACAACTCCCAATTTCATATATCGCGCCGGAACAGCTGTCAAAACAACCAAATGTCATGCGCAATACGTACTTCTTACTACCAACCTAAAAATAATTTTGGACGGCCAACGCTTATACCTGGAATAGTTATCCCAGGCAAACTTGGAGCTGGTAAAACGCCTGCGCCAGAGAGAGAGAGAGAGAGAGAGAGAGGGAGAGGGAGAGGGAGAGGGAGAGAGTGAGAGGGAGAGAGGGAGAGAGGGAGAGAGGGAGAGAGGGAGAGAGGGAGAGAGGGAGAGAGGGAGAGAGGGAGAGAGGGAGAGAGGGAGAGAGGGAGAGAGGGAGAGAGGGAGAGAGGGAGAAAGGGAGAGAGGGATGGAGAGAGAGAGGGAGAGGGAGAGGGAGAGGGAGAGGGAGAGGGAGAGGGAGAGGGAGAGGGAGAGGGAGAGGGAGAGGGAGAGGGAGAGGGAGGGAGAGAGAGAGAGAGAGAGAGAGAGAGAGAGAGAGAGAGAGAGAGAGAGAGAGAGAGAGAGAGAGAGAGAGAGAGAGAGAGAGAGAGAGAGAGAGAGAGAGAGAGAGAGAGAGAGAGAGAGAGAGAGAGAGAGAGAGAGAGAGAGAGAGAGAGAGAGAGAGAGAGAGAGAGAGAGAGAGAATGAATGATATTTATTTAGCTTTCTCAGCTATTTGTTTACAATAACTTAATCTTAATCTTAAATACTACATAGGTATGGTAGATATAATATATTCTCTTAACATTCTCTTAAATACTGTGAGCCTATCACACTGCTTCAGTTCTATCGGTATAGCATTATACATTAATATACCCTCGTGGAATATACTCTTTTGCGCACTTCTTGTTCTCCTACATTGTATAGCTACATTTCCTGCTTGTCTTGTTTGTCTTTCACTTATTTCTTCTACTAATACAATCTTTCTCCTAAGTTGTTCAGGCAATATCCCTTGTATTATTTTATAAATAAAAATACACGTATTGTAGTACATTCTCTGGTTCACAGACATAAACTGCAGTGCTTGCAACATACTTTCCACTTTCGTATGTCTGTCACATTGTAATATGACTCTCATAGCTCGATTTTGTGCTACTTGCAGTTTCGTACGCTGAGTTATAGTGTCGCACAATACTCAAAATGTGGTGCTATAATAGATTTATAGACAGTACATCTCGCATATCCCGATATGTCACCGTCAATTCTATTTAAAAAACCTATTTTTTTCCCTATTTTTTTTAGCGTATAATCACATTGTTCTTCAAACCGGAGTTTACTATCTATAATTATACCAAGATATTTCGTGCTTTCTACGCGTTCAATTTCCATACCATCTGAACATTTTAGTATAGTATTTCTTCTTAATTCCTTTCTTATACTTCTAATTAACATATATTTTGTCTTGTTCGCGTTCATTTTTAATTTATTCAAATTCATCCATTCTTCTACCGTTGGTAATACTCTGTTCAGCTTACTTTCCACCTCTTCACTGTCTTTTCCTTTCACATATATTAAAGTATCATCCGCAAACATTTTAATATTCACTCTTCCGGACATAATTGAACTATATCATTTATGTATATAGTAAATAACAATGGTCCCAGTACTGACCCTTGTGGGACACCGTATTTTGTCATCATTTTCTTTGACCACTGATTATTAAATTTAACTTGTTGCATTCTATTGCTTAAGTACGACTTTAACCATTCAAATACCGTTCCTCTTAATCCATATTGATACAATTTCCCCAATAATCTATCTCTATCGACTGTCTCGAATGCTCGTTTTAGATCCAAAAAGATTACTCCTATAATTTCTCCCTCATCAATTAACACTTTCCAATCATCAATAACCATTTGTATTGCTGTCTCACACGAATGATTTTTCCTGAATCCCGATTGATGTTCAGTTATAATGTTATTATTGTTTAAATACATTTCAATTTGTTCTTTCACTACTAACTCTAATACTTTTTCATATATTGGTAACATATTTATTGGCCTATATTCACTTGCTTTCTTTGGCTTTTCTACCTTAGGAATCGGTATTATTGTAGCAATTTTCCATTCTTCCGGACATATACCTTTTATTAACGAAGCGTTAATCAGTTTCATTAATTCCCTTTTTATAATATGGAAACTTGCTTTTAACAAATCACTAGATATTCCCTTATCAGTTCCTTTTTTCCTTGACAACCCCATTATAATTCTTTCTAACTTGTCTACATCTATCAATTCAAAGTTCTCTATACCTTCCTTATTTTCTATAACATGAATAATTTTCTTACTGTTCCTATATTCACCTGTGGACTTGATAATATTATCGATGCTTTGTATATAAAATAAATTAAATTTATCCGCTATATTACATTCCTCTATATTTTCCAATATTTCGAAATCTACATGATCTATTTCGCTCGCACCCGTGTTCTCTCCTCGTATTAGCACTTTAAGCGTTTTCCACATCATTGTGGAGTCACCTTTATAGTTATCTATCATTTGTTCATAATATTCCTTCTTTTTCTTCCGAATCAATTTAACTACTGCGTTTCTTTCAATCTTAAATTGCATCTAGTCCCGATCATCACATGTATATATTACTTTCATATATCCTTCATCTCTTTTCCTTGTCGCTAGTCGTATATCATCTGAATACCATTTTTTCCCTTCCCATATTTTCGGAATTTTAAACTTCTTCTTTGGTGCAACTAGATCTAATGCATCTACTATAGTCTGTACAAATTTGTCTGCTCTTTCATTTACATCTAAACCATCTCCATATTCTATCCTTTCTTCTATGGCTTTAGAGAAATCTCCTATATGAAATGTACTGTAATCCCTGCTTACAAACTCTCTATATTTATCTTTCTTATCATTTTTCTTCAGTTCTATACATATCCACGAGTGATCTGTTATCTTCGGCGTTTCATACACCTTACAATTTATCTCATTATTTGCAAAAACTAAATCTATCATTGTTTTACTATTATTTGTAACTCTCGTTGGTTTGTCAATATATTGTTTCATACCTAAATATGCCATTTCTGTTTTCAATTTTTTCGCATAGAAAGTGTCTGCCATTAAATCTATATTAAAGTCTCCTGTCACTATACATTGACCCTTTGTTACCAATAGCTCTACTATATTCTCTAAGAATCTTAAGAAATCACCGTCCGACGCACTCGGTGAGTGGTATATGACCATAATTACGCCTTTGTACGCATTGCATTTCGCTTCTATTGCTATGCACCAACAATTAGACATTATTTTATCCCTCACTATTACCTCATATTTAATGTCGTCCTTTATATATAACATAACTCCCTCTGTATTCCTATTTTCAGCATCACATCTAATCACACTATATCCTGGCACATTCACTTCACTATCTGCAATGTCTGATATGAGTCTCGTCTCCGATAATGCCAAGAATGCCGGACAAATCCTCTTCATAACCTGCTGTTGAATTTCATCTTTGTGTGCCATCACACTCTGCGCATTTGTATATATAATTGACTCCACCTCCGTCTTTAGTTGCTACTTTATGTAACTCGATCCAGTCCTCTTCTTTTTCTCTTCTAATACTCTCTGATACGTTGGACATTCCCTGCTCAAAGCATCATGCTCGTCATTTATCTTCAAGTTGTATGTCTTTATTTTGTACATGCAATTCACACATCTATTCTTTTCCGTTTTACATTCCCTATCTTTATGCTCTCCTGCACACTTATGGCAAGTTTCCTGTCGCGTACAATATTTGGCGATATGGTAATAACCCCAGCATTTGAAGCATCTTGTAATGCTGTAGTAACGGAAAACACGGCATTTTCTCCATCCTATGTTTATTTTTTCTCTTCTCATTATTAGTCCATGAGTTACATCATCCATTTCAATAATTAGTGAACCATTTTCCTTTCCTCTACTGGAGTGTTCTTTGGTTATCTTTTTAATTATTCGCATATGAAACTCCTCCTTATCATTTTCAATTTTATTTTGTTTCATAATAACATTTAGCAAGTTTTCATCATCCATTGTCATTTCTTCCTCCCCAACGTTTACAACTTTAATTTTTGGCTTCGCTCCTTTTGGTTCCATTATGCTATAGTCTTTACCCAATGTATTCTGTACTGTATTTTTCAGTTCTTCCATCTCACTTTCATTCTCACATCCAAGAATGACAGTTCCTTTGTTTCCCTTTTTAAGTTTTGTAATTCCCACTGCCATATCCGTAATATTAATTTTTTCTTTCACTAATTTTTTTGTCATTTCACTTTCCTGTTGCATCTTCGGTTTGACTATTATCACACTTTCCTCCTTCTTCTCCCTAACAGCACTCGCATAGCTCTTCCCTCCCTCGCTTGCTGTATCTCCGATCCTTCCTTGTAAGTTCTTCTTCATCTCTTCCAGCTCTTGCTTTATTTCTTCCAGCTCACTTTTAACTATTTCTCTAATCATTGACTTAATTTCTTTTTTACATGCAACTTCATCTTTCATTTCCTTCACTGACTTTACCAAC